>BSBK01000541.1:947500-1245000 GCA_027943335.1 Chamaecyparis obtusa
GTTTGGCTTACCTATAAAAGCACCAGTAAAAATGGAGGCTTCTATTTGGTCAGTTTCCTTTTTGGACGACTGTTATGAACTCTTTTAACAGGGGAGTTTAATTGAGTGGTCTTTTGTATCTTTGGATGCTAATACATTTTCATTTTCTTTTTGCTTCTCTATTGCCATGCAATATAAGGTATATTTTAAAATTTTGATGCCATTATTTACACAGACTGACGAAACTCCCCTTGTGTTATGTTCTCTATTTGATGATACTTTGTCAGTGAAGTATTCACTTATTATGAAATGAGGTTTATTATGTTTTCTTCTAATATTCAGTTTATTTGGGATTTTATTGGCTTCTTATGGCTAAGCACTGTAAATGCAAAGATGGTTGTATGTCAGCATTTTCTTTGAAAATCATCTGAGATTATTTGTTTGCTGTAACAGATTACCCCCTTGTATGCTGATAGAGTAATCATTTTGCGATGTTCGCTATCAAATGGTCATTCCTATGCTTGGTGTGCAGTAAGTCACAATGCTTGATGTTATCTGAATCAGAGCAGGGCATAATTTTGAAATGATTAATCTTTTCTTGCCCTGGTTTTGGTGTGTTCACTTCTGTTTATTATTTGCATTTGCAATTTCTTGGAATTTACTTCTAAAAAGATCTCCATTGTTTTAGTTTTTGAATGATGACAAACATTGGAAAAGAAGCAACTTTAACTCCATCTGCTTAGGAAACTGGACTATTCAGAGAGATTGCGTGTTGTCATGACTTATTGGATCTCGTTATAGACTTCAGATACTATTCCCTCCAGTTTTATGTTTCTATATTCTTGACAGTGAAATGATTAATCTTTGCATCCTTGCGTTAGTTATGGTGTTATTCCATAGATGTCGACAAATCCCTATGCAGGAAATTGACCATCAATTCTTAGTAGGCAATTCTTCGCCTCATACAATTGCTTTCGATAGATATGTAAGTTCTTTCAGGCTCTTGCTTCTGTACTGTTTATTTTGATGGTTTTATAATGTTTTTGTATTTTTTGGCAAGGGTTTTTGACATAAAAAGCAAATAACATAACGCTGAAATACTGAATAGAAAATGAATTATTGCTGCCTTTATTAATTTCCAATGAATCAAACTCAGTACAAATGATAATGTCTGAATGAATAACAACAAATAAGACTAGATTCAATACACATTAAAAACCTGGGAATTTATTGATGAAAATCGCACTTTCCCAGCATAACTGCGTCCTAGCATAAAGACACCTTCTGTAATATTCTGCTCACGCTGGATGAATGATGGCGTATTGTCTGCAATCCCACTTCTCTGAAACTGTAAATCAATGCTGCAAATGTTGAAGTAAATCTCCGCTGAAGCACAATAGAAGTCTTTGGATGAAACCTCCGCTGGATATCAAATTCACCAGATATCTCACTGGCTCAAATGATGAACACACAGAAGAACTATGTTTTCCAATGGCTGCACTGTCAAACCCTTTTCTCAGAGCTCAAGAGTAGAAGAAAAATTCAATCATTAATGAAAATTGGATGCCCTTTGCTTCTCACGCTAAGCATATATATCCTTCCAAGTCTAAATCACACCCAAAAAGTAGGAATTGTGATTTCTCTCAAGCAAGTTCGATTTAATGTTATAAATATTAAATTCATGATATATTTGATCATTTAGACTTAGGAAGATGTCGAATAAATTATTAATAAATTTGGCCCCCTTCTCATGACGTTAAGACCCTCAACTTAAGTGATTTTAATATAAAGTTATAATATAACTTTATATTAAATAATTATCCTTCTTTAATACTTAGCCACGAAAATGTCATAACTCCCATAATATTGTGAATCTGACCAAGCCGTCTGAACTGGGAGCTAGTGAAAGTATTCTCCATGTGACCATGAGGTATTTCTAAAAATAGTAGGGGTCCATCTCTATAGCTCCAGAATAAGCCTAAAAATAGCCATTTCTGCCAAAAATAGCTGAACCCATATAAGTGAGCCAAAAACCATCTCACAAGCCAACTGAGAACACTGAGCTCTGCCAAAACTGAGCCATTAGAAGATCATACCTTCCCTATGCCATAACCTACCCCCTATCCATGTCTACTAGCTTGCGAGGGTCCACTGATAGGCTAACCACTGGCTAGCATGATGTCACTAGCTTGAAGGGGATATCACAGTCCACCCTTCTTGAAATTACTTGTCCTCAAGCAATCTCAACTCTGGATGTTGTAAAATCTCCTCACTCTCCCATGTATCATACTCAACTGGCATATCCTTCTATTTCACCAAATACTCTCTGATAGTGCGCCTCCTCAAATTTCTCTCCCTAAACTCCAAGATAGCCTCTGGGACTAAAACTAATTTTCCCTCATCATCCAATGGTGGAAGCATTGTGGAAGGAACAATGTGGTGTCCTAATGCCTTTTTGAGGCGTGACACATGAAAGACATTATGGACTTTGCTCTCTGCTGGCAAGTCCAACTCATACGCCACCTCTCCAACTCTTCTGATCACTCTGAAAGGCCCATAGTATCGTGGCTTCAGTTTCTTGGCACTACTCTTGAGAGTAGACTGGTGGTAAGGTTGTGGCATCAAGTACACCATATCCCCTACCTCAAAAGTCCGCTCAGTCCTCTTCTGATCCGCATACTGGTTTTGTTGGTTCTGCGCCTTAGCAATATTCTCCTTGAGAACCTTAACAATATCTTGACTTTCTTGCTGTAAATCTCCAACACTAGGCACACGACTATCACTCAATAACAAATCCATAAAACTAGGTGCCTCATACCCATATAATGCCATAAAAGGGGACATCTGTATAGACATGTGATGAGTGAATTGGAATAGTACTCACATAAGTAAATCCACTTGACCCAAGCCTTTTGCTGCCCTACTATGTAGTTCCTGAGATATCCTTCCAGCCATTTGTTGACTATCTTAGTCTGCCCATCCGTCTGAGGGTGGTAACTGGTACTCGGAGTGAGCTCTGTCCCGCACAATCTGAACAACTCCTGCCAGAAGTGACTCATAAACCTGCTATCCCTGTCACTGACTATGCTTCGAGGTAGGCTGTGCAATCTGAACAACTCATGAAAGAACAATTCTGCCACCTATGTAGTAGTGTATGTAGTCGTGATCGGAAAGAAGTGGGCAAACTTTGTGAGCCGATCGACAACAACATATATAGAATCTCTGCCATGAGCTCTTGGCAGTCTTGTGATGAAGTCCATGGATAAACACTCCCACTTCCTATTAGGAATTGGAAGTGGCTGTAGCAAACCAGCTGGGTAAGAGTGTTCTTTCTTATTTTGCTGGCAGGTGGGACACTCTCTGACATACTGCAACACTTCAGCTTTGAGCCCTTTCCATGAGAAACGCTCTCTAATCTTCCGATAAGTTTTGTAGAACTCGGGATATCCTGCCATAGGTGAATTGTGATAAACTCTCAACACCATCCTCTTCACCTCTGACCGTGGCACCAAATAAATACGCCCTTTGTAAATGATGAGCTCATTCACAAGGGAAAAACCACTGTCCTGAATGGATCCATCAATAAATCTTGATGCCCATGTATCTTTTGTATACTCTGCAAGGATCAAATGTCTCCAGCCCTCTACTATGTTTGTCATCATGCTCAGGTGAGGTCTCCGTGACAAAGCATCTGCAACTACATTCTGTGTCCCCTTGAAATAGGTGATATCAAAATCATAAGCCTATAACTTACCCATTTTTGCTGCCTGTCATTGAGAGCTCGCTGCCCCAGGAAATGTTTCAGGCTATTATGGTCTATTTTGATGCAAAATTTACTACCCACTAAGTACTGCCTGAATTTGGCCAAGGCATGCATTATGGCCAACATTTCCTTATCATATATGCTAAAGCTCCTCTCAGGTCCCTTGAGCTTCCTGCTCTCATAAACAATTGGGTGCTTATCCTGCATAAGCACTGCTCCAACACCCTCCCCTGATGCATCACAGTGTAGCTCAAAAGGCTTGCTGAAATTTGGTAATGCTAATATTGGACAAGAAGTCATCAACTCCTTGAATTTATCAAAACACTCCTGTGCCTCAGGAGTCCACAAGAAAGCCCCCTTCATCAAATCGGTCAAGGGTGCTGCATGCTTGGAATAACCGCTAACAAACCTCCTGTAGAACCCACACAATCCCAAAAATCCTCTCAACTGTGTAAGGTTGCCCGGAGTAGGCCACTTAACAATAGCACGAATCTTCTCCGGATCCATGTGTACGCCCTGTGCACTGATAATGTGACCCAAATATAGTAATTCTGACAAGCCTAGATCACGTTTTGATTCCTTGGCATACAAGGACTCTCTGCTCAACGTGCTCAATACTGTATCTAAATGCTGTAAGTGTTCATCCCATGTCTTACTGTAAATTGGGATGTCGTCAAAGAAGACCGGCACAAACTTCCTCAACTGATGCTGAAACACCCTGTTCATCACCGATTGTAAAGTAGTAGGTGCGTTGGTTAGCCTGAATGGCATAACTACAAACTCAAAATGCCTACAGTGACATCTGAATGTTGTCTTCTCTACATCCTGCTCTTTGACCCGAATCTAATGGTAACTTGATCTCAAATCTATTTTGGAGAAGAAACAGGCTCCATGAAGCTCATCCAATAACTCATCAATCCGTGGAATGGGGTACCTGTTCTTAATTGTCCTCTTATTCAGGACCCTATAATCAATGCACATCCGGAGCGTGCCATCCTTCTTCTTCACCAATACTATAGAAGAAGCGAAAGGAGACTTGCTCAGTTTGATATGGCCCATGGCAAGTAACTCCTTGATGGTTTTCTCTATTTCATCCTTCAATCTTTTCGGATGCCGGTATGGTGTAATCATTATGGGCTTAACACCCTTTTCCAGCTCAATAATGTGCTCAATACCTCTATCAGGAGGTCTACCTGGTGGAATCTCGCTGAAAACCTTGTAGTGCTTAATCCTTAGCTGCTGTATGTCGGGATGATACTCTAATTTCTGCTCCCCTTGTGCTGGCATGAGAGTACAACACATTGTCCACTCAGCTTGATCATGCTTCAGCAAGCTCTCCATGCACCTACAAGACATCATCCTGAACTCAGTGTCACAGACGGCCTTCAATATGTGTGTCTTCCCATCCAACTGAAATTTCATCTCCATTTCTTTCAAGTCAAGAGTAAATACTCCAATGTCATGAAGCCAAGTCATGCCCAACACTCAATCTGTGTCGCCCATATTCACCACGTAAAAATCCACCTTGAAGTCAAAATTGTTTATCTTCAAGGGTAAATTCGTGATCTTCCTATCACACTTGAGGACATAGCCATCAACTACCCTTACTCTCAGGCCCTCAAACTGCTCTGTCTGAATCCCATGTCTCTCTACCAATCTGGAATCAATGAAATTACGTGTGGCGCTTGTATCTAGCAAAGTGATGACTCGCTGCTCAGCCAACACTCCTCTCATTCTGAATGACCCCTCTTGCTGTACATTGGTGAGATGGGCCTCCTTAAGTCTTCCCTCAGTCTTCTCCTCACCTGTGGTCATTTTGTTTAGTTTCTCTTCATCAGTGTTTCCCTGTTCTTCATTGGATTCCTCTTTGTCGGACTGCTGGTCTGAAGCTTCAGTGTCTGAATCCTCATAAAAAGCCCACATAATCCTGTTTGTGTCATGTCCCTCTATTTGAGTACCCTCGACAATATTCTCATCTTGTTTTGTAGAATCCCTAAAAGAAGAAATGACAATAATAAAACTCAATTAGAAGGATGAGAACAATATAATTAATGTATTATATAATTTATAATAATATATTATTAAAATAGTAATATATTAATTAATATAATATTGGAATAGTATAAGTTATAATACAATAATAATATTGAATATATAATAATCAAAATATAAAAGTTGATATATCGAACATTAATATTATTATAATATAATATAATAATATATGTATCAATATATTATATATTAATAATAAAGTGATGATATATCATAAATAAACGATGTATATTAATAATATATTAATATAATAATAATTAACAAATAATAATCTATGAGTATTATCAATAGATAATAATAATATATTGTTAACAACTTAACATATTATTAATAACTACTATGTTAATATTCTGATTAAATAAAATATTAATAAATAAATATAATACTAAATATACATAATATTATTATACACAAATAATAATATTATAATCTATCAATATAATTCATCTTTAATATATTAATATAAAATAATATAATATGGTATTGAAATAATAATACATATTTATTATTGATTATAGTCAGTAGTCATGTCTAGCAAACCATCGATGAGCAACACGACACATGCCTTGGCAATAGTCGGCGACAAAGGACGTGTCTCTTAGCATACGTAGAGGTATGATCTGCACATCTAGGAGATATATAAGATATAGGTGAATGAGTAAGGGGGGGATGACGAATAGAGCCGAAAGAAGACCAAGCACGTAAATTACCTAGGAGCGAATATGATTTGGAGAGAAGAATACAAGTAGCATCCGAATCAATAGTGAATTAAACAAAGGGCGAACTCTTAGTTTTTACCAATCATATCATTGGTGCCTAGACCATATAAATCAACGGTGACTATTGACGAAGATTATAGAGAAGAAGACAGGAGGAAATTACACGGGTGCATCATACCACCACGATATCGAATAAACTAAGATGATTCTATCGGACCAAAAAGGAGAATACGAGGCAATAATATATTTGTGAAAGGGGAATAGGAGCCAATGTTGAACACAAGGAGATATGAGAAATGATATTGCTCAAAATCTACAAGATGCAATGGTTGAAGAAATAGAAAATTCTCATGCTAAAGCATCGATTGGTAGTACCGATTAATATCAAATAATAGTCCAATTGAGAATACTAAGTATGGTTAAGTCCTACTTATCAATTGCTATGGTGAATGCTACTGAGGATTTTAGTGATATAGTTCAGACACTAATTATGGCACAACGGTACATTAAGGATGGACATTATAAATATTAATACCCCACTAAAGGATAGAAACCAGAATCATCTTCTCAAAGAGGATTAATGATCCATTAGGAGACAACGATTATGGAAGACAAGACACGATCCTTCTTTGAGATGATACTCCCACTAACGAGATTTGATTCCACATTCTCAAGGGAGGACGAGAAGATGAAAGAAGGCAGATTTAATAAAAATGAAATGAGAAATTATCATCATGTGTGAGAGTTTGAAGGTAATGTAGGAAGTTGGCAATACTGTAAAGTAACAATTAATCCCCACCAAGTGAACAATCATGATAAGTGATGAAATTCCTCAACTGACCAATATACTTAAGTAGATTCATTACGTATTGAGGAGGACTCATGGGGAAGTAATATTCAAACTCTCTACACTTACAAGAAGAAGTTTGTTAAAATCATCAACAAAAATATTCAGAGAGGATTGAAGATCAATTTAGTAATCATTTGTGTACAAATATAGATAGAAAGAAGCCACTTGAAATTAAATCAGTCCCAGATCCAATAGGACCGGACAAGGGACATTACAGTTTGCTTTGCCCTTAGGCCGTAGAGGACAATCATGGTCTCTTTCATATGGTCCTTTGCAATAGAAACATAACTTCCTTTTCCGCAAATCATTAAGTGTGTCCCTATTAGTGGTGCAAAAGACTTATCCTTATTTTCAGTTTTAAACCCCGTCTGCTCTGGTTTCTTGAAGAACAGTTTGCTGTCCGTACTAGATGACGCCCCTTTTGAATGGAATTTGGTTGTTGGAGCTGCATGTTCCATGTCCCTAGCCTTATTCATAGCCTCCTGCAAAGTCGGAGAATCAAATGCCTTAACACAACCCCTCGGTGGTTCGGTTAATCCTTCACTAAATAAAACTCTTAGTCTTTTCTCGGACAAGTCAGGTACCATTACTGCCAATCTTTGGAATTCATTGATAAATTGATCCAGGCTGCCTATTTGTTTTACTTGAGCCAATTCTCTGAAGTAGATTTCTGGATCCTTCCTGTCAAACCTCTCTTTTAGCCTACCTACAAACTCCTGGTAAGAAGTCACCTGGTTATGCTGAAGAGTGATCAATCCGTGATACCACCAGTCATGCGCTACTCCCTCCAGATAAGAAGTCACCAGTTATGCTGAAGTAGATTTCTGGATCCTTCCTGTCAAACCTCTCTTTTAGCCTGCCTACAAACTCCTGGTAAGAAGTCAGCTAGTTATGCTGAAGAGTGATCAATCCGTGATACCACTAGTCATGCGCTACTCCCTCCAGATGCAATGTGGCATATTTTATTGCTTCTATCTCCGTCATAGGCCTCAAGGCTAAAAATGTGTCAAGCTTGTGGATCCAATCTTGTGTTGTTGACCTCCCACTACTATCAAATGTAGACAACGTGAGCTTGCTTGTAGCATGTTTCAGCTCATTGTTTTGTCGAGGTCTCCTCTCCTGTCTCACGGAGTGGTAATGTTCTCTCCTCTGATTCACAAACCTGTCAAAGGTCATTCTCTCCCGAACTTGTGGCACTAAAAGTTCCCATTCATCATTTGCGGCCATAAGGTTATCTGCAAACATCTCCTCACTAGCTTCTTCTACTAGCTCCACATCTGGCTTGTCTCTGACAAAGGTAGGGTGAGTAGGCTTGTCTGCTGTCCTGGAACGGGTTCTCCGTGCTCTGGGAGGACCAACTTCACTTTGATTATCTTCTTGTTCATGATTCTGCTTGGCCTGTGGAATTATACGCTCCATCATGGCTGTAAGTGCCTGTAACGTCTGAGCCATTTGTTGCTGCCCTGTAGTCATGACTCTGAAGAAGTCTCTTGTTTCCTGATCTTCATTATTTTTGTTTACCTTGGGTGGGCTATTAGCCCGCCTTTCACCCATGGCGTCCGGTTTCCTGTCTAAAACTTGTTCTCCCTCAAGCAATGCTCTTCTGCGTGTATAATACCTGTGAGAACCAAATACTTGCGGCTGCATGTAAAATCCCTAACCCTCCAGGATGGCAGGATTTTAGCTCTGATATCACTGTAAGAACCCCTTTCAGGCTCTTGCTGTTGTACTGTTTGTTTTGATGGTTTTATAATGTTTTTTTATTTTTTGGCAAGGGTTTTTGACATAAAAAGCAAATAACATAACGCCGAAATACTGAATAGAAAATGAATTACTGCTGCCTTTATTAATTTTCAATGAATTAAACTCAGTACAAATGATAACATCTGAATGAATAACAACAAATAAGACTAGATTCAATACACATTATAAACTTGGGAATTTATTGATGAAAATCGCACTTTCCCAGCATAAATGCGTCCCAGCATAAAGAAGCCTTCTGTAGTATTTTGCTCACGCTCGATGAATGATGGCGTATTGTCTGCAATCCCACTTCTCTAAAATTGTAAATCAATGCTGTAAATGCTGAAGTAAATCTCGGCTAAAGCACGATAGAAGTCTCTGGATGAAACCTCTGCTGGATATCGAATTCACCAAATATCTCACTGGCTCAAATGATGAACACACAGAAGAACTACGTTCTCCAATGGCTGCACTGTCAAACCCTTTTCTTAGAGCTCAAGAGTAGAAGAAAAATTCAATCAATAATGAAAACTGGATGCCCTTTGCTTCTCACGCTAAGCATATATATCCTTCCAAGTCTAAATCACACCCAAAAAGCAGGAATTGCGATTTCTCTCAAGCAAGTTCGATTTAATGTTATAAACATTAAATTCATGATATATTTTATCATTTGGACTTAGGAAGATGTCAAATAAATTATTAATAAATTTGGCCCCCTTCTCATGACGTTAAGACCCTCAACTTAAGTGATTTTAATATAAAGTTATAATATAACTTTATATTAAACAATGGCCTAGATATTAAGTTATAATATAACTATATATTATATAAAATATAGCAAAGAACTGACTCTCATTGCACTAGATGGCCTACCTAAGACTTGGGAAACCTTTGTTCAAGGTATTAGTGCAAGATCTAAATATCCCAATTTTGATCGATTGAGGTTTGACTATCTTCAGGAAGATTCAAGACAAAACAAGAAAGGAATCAAAGAAAAGAACATAGATGAGAATCTACATGTGTTAAATGTAAACTCTCACAAGAGAGGAAAAAAGAAACACTTTAAGAAAATGAAGGACCATCAGAAGGGTTCATCTAAGAGAGATGTTTCTCACGTTCAGTGCTTCAGATGTGATCAATATGGGCATTATGTCCAGATAGAAGCAAACAACAAGCTACATTTGCCAAAGTAAAGGGAAACAAAAGTTAACACAATTAATAGAAACATGCATTCTGCTCTGCTCTCTCCAATCAAGTATCTAACAAATCTAATACTTGGATTATAGACAGTGGATCATCAAGACACATCACTGGATGGAAAGAACTATTGGACTCTGTGATAGAAGAAATTGATGAAGAAGTAACCATCGGAGATGACTCTGCACATCTAGTAAAAGGTATCAGGACCTGCACAATTAAGTTGAAGTCAGGAATGTCCATCCAACTCACCGGAGTTCTTTTCGTTCCAGGCATCAAGAGGACCCTAGTCTCCATATCTGCACTAGAGGATAATGGGTATAGAGTAAGCTTCATGGATAGCAAGGTGTTGGCGTGGCCGAAGAACTCTTCTATCAAGAAGGCTATAACCCTAGGGCACATAAATGGTTACTTGTATGAGGTATGTACTGAACCTAATCTTGCTCTAATTCATGAAATTGCAGACTCTAATGAAATATGGCATATAAGGTTAGGACATTTAAACTTTTGTGCCTTATCCTCCATGGAAAAATTAGTCACTGGTTTACCTAAGTTAAAACAATATCACTTAGGTACATGTAATGATCGGATTTCCATTTGAGGATATGATAATGACTTTAAAACAAGTTCAAATGCAAGTAAGATGAAGTCCCTATGTAGGTTGTTTTTCCACCAAGGCAGGGCATGACATGAGAATGATTTAAAAACAACATGGATCTGTCCTCATGAGCTTCAAATTTCCACAATGTGGACTTGAACAAGTTAAATGGAATTATCCCTAGAAGCATCAAATCTCCCTTGAAGGCTTGATTGGCTTGGAAATGAAATTAAATAAATTCAAAAGGAAATTAAGTGAAAATCAGTTTGCATGAGTTCCGAACTTTTAAGAGGCGAAAAGGTTTTATCCCACATTGGTTGTGGAAGTCCAAACCAAAACCAAATCTCCTTTAAAAAGCCATCAAATAGCTATAAGAAAGCAGAAATCAAGAAGTTGACTAAAGACTGAAGGTCAAAGGTGACAGAAAAGGAAGCTAATCAGTCAAAGAGAAGTCTTTTAGCAAATTAGCAAATTGGAGAAAGGGGGCTTGATCTGGCCAAGCAAGAAGTGTTATCGATCATGAAAGTAGAAAATCTGAGAAAAAGGATAATGGCAAGTGTTTGAAGAAAACCAATTAAGTTTGAAGACTGAAAATTAGATCCTCATCATGCAGTGTTGCAGATTTGAAGAAAAAAATCAAGGATTGAGATCATGGCCCCACAAACTTGGCGGACTTTAATATTAATCATTTTTGGAGAACTTTATATAATAAAGTGGCATTTAATAATATTTTATTATTATTTAATTAAATTAATTAATATTAAGTCATCATTTAATATATCATTTGTATTTTTGACAACCTAATAAAATCAATTTAATTAATCGCCACTTGAAATATTGCCATTGGGGACATTACAATCCTCCTGGCCCAAACATTGCTTGTCCTCAAGCAATTCTCTGCTGCACCTCCGGGATCACAAACTAACCATATGAAAAACATTGTATCACTCCACTCTTCCACTCTGATGCAACCAGCAGTGCTGAAGCCTGCAACTCTGTTATTCTGAAGCATTCCCACAATCAAGCTGATTAATGGATCCCAATTCATCACGCTGGCACATCCATCAAATATGAGATAGAAGTATCTCAAGGGGCTATCAATAACAAACTCCTCTCCAAAACCAAATGATCTCCCATGGATGTGCAAAACACCCATCATAGGCACACGAAAAGACATATCAGCCCATCCTAGGTTGCTGGTGTAAACTAGAACAATACCCATAAATCTGAAAATCAGACTTATGATGAGGTAAGAAGTTCCTCTAATGACAAATGATGATGGTATCTTATCGATATGCCAACCTCCAATGATAAAGAAATGATCAATGTTTCTCCAAAACACCCAAACAGTTCTGCCACTCATATCAACATTTAGTTCTTGTTAGAAATAAGAACTCAAAAATGAATCTCATTAAATCTTGCTTCCATTATTTCCTTGTTGCCTTTGACATAATTATAGACCGTTGATCCAATAATGTTGTTTTTTCTGAATAAGATAATAAGTTAAACTCGTGTTTGGTTGTTGACTCTTGTATAACCAATAACTGTATTTATTGTCATTTAAGAAGTCTTTGACAGGCAAGGTATGCTGTTTTTGAGCCTTACTGTACCAAACAATTGTAAAAGACACTATGTATAGGAAAAGATTTGTTATCTTACATTGGAACATTTATTATGTTCTAATGCTTGCAACTTTGCTTCATATCAAGTTTCATCAAGGATTAAACTTTATCCTCTACTGATGCATCAGTTGGTAAGATATGTCTGTTTATAACAAATTTTCCCCCTTTTTTGTGTGCAGCACTACTACATCTACGGTTGGCTGCTGCAGTTACAGCACCTCTATCCAATTGCTACACTTTTGACAAGAGTGGCCATGTTTATGATTTTGTATGTTGAAGTTGTCTTTTTTGATTGAAATGGTCGCTGCTATTTTTTTCAAAACACATGATGCAAAACAGTTAGTTTTATGAAAAGGGCTGGTGTAAAGGATTCACACCCCATAAACATTTCATTTGTTTTTCATCTCTTCTTCATTTATAATGGAATGTGGGATGTGGTTTGGGGTGCTGGTTGAATCAATTAGTTTGAAGTCAGCTAAAATAAAATTGTCGCTCAATGCAGACCGAGATTGCTGAAAAGGTAGTTAGCTATGATGGAAAGGTATGCTGTTTTGTAAACTTGATCTCCCTCTGATTGTATTCCGTACAAAGATGTTTTCTTCTTCTATTCCTATTCATCTAACTAGTTGAGAGAGGATGGGAAGGAGGAAGATGGATGATTGTAAATGGATGCTAAGCATGATAAGATAATTAAGTAACAAGACTCATAAAGTTAAACAACAAATGACGGTTTATAGTTTCAAAGAGCAATGGCTATAAGGCTCTTTCTTAAATGTGAACAATGTGGCTTAAAAAATAAGCAAAACACATTTTTGATTATCTTTCCTTGATTGTCTGCCATACAAAACATGGTTTGGCTTCAAGACTATTTATGTTGGTAGATGAGAAAAGATGGACAGGAATCTAGAAATAGACGAGGGTGATAAGGTAAGTAAGAGAACTCTTATTATAAACAGAAAATATTATTATTGTCCAGAACTGTTTACATCATATATTATTATATATAAACTCAAAATATTTCCAGCCATTCTGGACACAACTGTCAATACGCCCAGGCATTGTTGGTGTTTTGAAGAAATACAACTATTTTAAAGGTGCATATATATATATATCTCTTTGCTGAGTCTATATCAATATATGTTATTTGCATATCTATGTATGTGGAACTAAGATTGTTCATTGAATTTGATTTCTGGAAATACATGAGCCTGAGATTAGGAATACCTTCAACTATTATAAAAAAAACTTTGGAATTATCGTAAATACAGAAAATATTATTATCGTCCAGAACTGTTAACATCATATATTATTATATATTATTATTCTGGAAATACAGAAATTATGATAGGTACAATTTTGTACCTATTGTCCTGTACTTTCCCATCCAATAAATCACAAGCAACGGAGTTCTTAGAACATTCAACCAACAACAAAGATCTCCAGTCAACTGACACCCCATTTAAAGCATTTATTTCTGGTCTCCTAGACAGAGCATCAGCTACAACATTGTTTTTACCTTTAACATATTCAATTTCAAAATCATAAGCTTGAATTTTACTAATCCACTTTTGTTGCCGGTCATTCAAATCTCTTTGACTAAGGAAATACTTCAAACTATTATGATCAGTTTTAACCACAAATTTGGCTCCAACTAAGTATTGTCTGAATTTAGCTAATGCATGCATAATAGCTAACATCTCCTTGTCATATATGGAATTCAGTTTTTCAGCACTAGTGAGTTTCTTGCTTTTTGTTATGTTCCTGATTGCTGCACCAGATCGCTGCAAATGTAATAGCACTGCCGTAAAAGTATGTGTCTTCCAAATGCATCGATCTCTTGAATATATACAAGGTAAAGACAAGAGGAGACATGTCCCTTCATGGGACATGTCTATTCATTAATCTAATTTATTAATTTAACTCTATAATCATTATAAGAATAAATAAAAGATTAACTTCATATATATATGTATATTAATATAAATAATATCAACTATTAAATGTATTAATATACATATATGTATATATAATAAATCAATTCTTATAATAATTATATAATCAATTTTATTTATCTGACTGATGCTACATACATCAACACTCCCTCTTAGCTAGGGAAGATAAAATCATATATCACATTTCTTGTGATAAGAAATCTCACATATCTCGTGAAAGCAGATATCACATAACACGTGATGATAAGTATCACATAACTCGTGAGATGAGGAATCACTTAACACGTGATACCCATTTTTATATATATATCACCTAACATGTGATATAAGAAATCACCTTAATTTTGATGCCTAATTTTCATATCACCTTGATATGAGGAATCACATTAGATTGTGACACCTAATTTTCATACCACCTTGACATGAGGAATCACCTTTGATCGTGATACCTAGTTTTCATACCACCTTGATATGAGGAATCACCTTAGATTGTGATACCTGATTTTCATATCACCTCAGATCATGATACAAGGATATAGTAAACAAGAACATTACATTCCATTTACATATAACCCTATTATGGTATGTGCACAGACATATAACTGTCTACCATAACGAATCTCCATTACAAGATCGTCACCTTGTAACATCAAATACAAGTGTTCATTGTCGAAAAGTCGTCACCTTTCTCCAATGTTCACAGGAGGGCCCATAAGTCCTGGAGTCACACACGTGAAATCCACCTTGACTCATGTCAAAGGGTGGATCCATCATGGCTCATCCCAAAGGGTGGAAACAAGGGCTTTCACCTTAGACTTCTCTCTCAAGGAGAAGAATGCAATAACATACAAGCTAATAGATGAAACTCCTTTTTCATCTAAGGCTTCATTCTCCAACATGCGAAGTTTATCTCGAAGGTACACAACCTTACCTCTAGCAAGAAACTTGGTGAGAATATCAGCCATATGTTTTGTAGGGATAATGTACCTTGAATAGCATACTTATGCACTATATCTCTTATATAGTTTGCATCACTCTAGGTGAACCCCAAATTATGTAGGAGATAACATAAGAGCATTTTAGCTAGCACACATGAGACTCAATTGCATGATCATAGTCTTCTGGATGCTTCCTTTAAGGTCTTGTAACAACCTCCTCACCTCCTCGTCCAAGGTTGTTTTAGATGAACTATTATACTCTCTTTGAATCTAATATCAACCTTTTGCGAGGAAGTCATGTTTTTGTTCTTTAGTTTTCATTACACTCTTTTCTTGAATTCCCAACCATCTATCTAGGAATATCATGACCTAGATATCTGCATAAAAGCCTTCTAGTTCACATACATGGAATTTCATCATTTGAATCACAATTCTTTTTCCTTTTATAGTTTCCTGGTCACTAGGGAAACCATCTCGATATGGTTTACTCCCTCTATATCAATATGTGATCAAGATCCTTGGAAATCAAATAAGGCATATCCTCTAGATGTTGTACTGACTCCCTCTAAATCTTTGAGTACTAACATCAACATTTAACCTTCTCGTCCAAGGTTTCCTTTGATGGTTCATCAGACTTCTTTTGAATGTGATATCAACCTTCTGACCTTCTTGTCCAAGGTTTCCTTTGATAGATAAAGTGTCAGACTCCCTCTGAAGCTCAAGTTCGTGCATCAACCTCCTGACCTCTTTTTCCAAGGTTGTCTATAATGGATTGTCAGACTCCCTCTGATTCTAATATCAACTCTCAACTCAGTTCCATAATTGCAGGCATTAATTTCTTTCTCCCTTGAATGCAATCTTGTATGCTTCTAGATTTGTCCTCAATGCACTTCAAAAAGAGATTATAATTAGTTCATAAAACTAAACTATCCTGAAGGAAAATATTAATTATGGCATGAATTAATGACTCAAAATTTACTATCCTGATCTTATGGCATGAATTAATGACTCAAAATTTACTATCCTGATCTTATGGCATGAATTAATGACTCAAAATTTACTCTCCCGATCTTATGGCATGAATTAATAATTCAAGATTTATAAACATTGTTCAAGGATAGAAATACTTATCTCTTATTGCCAAATATTACTAGCCTCATGCAATTTCTTTCACCAACTTGAATTATTATTGTGATCCTCCTGAAGCTAAATTCAACACTCCCTCTTAGCTAGGGAGGAATCCTTTTTGATAACTTCTTGTAATGACCCTTACTATAAAGGCCACTAAAAACCCCAAATTTGATCTGTGTCAATTCGTCAAACAGTTGGCATGCACTTGAATGGTCTTGTTTCAATGTTGTGTTTCAGTGTGATAATCATTTTGGGCATCAAAATGTTATTGCGATAACAATACCAATATAGAAAGTAGCACAAAGAACAACAATGCAACTCTAATATCAATGCAATGATCCCTATGTCAATGTATCATGTATTTCTCAAATTCTGATTTGCAATGAATGACTGTTCCAACAATGGAATGTAAGCACTGTCTATGGACTGATTACAACACAATAGCTAAGACATGAGATATATGAACCATCTTTCACGAACAAGTCTTATCAATGCACTTCTCCTATTCCAAACCAATAACAAGTCTGAATACATTGACTGTTACATGGGACTGTTACATGTCAAAATATATGGTAGTACTGTTACCCACAAACCCTCTTACTTCTATGACAATTTAGTTATAACAGAGACTGCTATAACAGTAATAGTAACCATGCAATTATGACCAAAGAACAGGGTCTAACAACTCTCAAATCTGGACAGTTACTATAAGTCTGAATACATGCGACTTTTACATAATTTATTGACTTGCACGAAGTACTCAAAAACACACAAAAAGAACCTGATTATCGCTCCTTATAATCTGCTATGAAATGGTGATGAAGACTGATGCAATGAAGACACCAAACTGCCAACCGAACTTTGCAAACTGTCCTTGCTGGGGCTGCTGTACCAGGCCGTACATGTACGGCTTTCCTAGGAAATTCAGTGAGGGTTTTTAACACCCCAAATTGCTATGAAAGGGACCGCTAGGGTTGTGCTAAGATCCTCCAAAAAGCATAAAAAGATTCTCCAAGTAGATTAGGAGATATGAGCAATTTATTGGTTCCAAACCCTGATATTGCAATTCTGAAAATGTGCCAGTTTGTCTTCAATCCTTTGCCAAATTGATTCACCAATGCCAATGATGACTTTCAAACCTTATCCCAACGAGTTACAAACCCTTCAGACAATTTCTCAATGAAGTACAATTGAGATGGCTGAATACCAACTCCAAACTTGCAACCCTTCAGTAGATATTTCACTACCTCAGTTATGCCAATCTAGGGGAGTGATTCGTTCCCAAAGATCGAATAGTATTTGCAGACCCAAAAGACTACAAATTGCTTGACAATGAAGAAGTAGAAGAAATCCCAAATCCAAGCATGTAGAAATGATAGCCCAAGCCCCCTATTTATTCTTTTTCTTGAGAAGTTACTAGAACTTCTAGAAACATCTAATTATAATGTACTTTATAATAAAATAACATTATAATAATAAAGTACATTTCTCAACTCAAAAATATAACAATGTAGGCCAAGATGTCTCATAATCGAATGTAGGCCCAACTAGACTGAATGTAGGCTCGAACTGGATGTAGGCTCGCTTCTGGACGTAGGTTCCACTACAACTGCATGTAGGCCTCAAACTGGATGTAGGCTCTGTCAGCAATAAGCAATCAAATGATCCACACAATGACTCTCTCTCCAAACTATTTGCCTACGAGAGTCGATGATAGGCAAATCCGTCATGAACGAACATGTCTCTAGAAAGGGTTCATGACACTTCTGGTTTGTCATTGGAATCCAACAACGAATACCGACAATGCTCTAGGTAACAATCACTGTCGTAAAGCACAAAGGAAACAACAACCACCGGATTCATTGATTTTGGCAATCCTTCACATTCCTTGATAATGAAAGTTAAAGGAAGTTCCTTCAAACGCCATTATGGAAAACTCCAATTGCAACTCCATCTTGAACTTTCAAGTCCAATCCTACACTGCACAGATTTGAGAGTTAAAGGTATTGTTGAGATTTATTAAGCAGCTTTTTCAATGCCTTATTTATCTTCCTGAGTTGTAGTATAATGAGGAGTGTCTAGATGCGGCTACAACTGCTGCTATTGCTGATTGTTGTTGCTTTCCTGTCGTTGTCTGTATCATTTTTATCTTGCCTCGTACATCCATAGCTTTGCAAGCATATAGGCTAGCATTTGGATTTGTAGAAGCCTTTGCTTAGTCCTCTTTGCAATTAAGGGACCAGATTGGTAGTGATGGATCCTCTTGGTTGTATTAACGAACGTAATGAGCCAAAGGCTTGTGCTGGGACATCACTGCCTCCCTTGTCGGAGCAGTTGCTCTAAAGAATTATTGAAATTGGAGGCGAACCATGCCCACCTCAAAGAAGAGATATCTAAATTGCTTGGTTGTGATGAACCTAGGCTAGAAGAAGGATCCAAGTTGGAATCTTCTGCAACAGTCGAACTGAGGCTGCTATTACACTCCAGCAACTCTGAGAAATTATGGCGCTCCAGCACCCTGGACAGGGCTCGCCATACATGTGTCAGAGGTTACTGCCCTTGGCACAGAGATCACATTCAATGTCTCCGTAGGGAACACGGATGGCAGCTTTTAGAAGGTCTAGTTTCAATGCCGGTAAAAGAATACAATCCCCTGAATGTATATGTAATGAAGATGCTATATGTTTCCAGCAGGGTGAAAAGAATAAGTCCAATGTTTTTCGGCTAAAATCTACAGGATGGATTGAATTATCACAGACATTTGTACAAGTGAACTCTATCAAAGATTATAATGATAGGTCCTTGGCCAAGAATGATGAGTTCTAAAGTATATCCGCACTGTATTTTTATTGGTAGATACATTGTATATATTTATATGTATTTTAATTGCTCATTGTGAATTCTGGTCCAATAATGTTGTAACCATGATCCTCCTGATTTGTACAGATCTCCACATAAGTCTGTTCATTGATATTTATATGAATCTTTAACATTTCTGACACAGGGTTTAACTAATCCTTCACAGGTTTCCATCGCCCGCTCTGATACCATGTTATGTTCCCGATCTCTGCACCAGATCGCTGCAAATGTAATAGCACTGCCGTAAAAGTATGTGCCTTCCAAATGCATCGATCTCTTGAATATATACAAGGTAAAGACAAGAAGAGACATGTCCCTTCATGGGACATGTCTTTCATTAATCTAATTTATTAATTTAACTATATAATTATTATAAGAATAAATAAAAGGTTAACTTCATATATATATATATGTATATTAATATAAATAATATCAACTATTAAATGTATTAATATACATATATGTATATATAATAAATCAATTCTTATAATAATTATATAATCAATTTTATTTATTTGACCGATGCTACATACATCAACACTTTCAAACACTATTGGATGTTTATTTTGCATTAACACATCGCCAATTCTTTTACCCGATGCATCACATTCTAATACAAAGGGCTGATCAAAATCTGGTAATGCAAGGACAGGACAAGAACTCATTACCTCTTTGAGTTTGTCAAATATCTGTTGTGACTCTGCAGTCCATTTGAATGCCCCTTGTTTGGTAAGATCTGTCAAAGGTGCACCAAACTGTGAAAACCCACTAACAAATCTCCTGTAATAACTGCATAGACCAAAGAAACCTCTTAAATCAGAAAGAGTCCGTGGGGGCGGCCAATCCAGAATAGCCCTGATCTTTTCTTGATGTACCTGCACACCTTTAGCACTGATCATATGTCCCAAGTATAAAATTTTTGTCATACCAAATTCACATTTAGAAGCTTTTGCATAAAGAGATTGAGACTCCATTATACCCAAAATTTCATCAATATGTTTCAAATGTTCTTCCCAAGTATTGCTGTAAATTAGTATATCATCAAAGAAAACGAGCAAGAATTTCCGCAGCTGCTTATTAAAAATATGATTCATACAAGACTGAAATGTTGTTGGAGCATTTGTCAGTCCAAAAGGCATAACCAAAAATTCATAATGACCATAATGACATTAGAAAGCAGTTTTATGAATGTCCTGTTCTCTTAACTTAATCTGATGATAGCTTAATCTCAAATCAATTTTAGAAAAATATACAACACCATGTAATTCATCTAACAATTCATCAATACGAGGAATCATATACCTATTTTTTATGGTCTTTTTGTTGAGGGCACGGTAATCTATACACATGCATAGGGTACCATCTTTCTTTTTGACCAACACTACTGAAGATGCAAATGGACTGGAACTAGGCCTAATGTGCCCCATATATAATAACTCCTGAATAGTTTTTTCTATTTGATCTTTGAAAGCCTTAGGATGCCTGTAAGGAGTGGTAATGACTGGTTTTGCTCCTTCCTCCAATTTAATAGTATGTTCAAAACCTCTATCAGGAGGTACACCTGGGGGTATATCACTGAAAAGCAATTTATGTGAATCTAGTACTTGCAACAAATCATCTGAATAATGCTTTGATTCAAAACTTGTTACCTGAGTAGAAATCAAGCATTGTGCTGACCACGCAACCTCACCATGACGGAAAATAGCCTCCATTCTTTTAGCAGTAATAATCCTGGGACCACCGTTTGTCATGCCTTTGAGAATTACCTTTTGTCCATCAACTTTGAAAGAAAAATCCACGCGTTTAAAACTCTGAGAATATTTATCCAAGGTTTCCATCCACTGGATTCCTAACACCATGTTAGTATCCGTCAGATCAATCACATAAAAATCATCAGTTACTGTATAATTACCCAAAGCAATTTTCAGTTGGGGAACCTTATGTGTGCTAACTAAATTAGTGCTGCTTGCTACTTTGACATCAAAACCTTCATGTTTAATTGCTTGTAACCCACGTTGCTTAACAAGAGCAGCATCAATAAAATTATGAGTAGATCCACTATCAATCATAACAATAACTCGCTGACCTTGTAACATCCCTCTTACTCTGAAAATATTGTAATGAGGAATTCCTGTCATAGATGCCATTATACCACCTGCCTGTTTATTTTCCTGTTAAGAAGCAGAACCCGTTTGGGAACCTTGAATATTAGGATCTATATTTTCCTCGTCTTCATTATCTGATGTTACTTCAATGTAATGTATTTTCCCTTTTCCCAAACACCTGTGACCTGGTTGCCATAACTTTTTACAACTGAAGCACACTTTGCATCTCCTAAGTTCATCCCTTTCCTCTTTATCAAATGTGGGTTTTGGAAACGTCTCTTTATTGAAGGGTTGTTTGTCTTTATCTGGTTTTGTAAAAGGACTTTTATTCCAAATTTTCCCCTTTGAAGACAGTTCTAATTCTCATGCCTTCTTAATAGCCATCTGTAGTGTAGGAGGATTTAAAGATTTCACCCAACCTTTCAAAGAATCAAAAAGTCCATTAATGAAAATAACAATCTTGTGCCTCTCAGAAATTTTAGTGACAAACACAGCCAATTTTTCAAATTCTGTTATATATTGTTCAACTGCCCTTGTTTGTTTTAGTTGTGTTAACTCTTTTAAATGTAATTCGGGATCTTTGGAATCAAACCTATCAATGAGTCGTTCAGTGAAGTCCAAATATGTCTCTACTAGATTATGGCCCAAAGTGACTTGCCCATGGTGCCACCATTCATGTGCAACGCCATCTAAATGTAATGCTGCATATTTAATAGCTTCATTCTCCAACATAGGGTTTAATTGAAAATAGGTGTCTAACTTTTGCACCCATGCCCAAGTAGTTGTCTTGCCTGTTTCATCAAAGTAAGGTATGGACATCTTCCCTATTTTCCTTTGTAATTCATTGTTGTAATTTCTACCCCTATGAGACCTATGTTTCATCCTGACATCCACGTATTCCTGGAATGTCATGTAGGACCTGAATTCTGCCCCAGCGGCTTCCCAATCATTCAGAATTTCATCTTGTACTTCTCTATCTGTAGGTTCCTGTTCTGGTTGTAAATTCCTAGGAGTGAAATTTGGCAGGGATGGCCTAGCTGTTGCTATTCTTTCAGGCTGATTGTTATTTACTGAACGTTCATCCCTACCACCCTCGTTCCGATTTTGATTTTGATTTTGAGCCGTGAATTGAGTCATTGGATCGATCATCGTATTTATATTATTTTGCATGTCCTGTTGATTTCTGATTAATGCAGCAATTAAATCCCTATTACTGTCCAGTTCCCCCATGTGTTCAAAAATTATTTCTTCTTCTATCTCAGCATGACTTTCCCCAATTGCAAATTGTGGAGTTGAACTAGGACTGGTCGGGTTTCTATTTTGACGTTCTTTGGTATTCTGGAAGTTGTAATGGGCTGATGGCATATTCAATAAAACATATTCTCTATTTTGGACAACACAACACCCTACAGGCTGGCAAGAATGAAAGCTTTGATACCACTGTAAAGTTCTAGATGTCGCTATTCAAGTTTGAACAAAAAATAACTTTCCAGAGTTTTTTTTATAATAGTTTAAGGTATTCCTAATCCCAGGCTCATGTATTTCCAGAAATCAAATTCAATGAACAATCTTAGTTCCACATACATAGATATGCAAATAACATATATTGATATAGACTCAGCAAATATATATATATATATATATATATATATATATATATATATGCACCTTTATAATAGTTGTATTTCTTCAAAACACCAACAATGCCTGGGCGTATTGACAGTTGTGTCTGCATCAGTGCGTTATTCCGCGTGGAATGACTCCATTGTATTCCGCAAGACTATTATTTGTATAGGTGTTAAGTCGGCCGACTGGTCTCCTTAATTTGTCTCATCTGCAATCTGCTTGCTGTCGGAGAGCTGTGCACACCCAATGGACACAGACCACGTTGCATATACTGGAGTTGTTCCGGGTTGTTTCCTAACCCGCTGGATGCTTCACGCGCACCCCATCTATCTATTTTCTTCCGCGTTCCTTTCAGACTTTAAGCATCTGCCACCAAAGATGCAAGGTGTCGGCCGCGTGAAGGCACAAGAAGACAAATTGGGCTATGGGACTCCTTACGTGTCCACACTGTGATCAAAACTTCGTCATGCCACCCGACTTGCAATGCTATCTCTCGCGTTTGTCTTACTATCGAAACTCTTCTTCCAAACTCCACTAGGCCAAAAAATCTCTGACAAAAGGAGGCAATTATATTGCGCTACCTGCCAATGCAAACTTCAAATTCTTCAACATAATATTCATGCCTCCGTGTCTTTGCCAGCCCGCCTCTTAAAAGCACAACCAAACTTGATCAAAATCAGTTGTAGCCTGTAGTATCCCATAAGGGAACTACTTTATTAACTTTATCCCGTAAGGGAACTGCTTATTTAAACAACAAATAACGTAAAGTTACCTTGTAATTATTTAATATTAACTTGTCATGTAATTAATATTAAATAATTAAGTCCTTTATTCAATTAGCCAATTAAGACTATTTGGGGACATGACAATACTAAATATCAGTCGCATATAATTGTTAACAAGGCTTCCTCTAAACCTCTTTTATTATATTGTTGAAACTTAACATAATTAAAATGACTGAATATAAAGTCCAGTTCTAATGTTCTTTACAAGTTTGATTTTTTGCATTAACTTTCAGTTAATTGTTTATTACACCTAGCATACATTTGCATCTTCAAGTTTATCATTGTTAATTGCTCTGGCATAAATATGAATCACATGCTTTTAAATTGCACCATAAATCAACTCATTTTTTTCACTATACATTAACTCTAATTTCAAATGCTGACGAATCTTTATATTTTTAGCCATTTTCATGGAATACATGATTCTTGGCTAGCTTCAAGATGGTTTAATTATTGCAGAGTAACTAACTTGCTTTGTTCTGCATTAATGTAAGACTTTCAAGACCCCTTCTTTTCTATATTGCCTTCCTGCACTGACTTCTGCTTGTTGAAGATACTGCAATGGTGGGTTGTTTTCTTCTCACACGAGGTTTTTCCTGAACTAGAACTCAAGGCATGACCTGAAATGTGTTTTCCATTGTGCAATAAGGCAATCCCATCGGCTATGTATTTGTGCACTCTTAACTTTAGGTTGTGGGTTTTAATTGAACTTAAACTTACTGAGCATGTCATAGAAATGATTGCTATTTATGTAAATAGTTTAGGCATTAATAAATATTAAATATTTTATTTCTCTAATCTGTCAACACAAACATATGCACACGCATAAGCCCAAGCATGCAGACATGAGCTGGTGCACGCACACATGTGAGCACGCACGTGCGCACGCACACACATGCAGGCACACACACGTGCACACACACAAACAATTGGTAATTAAATACCAAGGGTAGCAGATCCAACCTAGATGTATGGTGAGCCAACCAAAAAATGACTTTATACAATTATACAGCAATCTGCTGCTCTATCTTCCTCCAATTTAATGACCAGATACAAGTATATAGCAATCTGTTGCTGTATATTCCTCCAGTTTTACTAATGTTTGTAATTGTATATTAATACCAAGGGATATCAAAATGTTGTCACAGAAAGGGTAAACTTTATATTTCCCTAAGTTGAGTGCCCATGCTTCAAATATGGGAGGAATAAAGAACAAAAAACTGCAAAATAATTTGAATTATTAAATGAACAACATAGCTTCATAATATATCATTAAAGCCAATTAGACATTAAGAAAATGAAATTTCTATCATTCAAGAGTACTCCAGTTTACAAAGATAGTTCCTGGAGGAGAATCCTATAGGTGCCCCACAAAGGGGAAGAACTTGACAAAAATACAAATCCTAGGAGACCACTAACATAGGTGGTCAAGAAAACAATACAAATAGTGTAAGTTAAGGATTGCTGGAGAGAGGAGTAGATGTCATTGAGTATAATAGTTTTTGCCAAAAATGGAGTCATCAGTGTCATCATTGATCACTGTGAAGGGTATGATACAAGATTTGATAGTGCTCATAGGGAGTGCCTAAGAATGGGAGAATTGAACTAGGGCAAGGAACTCCCCCTAGAAGGACACCTAACATTTAAGGATGAAGCAACTCCCATTTTAGTGAAGAATCTTGTAATAGGAGTAAGACACCATGGTTGGGGGTGTGGCTGAAGAGGAGAAAACCTATTCCATTGAGGAGTTGAACCTTGCCACCAAGAAGAAGAACCATGGTGATGAGGGGAAACATGTTTAGGTAGAAGTTGTGGTATCTAAAGATTGTTTAGAGCTATTGGTCTCTTGGATGTGTTGGAAGAAGGATGTGATCAATCTTGGGTGTCTAGGATCCCTAGAGACCCGTTGTAAGGACTTGTAAGATCCCCATCCTAATCTGTCCTTAAAAATGAAATTTCGTCAAACAGTTGTCTTGCAAAGTTTGTTCTGAGTTTTCCTGAGCTCTTGAGCGACAAACACATTACAAAATACAAATTCTTTTCATAGGGATTCTGTCAAACACTCCTGTGATAATAGAAATCAAACACAATTACTTGTATTGCAAAAGCATAAACCCAAACACTTAGCGTCCAAGTAAGCTTCACCAATTATCAAACCTTACATCAGCATTATAACAAATAATTGGCATGAAAACTAATTTCAAAACCTTGTCCTTTATTCTGTTGACAAACATATTGCAGACTTACTTTCAGACTAACAACATATTCAGACTTCCAAGAATAGACTTATTATCAACTACTAACATATAACAGTCATTTATGTTTCCAGATTTCAATACCACTTCACAGCAAAAATGTTTAACCAGTCAAATGATTTGCTTCAGACAGAGGAAATGTAATGATGAATGCATAGACTTCTGGTGAAACAAATGCACCTGTACATATATGACTTTATGTTCTGATTTTTGCCGCTTCCTAATCGCTGCTTCTAAACTCCTCTAATGCCAATGTCCAGCAAAAGAAACAATTCCTGTGAAAATGCTAATGAGAAGAAGATAAAACTCTGCCTGTAGATGGATGCCCAGTTCTGATTTTGTACCATGAACTTATGCGAGCAATAGATGGACGCCTTGATTGCAAGAGGAAGCCCTTTGTCTGCTTTTTCGATTCCAAAAATTCCACTATTAATCCAGATGTGAACTCCATTTGAATTCACCAATCTTGAAGGAATGGGTTTCTGTCCAAACCTTCTTGGTTCCAAGGGGTTTCGTCCTGAGAATCATCCAGTCACGTAGCCGTAGCTGTTATGTGACGAAATTACTCCACCTCTCCCTACACAAACCCCCTTATCCTCTTAATGATATTATCGAGTGACTAAGGAATGGGCTGAGTATATATTATTGTCTTATAGATTACGAATATATATATACATATAAACTATAACATAACATATATATTAGCGAGTGATTAAGGAATGGGCTGAGTATATATTATTGTCTTATAGATTACGAATATATATACACATATAAACTATAACATAACATATATATATTTTCCCCTTATTCCTAATATCATTCAGATAGAATATTTCATGAATCAATATCTAATTCATAGATATGTTCCAGCATAATTCGTTGTCACCCACTGCTTGCCAGCAATATATATATAAATATATATCTTTTCTTATCTTTCCTCTGATCAAATCCATCTAATCCATACTCTATATATTTCATAATCTATTATTCTATCGTCCTATTTCCTTATTAATCCTGTGATCATTGTTACTCCTAACCGGTTACTGAGAGGGGGGGCGGGGGTGAATAAGTAAATACTATTTCTATCTTCTCTTAAACCTTGTATAATGATTCTTGCAGAATAAACAATATGCAATTTACCATTCATAAATAGAAATAAAAATACTCAGATCAACACATTATATATACATGGAAACCCTCAGTTAGAAGGAAAAAAACCACGGTGAGACAGAGCTCACAACTTCACTACTGTAGTAATAAAGGCACCCTGTTAGGAGCTTACAAAACACTTGTAAGAGTGCTACCCAGTAAAGGGATTTGGTAGAAGATCGGTTAAGATCTTGACTCTGTTAGGAGTTGCCTTATTAAAGGACTTTAAACATCAACTAAGATGCTACCCGGTTAAAGGATTTATACAAAGAACCTACTAGGGTTCACCCTGATAGAGGGATTTGAATATGCTTTAACAGTATAAAAGCAATGATCTTAATTGACACTCTTTGTTTGATTAGATCATACCTGTTGACCTTATTGTTTTGCTTGGCTGTTGATCCTTTCTGCCTTTCACCTCTGTGATTGTAGCTCTTCTCAGAAGAAATCTCTCTTCTGCTCTGTATATTCAACAACACACCTTTTGTGTCCTATGACCTGTATATATAAGAAATTAATCTTATTAAAACCTAACCCATAGAACCACCAAGCTGTAAACTCACCCAAAAATCATGCAGCAAAAAGCTTTGCGAGATGATCTTGAGTTTACCTTGAAACATCCGCGTAGAAATAAAACTAACTCCTGTTAAAAAGCTAACTCCAGTTCTAAACGGTGGATGCTCCGTATAATCCGGTTTTAAATCAGACAGTTCCGCATAATCCGGTGCGGATTATTATACTTTTAATCAGTATTAATCTTATACCCGGTTCATCCCCTGTATGCACTATAGGACCGGTACAATGCACTCTGTTTAGTCTACCGGTGCATTTCTTCTGTTTAGTCTACTGGTGCATATACTCTGTTTTAGTCTACCGGTGCCTATAAAGTAATATGAGTGATCTACCGGTGTACCTATACCGGTGGGAATGGTGTTTGCATCTTACTTCACCAATGACAACTTAATTTGCTAACAATCTTCCCCTTTGGCATTGGTGGCAAAACATTATTCACTCATCACAATTAATTCCTTGTCCTGTAGACTTTTCCTTTGTGTGTGCTTCAGCTCTTTTGTCTGTAGACTTCCCCCGTTCTTGTGCTGTCTTCTGATTTGTAGCTGAATCTACTTTGTTTCTTTTCTTTTCTCAACTTCTCTTATCTTTTTCCTTTTTCTTCTTCCCTTTTGGTGATGCTTCTTCTTCCCCTTTGTGCCTCCATAGGACAAATGGTTATGCGTTACTGACTTGTTTATGGCTGAAACTTTGTAGAGATATCCTTGTATACTTTCTTCGCTGTATGAAGAAAAGTGTTCCACTGACCGGTGACATGTTCTAAATTTTTCTGTGTTGCTTTGAGAGAGACAATTATGTTCTCCATGTCCTCTACAGTCTTGTGGTCCGGTTCAATCATCAGATTCTCAGCATCTGTGGTAGTCTGTTGCATTAAATCGAATGTTGGGGGCCAAAAATAATTGAAATCCAATAATATCTTGGATTCTCTTTGTCTTCTCTTCAGATGCCTCTCTCAGAATGAGAGATAGGCTTGTCATTTCTCTGTTGAAATCGGTTGCAGAGGTATTCTTTATGTTAAACCTAGAAGACAGAGTTCTTCTCTTCAAAAGTCTTAGATGACTTCTCTGTGATGTCTTGTACAAAAGTATCAAAATTTGATGTCCTGGTCATCAGTCTGCTTGCAACTTGTAAATGTTGTTGAAGTATACTTAAGTTGGGTTATACTGTTACTTTTATTTCTTCAACCTGTTTGTGGAGAATTTCTATTCTCTTTTCATAGTGATCAATGACAATTGTCTCCAGATTGGTGACATTTTCTCCTATTGCTTCAGCCAAAATCTCCAGTTGATCAATTACAGGTTCATCTTCATCTATGTTTGCATCCGGTTCAAAGTTGTACAGGATGTTCTTGACACTTGTGAGGACCATGTCTTGTTTCCTCTTTGTTAGCTCTTTTAGTTGCCTAGTTGACATTTTGCTTATGTCAACCACAGTCTCGCTAGCGTTGCTCTTCTTGGCTTCTGTGTCTGTTGCAAAGGATAACTTCCTCTTGGATGAGGACGAGCTTGGAACATCTACCTGTTCCTTTGGTCTTGGCTCCTGTTCCGATTGTTCTTGCTCATTATGTACAGGTAACTGTTGTTCCTGTTCATGTTTTTCCTCATTTCCCGGTTGTTCCATCTCTTCCGATATTCTTACCTCTTCCTATCTTCCTTCCTCTTGTTGTACTTCCCCTTCCGGTTGTACTTCTACTTCTGGTTGAGCATCTTCTTCCTGTTGCAATTGCTCTTTTGGTGGGGCTTCTTCGTTGTGCTGCTCTTCAGCTATATGTAGTTCACCCACAACAATTTCTTCTTCACCATCTGTAGTGTTGCCAGTAGTCATCTTGACCGATGACTCCCAGATTCACTTGTTCACTAGATGTGAATTGTTCCTTAGGAATTTCCTGCTCACCGGTTGTATGTTCTTCATGAGAAGTGAATTGAACCAGTGGATCCTGTATTGTTCTAGGTTCATCCTGTGGACTTGTTTCCTTCAAAGCACTAAAATCATACTGTTGCCAAAAATCTAGAGTTTCTTGGTAAACTTCTTTTTCATAACCATTAATTATCTTAGCAACTCTATGCTTTGTATCAAGATTCATAGAAGCTTCCTCTATCAGAAGTTTGATAGCATCTTCACTTAGACCAAGTCTAACCAGAGACAATGTCTCCTTAGAAATTCTTTTGTTTGAGCTTAGACCGGTTCTCCATTTGGTCATGAGTCTCGTGTTGAGTTTAGGAGGAAACTTAGACCTATAGTCTCTTGGAGTTTTGTTGAAATTTAATAAGGTTCCCAATAGAGCCACTTCTATCTTTTGTTTATCTTCCTCTCCTAACACACTAAACCATTTAGCTGCATTGGCTACTTCTCCAAAATCCATGACTTCATCTACATTATTATCAACGGTTAATGTACGAGCCGTACCTTTTTTGGAGATACCAGTATGGTTGGTGGAGCCTGATCACCACCTTTATCATCAGTGATATCGACGATGACCGGTTCAGTCGATACCTTTGCTTTCACTTGAGATTCTACTCCCAGAATTCCGTTTCCTTTACTAGTATCCTTTACCGGTGGCTCAGTGTTTTTTTGACATGCTTCTTCAGCCTGTTGTTGGTTATGAAGAAGCTTTGTCCATGTTGCCACACCTTCATCATGAACCTTGTCAACTTCTCCGAAGAGCATCTGACTGATCATTTTTCTTAACAAAAAGTTTTGCTTGTGCAATTCTGCTTGTTGGGTGGCCTCTTCCAGAGTAAGATGATTTTGGACCTCAAGCAAAGCATTAATCCTCAACTCCTTTTCTCTTTCCATTGAAGCTTTCCACCTAGCTTCAAGAATCTCATAGAGATCTTTTGGTACAACTTTTTGAAGTTCAGAAAGAGAGATTAAATTTGTGGATACAAAAGACTATACCTTCTTCTTTCTTCTTTCTTTATCACTGCTAACTTCATATCTTCTACCCATTTGTCCTAACCTCCCTGTTTCCTTTATTCCTGCCACTAATTCATCAATATCTTGTCTTTTTGGTCTTGGTGCAACCTCCTTCACCGGTTTAGCAGATTTCTTCTTTTTCACTAAAGGAATTGCATCTTCAATCTCTGTTTCTTTAGTTTCTTCTCCTGGAGCGCTGGGTGCCGGTTTTTCTCTCTTCCTTTGGGCTTTTGGTTGATCTGCTACCGGTTTCTACCGGTTTCTTCTTCGGTGTGGGTGTCCTTTTCACATATACATTCTTAATTGGTGCCTTTTTCTTTAGATTTTGCTGAATCTCTTCAAAGGTCCCAAACCGGTAAGCAGAGAGATCTAGGTCACCTTCTTGTAAGACATTTGCATATGCCTTGGCTGTTTTGGAGATCTCATAACCGAACTCCGGTGTGTACTCGGTTCTTGGTTCTACAACTTGAATGATGTAGTGGCCGGTGGTCACCAGAAAACACATATCATCTTTGTAGGAGTCAACAATAGTTGATGGAATTCTTTCCCTAGCGTGCATTCTTAGCTGGAATGCCTCAAAGTATTCAGTCATGACTTTTCCTAACTGGTTTCCCATTTGGTTGGCCATTACACTAATCTGTATCATCACTGGTTTATCGGTTTCCCAAACTACCTTGCCTATTCCTAGAAAATAATTCTGATAGTAGAAGAATAAACATACCAGTAGGGTTCCGTATTTTAGAAACTTTTTCTTTACAATGTCGAGCTGCTTCAAATTTTCAAATATTTGACCTTGCAGCATTCCGCAAAGATCGTACTGGGCGTTGTCATGCATGATTCGGTGAGCGGCATGACTGGCTCCTCCTGGTATGCTGTTCAGATTGTTGGATTGATAGATTTTGTAACCTATCATAGCGGATGCGAACCAAACTCCTTGATCTTCAATGTCGTTGACAGTCATTAGCCGACTATCAGATTTTGACTTAGTCAGTTTGGTGACTACAACATTGGAGATGGTTTTGAGAGTGAGTGCTTCCCCTTTGTCACTGTACCCGGTCACTCTATGTAGGTCCTCTTTGGTGATTTGATTGCATACTCCTTTTCCGAGCCAGAATCCAGGTTCGTGCACACGACTGAGAATCAATCGAATCCAGTCTGGTCAAAAGACGGTTGGGTAGCAGACTTCATTGATTAGCCCAGACGATACCAGCTTTGTGTATTTGTCTGGAAGCTTTTCGTCAGTGCATAGCGAGAGGTACTCGCTTTGGATGAAGGTCTCACCCAGTTCTTCTTGCTTGGCGTGTATGAAGGCCGTAACATCCTCAGTCACGAGGACTCCATTTGGCACAGAAGAAAGTGCACCAGACATGTCGTTTTCCATGTTCTGGACTCCCATAATGTCGTAGCCAGGTTGGTTGACTTGATTTCCTTTGATCAGCTTGACAGTGGAGGATGATGATGCCATTTCTTATCAACCGGTTAATACAGAAAGTAGCTTGATCGGTCTTACAAAAAATATATTATCGATGATCAAAGCACAAGAATATTACTCAAGCATAAGAAATTGTTAGTCACAAATCGCAAAGTAAAAAGAAAGAGTAATCCTCCTTTCTTTATATAGAGTTAGGGCATAACGGTAATTATCAAACGGTAACTATTTGTTAACGGCTATAGCATTAATTACCTTACCTAACCTTTCTTTTCTTTTTCGCCAATCGGTATTCAGGCGTTTTCCTGTTGAGCAAACCTCGGTTGAACAACGCTTACCTATCCGGTTTTTCTTACTGACTGAGTGAGTTTGTTACTCACTAGTCCTGCCGGGAACAGTAGACGGGCTACCAGTTCCCTCTAAGCCTTTTAGGCTCAGTTTGCTGAGGAGATATCACCATCAGCTGACGATGATATTCCCTCTGTCTTCTCCTCAGCGGAGCTCTTTGAATTCCTTCTTCAACCAAATCTTCTTTACTTTTTTCTCGGTTTGTTTTCCCTTGTTGTCCTTTTGATTGGGAGACAAGGTCTTCATCATTGGTTTGACCGATCCTCTTCTTTTGTTCACTGTCCGGTTCCTACAATCTTTGGCTAGGTGTCCAACTTTGTTACACGTGTAACAGACTATTCCGGTTGCCTTCCATGGATTCACCCTTCTTTCGTTAGGTGAATTACACCAGGAGTCAATATGACTCTGTATGCCACAGTTGGCACAATTGGTTATGCTTCGGTTGTCATTCCTCTTTGGGAATATCGGTCTTGGTGGGGATCTGAATGCCATTGTTTTGGATCTGCATTCATCAGCCTTGTGTCCAAACTTGTTGCATGTGTAGCAATAACCTTTGAAACTTCCCTAGCTTCCATTGGACACACTTGTGGGTCGAGACCAGCATTTAGTGGTCTTGTGGCCATACTTGCAAGAGTTTTTGTAGTAACTGTTGGTTGACTTTACCGGTGCATTTCTGCAGTTACTTGTTTTATGGCCCGGTTTTTCACAGTGATTGCAAGAAGTGTTGAAGGTCTTTTTGCCCTTTTGCACTTCCTGTTTCTTTTCTTTCTTGCTTTTCTTGGCTCCTGTTGACTCACCAATTTCCTTGGTGTCTTGACCGGTGAACCCAAGTCCGGTGGGATCTTTGTGCTTTCTTTGAGCTTTTAGTTGCTCATCAAGCTTTATTGAGCTTTCATTGTATTTTCTTAGGGTTTCATTTCTTTCTTCAAGTTCTTTCATCTATTCCTTCAGTTGATACAGCTCAATTGCTAGCCTTTTGCATGCATCATCTTTATCATGCCAAATTTTTTGCATGTTGGCATTTTCTTGAGTGACTATTTCCATGTCTTTCTAAAGTTGCAGAACGACAAGATCACTTTCCCTTACAGCTTCTTCAGCCAGATTTCTTGCTCTCTCAGAGGATGATACTGATTTAACTGCTGCGTTCCTTTCATCTTCAGCTTTCCTCTTTTTCTCAGTTAGTTCAGTGATTCTTAGGGCATTATATTCCTGCTCCCTTTTTAGGTTGGAGATTTGATGGGTAAGGATTTGGTTGCTCTCCATTAGCTTAGAGATTGTCTCCTCAGCTTCATCTGATCCGCTTTGCCCAGAGAGTTCATCAATTGTTTCATTGCTCTCACTCAACTGTAGAGCCAACTCCTTTCTTTTTGCAAGGGATCTTCTCAGCCTATTCTCAAGAGAAGCAATGATGTCATTGGGTTCTTCAAGCTGTTTCTGATACCTATAACCCTCCATGATCTTTTTCTCAAGCGGTTAAGCTTTATGTCGAAGAGAACCAAGGTTCTGATACCAATTGTTATTCCTAAGTGGTTACTGACAGGGGGGTGAATCAGTAATAATATTTCTATCTTCAATTAAACCTTGTATAATGTATGCAATTTACCATTCATAAATAGAAATAGAAATACTCAGATCAACACATTATATATACGTGGAAACCCTCAGTTAGAAAGAAAAAAACCACGGTGAGACAGAGCTCACAACTTCACTACTATAGTAATAAAGGCGCCCTGTTAGGAGCTTACAAAGCATTTTTAAGAGTGCTACCTGGTAAAGGGATTTGGTAGAAGATCGGTTAAGATCTTGACTCTGTTAGGAGTCGTCTTGTTAAGGACTTTAAACATCAATTAAGATGCTACCCGGTTAAAGGATTTATACAAAGAACCTACTAGGGTTCACCCTGATAGAGGGATTTGAATATGCTTTAACAGTATAAAAACAATGATCTTAATTGACACTTTGTCTGATTAGATCATACCTGTTGATCTTACTGTTCTACTTGGCTGTTGATCCTTTCTGCCTTTCACCTCTGTGACTGTAGCTCTTCTCAGAAGAAATCTCTCTTCTGCTCTGTATATTCAACAACACACCTTTTGTGTCCTATGACCTGTATATAGAAGAAATTAATCTTATTAAAGCTTGCAAAAAGCTTTGCGAGATGATCTTGAGTTTACCTTGAAACATCCGCGTAGAAATAAAACGAACTCCTATTAAAAAACTAACTCTAGTTCTAAACGGTGGATGCTCCGTATAATCCAGTTTTAAATTAGACAGTTCCGCATAATCCGGTGCGGATTATTATGCTTTTAATCGGTATTAATTTTATACCCGGTTCATCCCCTATATGCACTATAAGACCGGTACAATGTACTCTGTTTAGTCTACCGGTGCATTTCTTTTGTTTAGTGTACCGGTGCATATACCTTGTTTTAGTCTACTGGTGCCTATAAAGTAATATGAGTGATCTACCGGTGTACCTATACCGGTGGGAATGGTGTTTGCATCTTACTTCACCAATGACAACTTAATTTGCTAACAATCATCCACATCAATTGTATATTGGTTGTTCCATGATCCTTCTTTGACTGAAGTCCACGTCTTTATATATCTCTCTACCCCAATGTCATCTCTTGTGGAGTACTCCTTTTTGAGGAGATATGCCCTGCATTACTTCGGAACTGTTTGCTCCTTTACACTAATTGCTGATTATAATATGAACTTTAGTATAATTCTCAACTGCTGAATTGCTGTTGGTAATTTGTACTTCTTATGTTTTATATTATCATTGATAACTATCATTATCGATTATTCATCTTCTGCCATGTAAGCCTTGTAATATTTCAATATGTTTTTGAATAGAATCGTATCCTATAATGCATATTTCAATCTGGAATGTTTAACTTTTAATATTGGGTTCTACTATTATATATGACAGCTACGAGCTTCATAAATGATTAGATAGACGCATATATAGTCTTGCAAGTTTTTAATGTTTACTTATTAATGTGTAAACTTATAATTTTATTTTCTATATTTAAAAAAATATGTTTCGAACGAAACCTTTTTGAAGCTCCAAACTTGTTAACATTATTTCTCCCTTTAACTTTTTGAACATGTTAACTATGTGTAGCAGGCAAATTGATGCTCTTACAGTGCAGGTTAAATTTATTTATTGGATTAGATGAGGTTGATAATGGTCAAGGTAGACAGCTTATTATCTTTTATAGAGCTTAAGTAGAGTGCTGCTATTGACTAAAAGTGTACCTAATTTATTTGACGATTTGTGCAAAATTTATCCTTCTATCTTTGCAATTGAAAATATTGCAATAAATTGTTTATCTTTAAAGTCTGATAGCTACTTGTTATAAGAACAGAAAGAAGGTCTGCCGGACTTGGAGGTCAGATTCTGTAATGATGTACAGAGACGATCAAATGAGGTATGAATAGATTTTTCAGATTTATCTTTTAGACGTAAAACACTATTTGGTGTTTGTCACACTTTGTTTTCTATCACTGATATGGATTCACATTACATTTAAAGGTTTTGGGAGAAGGATATTTATATGATCAGTTTTTTGAGATGTCAAATATGCAAATCTTTAACGACATTTTTTTAAGTAACCATGCCATTATGCATTTTAGTAGCCAAGAGTGTATTACTTTAAATTTCTTAATTGTTTTGTTGTTTTCCATAGATACATCTCGGTGCCGCTCCTCCAAAGCAGTCACCTCAGCCCTGTGTTGTGCCTCTAAAGCTATCATGTGAGCCTTCTGCTGTACTAACTCCACCATCTAGAGCCGAGTGGCGAGCTCCTCCCGAGTTGTCATGGTGGCCACTCACTCAACCTCAGCGCTTGCTCCTAAGTGCTGGGTCCTTTGAAGTCCATAGTACATCTGGCGGAATCCTTGCTCAACTTGTCGAAGCAAAACATGGATCTTTCTCTATCCAATGGGCTTGTGGACCCACCACTCCTCTATCATCTCCGGGGTCTCTATAGCAGGCTATCCTTGCGACTCAACATCTTGCGAATTCCTGAGCACATTTCCCCGTAGCAAACTCCAATAGGTGCGCTATAGCCTAATCTACCATCCCTAGAGTCTGTGCCTGTACCAAGGCTGCTATCCTTCGTGCACCAACTTCCATCTCTACCACAAACTACTCTATGACACCCAACCCACCCTGAGTGTCAGGTAGCACCTGTTGCAACTGTTGTGGAGCCTTTCTCTCAGACTCCACCCCACACAGTCACGTCCTCCTGAGGAATATCCAACTCCAACTCTCTGGGCTGCGTACTTCCCTCCTCGAGATCAACAATCTCCACAATCTCCGGCTTCCTATGTTGTCGTGAGAGAACGAGAGGTATAATAGGTGGCATAGGGTAAGATGGAAACGAGTAAGCCAAGAATCCATGGTCGCTTTCGCAGGGATCTCTGACTCGACTATCGCCTCAACTACCTCCTCTCTCGGCCTCTCCGGATGTACCAGCTCCTCTATGGCCTCCATTGTCTCTATTGCGGCCTATTGTACCACCTCCACGACTAGTTCAATTTCTACGGGCTCTACTATTGCGAGCTCAGGCTTTGTCACTGCTCGTGTGTGATGTCCCCTTCTAGCTAGCGACATCATGCTAGCAAGTGATTAGCCTATCGGTGGACCCTCGTAGGCTAGTAGGCATGGATAGGGGGTCTTTTCAGGCACATTGAAGGTATGGCTTTTTGATGGTTCAGTATTGGCAGAGCTTAGTGTTTTCAGTTGACTTAAGAGTTTGTTTTTGGTTCAGTTATATGGATTTTGCTCTTTTTAGCAAAGGTTTCTATATTTGGGTTTATTTTTGAGCCATAGAGATGGACACCGACTATTTTTTGAAATGCATTTTGGTCACATGGAGAATTATTTCACCAACTCCGGTTTCAGACGATTTAGCCAGATTCACAATTTCAAGGGAGTCATTGCATTTTCAGTGGCTAAGTGTTTAATGAAGGAATAATGATTTAATACTAAGTTATAATATAACTTTATATTAAATCACTTAAGTGATGGGTTTAGGCTTCATAAAAGGGGGCCAAGTTTATATATTAATTTATGGGCGTGTGTCCTAAGTCCAAATTAATTAATTAAATGTCATTTTAATGTTTATTATTGTAAAGAGCCTGCTTGGCTCTTTGTATTTAACTGACTTGTCTCAAGTAAATTAGAAATTGCAAAGTGATTTCAAAATATATTTATCTTTTATTTCATAAACTTCCCACTTGAAAAATCTTCATATTGGACATTAGCAATTAATAATTCCAATTGCTAAACATCAATCTTTCACAAACTAGTATCATTACAAATTTTAATTTTTAACATTACTAATTTATCAACTCTCAATAAAGACATCACCTATTAATAGAAATATCTAGCTTCCAATATCCAGATGCAACTCCAAACGGTTGCCCAAAAGTAAACGCAACTCCTGGCATAAAGGAGATGACTTCAAGAACAGCCACGTTACCTTCCAAATGACAATGGCAGCCTCCAGCACATCAGATGCAGCCTCTAATAAATTATTGCAGCCTCCAACACATCACACGCAGCCCCCAAATAATTATCGCAGCCTTCATTAAATGATTCGCAGCCTTATCATAAATTCACTAAACCTCTGAATGAAAAGAAGAAAATTGAATTTGCAGGCATGCTATGTAAATTTGATCCAGCCCGGAAAAAACCTCTGTAACAATGTAACTTGATAATTCTTCCTCCAATTTGGTATACCTAGGCACCAAATTGAACTCACATAATCAGAATGTATTTCTCAGAATTCAGAAGCAAAATTCATCATCACTCAGTGATGATTCAAATTGCAGAAAGAGGAATCAGTCCTCAAAACCCTAGCCATTTCTCACAGCCAAGAAGCTTCATAAATTTTATCAAATCAACAATGAATAGTGAAAGTGCTTTTTCGAATTTGAATATATAGCTTTTTTGAAAAAAACTTCAATTTCACTTTTTTCACTTAAAAGGCTTTTTAATCACAACTTCATTTTATAACATTAAAGTTATAAAGTAATAAAGTTATTAAATTAAAATAATTTAATTTAATAACGATAACTCTAAAATAAAAAGCCACTGAAGCCCATTGACTGCAACAAACTCATTTCTGACATCAGAGCCTCAAACTTCAACTGCCTTGCCAGAAATAACAAATTGCCAAAAATAGCCAACTGCCAAAAATAGACTTACTATAAATAGTAAGTCCCTCAAACTGGAGATTCTTTGAAACTCGGTCCTGAAACATCTGACACCTTGTGCAGATGCCCTGCTAAATCTGGCCATACCCAAAAACACCACTTACTAAAAATAGTAAGTTGACCAAATTGACTCGAACGAAAAGCAAACCTGGTAATCTGAACCTCCAAAATGGAATCCCAACACTGGCTCCGCCAATTGACCCCCTCCGATCACCTGATTAGCCTGCGAGGGTCGCCAAACCAAGCTAATCCTAAAAGTCTGAAAAACGGGGACATTACAGTCCTCCCTTCCCAAGATTGCTTGTCCTCAAGCGTTCAGGAAAAACACGCAACATCACAAACCACTTGGATCCCAAGGATGGTCATAAGTAATGTCCTGATCCTCACCATACTGCTGTGAAGAAAATCCCGACATCAACAGTACAGATACCAACATTTGAGAAACTGCCCTCGACACCCAAATAACTGACATCACTGAAAACATCATCTGAAGACCAACTCCAGATGCCGATGCAGAAAACAACCCAGTGGAACTCAACCCAACTGAAACATCAATTCTGCCAAAACTCAAGTTCCTGTCTAACTCACACTAACACCCAACTGCAATGAGAAGAAGACACTGACCAAATGTGCTTGGATCACTATTACCAACTCTAACCTCTGACAAATGGTCCTGGGTGTGTGGATGCTGCAAGTAGTTTAACTTGCAACTGCCAATTCCATCTACAAAAGATGGTGCTAATCCATCCCATAATGTATGGTAAGGAACTGGAGCCGGTCTACACCTGCGTGAAATCAAATCTTCTACCTGTGGGTCAAAAGAAAAATGATGAGCATACCCCACCATATAATGCCGGTAGAAAGCCCAAATCTTCTCGTCAATGGCTCATCATTACCCAACTGGGAATCATGAGATAGCTCCAATCTCTGACTCCATATAACTACAGGTTGGGTAGGAACCTGAGCAACCCTCTCAACAAACCCAACCTCGAAATCCCTGTGGGGAAGCATAGTAGATAGAGTCTCCACAATCTTCACTAACAACCTCCGAATTGCACAAGAGCCTCGGATGAGAGTACCCTCAGACACTCTGTATGAATCCTCCCGCACGTCTGCACTCTCAAGTAAATACTCCATGAATGAGTCGGTGCAGTAGAAATTATGTGGAAGCGTCAACTTGCTCCCCCGCAATCCACAGCTGACCCTTCTGAAAATGTGGCACTGCCAACCGTCCCATGCTATCAGCTATGTGAGATGATGAAATAGATTCACTTCCAGCAAAAGGAAGCAAATCAACCTGAGAGCTTTGACTTCACAGGTACTCCTACCTCATCCGTACCAAGTGCTCCCATATCCTGAACATGTGTCTGCCACATCATCATGTTCCTCATCACCAACCGTAGGCTGCAACTCACCACCAACTACCTCAATGTACAATCGAACTGAGTGTGAGGCTGGTGTGGACCGTAAATGCTCCAACTCCACAGTCACCTCCTCTAATTGGATCTGCGATTCCTGAAGAGCCCGCTGGGTGCCCTCTAAAACCTCAGTAGTCGTTGTGAGCTCCTGAGTAAGCTCACTCACCTCCTCCTCTCTGTCCATCAATGCCTCATATGCTGTACTCCCCCACTCAACTAGGTGATCTCGGTCGGCTACCATCTGTAAGTAATCCTGTCTCAAAATCCTGACAGCCTCCCGCAAGGAATGAATCTCCGTTAGTGAAAGGTAACCACCACTGTGCTCATCTGTCATAGGGGCACCCTAACTATTAACAGCCAACAACTGACGAGCGACATCGAAATGCTCAAGAGTAGAAGTAATATCTCTCTCACCAACTCGCAACTGGCTAGTCACATGATGACTTTGCACAACGGGCCTCCTATGTACAATCTCAATTGCGCTGTCCACACTATGAGAGGAAGCTGCATCCAACAAACTCCCCTCAAGATCACCGTATCTCTATTTACTTTCATCTGAGTACACATCTACAAATTGAGTACAGGCATTGGACTCGTCCTCATCTAACCCTGAGGAAGCTACTGTTGAATCCGACTCAACACAATCTCCAGCTACCTTATCCTCTGCAACCAACTGACAATCCAGATCCTGGGATACATCTTCACTCACTAACAACTCAGAGTCGTCCCCCAAGGTCTGATAAATCAAGCATGACTCGTTGCAGGAAGAATCATCCACATGAGACACCACAGAAGTAACCCCATCTCTTGTAGTGGAAGCTCTGGCTATAACAAACTCTTGCCACTCATATGCTTCCATGTCCTCATCCGTGAGTCCCTGTAACGAAGAATCCTGGAACCCACCACCACCATAGGACAACGTTGAGTCCACACCCAAAGTCAGATATAGGAAACCAGAAACACTATAGCACTCATCATCCTCGCTCTCAACATCGGCAATGTCTGCGATGCTAGTGTCCATATCATCTATCCGCAACTCCTCCACTAACTCCGGCTGCATACACGACTCAATGTCATCATGCGAATCAACTATACTTGTGGCATGAAACTACGTCGCCCAAATCAACTGCAACACCCCATCCTTAGTGTCATCACTAGATAGTTCCATGCTTACATCCTCAACATAGGAAAAAACCCCTGTCTCCTGTACTGATCCCACACTGCGACTGCTATCATAAACCTCTTAGCTGTCAGAGCTCATATGCTCCTCACAGTCATCTCTCAACATCTCACAGGGGGCGTCATCTCCAATGCAGCTCACAGCATCCTCAAAAGTGTCATCAAATGTATCTATACTATCAGCTCCCACATCTCCTGCTGAAATCTCAACTGCTAACACCTGACTCTGCACACGACTCAACGTTAGGCTGTGCACCAATAATGCTGGAGCATGAACTGCTATCAACTGACTCCGCTGTGGTACCCAAATCACCAACATCACCACTGGGAGACTCCATACATGCATCGGTCCCATCTGAGGAAGCAACTGCCTCCTGAACTGGAGCAACACTACTACAGCTGACATAAAAATCTCCAATAACTACTCGCTCCACGAAAGAGTTTGAACACTCAATGATAATTACAACATTAGCTGCCTCTATACAATCCGTAGTGATTGCTCTGGGAGCCTCAACCTATTGATGCTTTGCGCTGCTATCGACCAATGGTACTGAAACATCCACTGGTTCCTGTGAAATAAATCCATCATCAACACTGCGGATAGGAATAGCATGTGCTGTACTAGATATAGGAACATCAACATCATGGACACTTGTCGGAGAAAACTCCAGTCTTCTCCCCTGCAAACTCGACGTCGGCCTTCTAAAAGCAGAGACCATATATCTCGCTGCCTTGTCTACTGTCACTGGATCCGACAAACTCTTTGCCAATCTCTGTTGATGCAATCTAAGTCTCTGCATACTTTCTACTAAAGCATTTAATTCCTCTCTTTTTCCCATATTGCTTCGGCGACTTCCAGAACTGGGCCTCCTGTATTTATCCATAGCTAGGGAAAGTGCAAGTGCTGATCACTTTTAAAATAACTTCAGAATATAAATGAATCCAGACCCCATAGGATGGTAGGAAAAATGCTCTGATACCATTGTAAAGAACCTGCCTGGCTCTTTGTATTTAACTGACTTGTCTCAAGTAAATTAGCAATTACAAAGTGATTTCAAAATATATTTATCTTTTATTTCATAAACTTCCCACTTGAAAAATCTTCATATTGGACATCAGCAATTAATAATTCCAATTGCTAAACATCAATCTTTCACAAACTAGTATATTTCAAATTTTAATTTTTAACATTACTAATTTATCAACTCTAAATAAAGACGTCACCTCTTAATAGAAATATCCAGCTTCCAATATCCAGATGCAACTCCAAACGGCTGCCCAAAAGTAAACGCAGCTCCTGGCATAAAGGAGATGACTTCAAGAACATCCCACGTTACCTTCCAAATGACAATGGCAGCCTCCAACACATCACACGCAGCCTCTAATAAATTATCGCAGCCTCCAACACATAACACGCAGCCCCCAAATAATTGCAGCCTTCTCATAAATTCACTAAACCTCTGAATAAAAGAAGAAAATTGAATCTGCAGACATGCTATGTAAATTTGATCCAGCCTAGAAAAAACCTCTATAACAATGTAACTTGATAATTCTTCCTCCAATTTGGTATACCTCAACACCAAATTGAATTCACATAATCAGAATGTAATTCTTAGAATTCAGAAGCAAAATTCATCATCAATCAATGATGATTCAAATTGCAAAAAGAAGAATCAGTCCTCAAAACCCTAGCCATTTCTCACAGCCAAGAAGCTTCATAAATTTTATCAAATCAATAATGAATGTTGAAAGTGCTTTTTTGAATTTGAATATATAGCTTTTTTGGAAAAAGCTTCAATTTCACTTTTTTTACTTAAAAGGCTTTTTAATCACAACTTCATTTTATAACATTAAAGTTATAAAGTAATAAAGTTATTAAATTAAAATAATTTAATTTAATAACAATAACTTTAAAATAAAAAGCCACTGAAGCCCATTGACTGCAACAAACTCATTTCTTACATTAGAGCCTCAAACTTGAACTGCCCTGCCAGAAATGACAAACTGCCAAAAATAGACTTACTTTAAATAGTAAGTCCCTCAAACTGGAGATTCCCTGAAACTCGGTCTTGAAACATCTGACTCCCTATGCAGACGCCTTGCTAAATCTGGCCATACCCAAAAATACCACTTACTAAAAATAGTAAGTTGACCAAATTGACCCAAACGAAAAGCAGACCTGGTAATCCGAACCTCCAGAATGAAATCCCAACATTGGCTCCGCCAACTGACCCCCTCTGATCACCTGATTAGCCTGCGAGGGTCGCCAAACCAAGCTAATCCCAAAAGTCTGAAAACGGGGACATTACAAATTACATTAAAAGTGAATTCAATGGAGAAAATCGCAAGCTTGCTTTTTGGTGCAATTTTGGACTTGGAGGAATTAAAAAGACTTGGTGTGAGTTGAGAAGGCAACCATTATTCATTTGAAGAATTAAAAATTGTTTCTTCTTGAGCTCTAAGAAGGGTTTGATAGTTCAGCCATTGGAGAACATAGTTTCTTTTGTGTGTTCGTCATTTGACCCAATGAAATACCTGATGAATTTGATAATTAGAGGTAGTCTCATTCAAAGATTCTATTGCGCTTAAGCATAGGGTTTCAACAGTAGCAGCACAAGCTCATAAGCTACATCTGGATCAGAATACAAGTGCTAGTTGGTTACATCATTGCAGAGACTTGTAGGCGTGGCTGGGAATAAGGGACTTATGTATGGTTTTCTAAGGGGTAGGTACCTTTACGGTGCTTATGATGGCCGTCCTTAGTTGCGGCATAGTTCCAAGAAGTCCTTGATTTTCATCGGCACTTCCATCTGCAACACTTGTCTCATGATATTCTGTTCAGCTTTCGTGCGTAGCGAAGAGCTTGTGGTGTCATGTGTTTCCCTTCGCTCTCCCATCATATTCCTTTCAATGTCAACCTTCACTTCCCGTACCCTTTCCTTTTTGTACAGTGGTCTGGGTACATTGCTTTCTTGACTTGTGCTCTGGTGATTGCCAGTACCCCTTTATATTTACTTGACCTCTCAATGTTCAATAGGTTAACTTCCGGCTTGGGACAGTTTGCATCTTCATGGTTCCCAAGGCCATGCCATTGACACAAGAGTTGAGGGGTTTCCTCCTTCTGGCAATCCTGAGCGAAGTGTCCCCATTGATTGCAGGCTCGACAATGAATCATTGGCCGATCCTTAGCATCGTATTGTATCCAACTCCGACCGTTATATTAGTGTTATTGCTTCTTCTTCCCTGTTGGTTATTCCGGTATTTGCTGGACGATACCGTTGTGTTGGTCTGTTGTTGATAGGTGTCCGCTATTGCGGATGTCGACGACTGTTCTTGTGTGAAGAGCACTTGTGCACTTCTTGTTTTCATGTTGTATGGGCACTCTTTGGTGGAGTGTCCCATCACTTAGCAAATGTCCCAAAAGGTCTTTTTAGGGCATATGCCTTTTGGATGGCACTCTTCTTTACAATTTGTGCACCATGATTCTCCCTTGCACTTGTTGTTGCTCCCCTTCATTGCTTTAAATTCCTTCATCACACGATGCATATCCTTCTGGAGCGCTTGCACCTTCTTACTAGACTCTTCATCACTGCTACTTCCTTCAGAGGAATCATTATCATCTGTCGACCTATTCTTCTTCTTCCTCGACGTTTTGCTTTCACTTTCTATGTCCATGGCTTGGTTGTATGCATCTTCGTATGACGCTGGAGGAATAATTTTCATTTTCCTTTTTAAGGAGGATTTCAACCCCTCAATGAACCAGTGCTTCTTTATGCCATCTGATGGTTGATTCTACATCTTTGTGAGCAACTCCTTGAGTTGTCGGTTGTACATTCTCATGGTCTTATGCTTCCCCTGCTTTGTATTCTAAATCTCAGCCACGATCTCATTATTGTCCCGAAGTAGTTTGAATTCATTTTGAAACAATCTTTTCAACTCGGCCCATGTATTCACCTCCGTCTGGTCTATGTCGGAGAACCAATCTATGGCCACTTCGTGTAGGGTTGCAGGAAACTGCATCACCCATTCATCCTGGTTGGTTTGCTCGTAGGCCAACCAGATTGTCTCACATGTTCTACAATGTTGTATGGGGTCCTTCCCATTCCTCGTGAACTTAGGTAGTTTCTGTTTGTTTGCCATTATGTTCTTTGTCCCCGGTTCGGTGTGAACTCCCAAGTTCAGTATACTGGAACCGAACAGATCGTTTTGATTACCGTGCTCCAGTGTCCTCCCGACACTCTCGATTGCGCCAGTATCCCCTATGTGTCTATCCTTGGTCTCCTCTACTTCCCTTCGGGTTTTTGGTTCCACTGTTGGCATTAAGTGATGATAATCGGTAAGTGTGCTACCGGTACTAGTGTTGTCGTTAATTGGCGAAATGAGTATAAAGACTTGTCATCTCTATAAAGTCTACAAAACCAAGGAGATCTATATGAAAGAGGGATGGTTTGGCCGATTATGTCAATATACAAGATAGTTGTGACTAAATGCAAATACCACTGGTCACTATACAAAGCCTTAGCCACCGGGCTATGTACACAGTAAAGGAAAAGAGGATTCCAGCATCCGCTGAGGACCGTGCTACAACTGGCATAGACAAGTACAGATAAAGCAATAAGCTAACCGGTGTCAACAATACAACCAAGGATGGTGCAACCGGTAAGCTAAGCAAAGGACATCAAACCGAGGATGGTGCGATCGGTAAGCCAAGGAAGGGACAGGAACAGGGACTTTTACCTGTTCACAGCAAGAAGGACTGAACTCAATCGTAACCGGTATATTAATGACTCCGGTCATGAACCGAGGAAGTCATAGTCAGACTAACTGTTCCAACTAACTCTTTGACTGAGATTTTCTGCTCTAAATCCGGAAGTCCTTGAGTTAAACTGGTGATCTGTTTGAAGCAAGTCTGGAGGTTTTAAAGCCGAGATCAGTGGCTTTAAAACTGGCGATCTGATTGAGGCAAGTCTGGAGGATTTAATGCCGAGATCAGTGGCTTTAAAACAAAGCGTTATCTCCTATGAAGGAAAGTTGCTTGACACAGAACTGCTTTCTTCATTAGTCAAGATAAAGCAAGGGCATGCATCAGATGTTTCCTCAGTAAATTGGTACTCCACTAAGCAATGTATCTGATGAAGATTTGAAGTTAGGCCATGCTTAATGAGCACAATTAGGGCCAGGACCCTATATATTCTTCTGTCCAAGGCAAATAGAAATTGCCTTCATTCTGCCGAGTAAAAGAGTGAACCTATATGCTAAAGAAGCCAGGGGTGAAAAGAAGAAAGAAAAAGTGAGATAGAAGATTGTGCAGAATAGCACAACAGTAGAGGAGAAGACACCTAAAGTGACCGGTGATGCTTCTCAGTTGAGCACAAACAAAGATCTTATCAGGCTATGCTTAGCCATCTGTAAAAGATCAAACCTGCTATTGTTCTCTAGCAATTACAATAGTTAAATCCCAGTATTTGGGTGGACTCTAACATGTCCTTTGTATCAAATCCCTTAACCGGGTGGCATCTTGTAAGGTGTTCAAAGTCCTTTAATTAGGCAAGCACTAACCGACCTTATTGTAACAAATCCCTTGATCGGGTCGCATCTAACAAGTGCGTTTTTATCCTTTAACCAGGAAGGCTCCTAATAGGGCGTACTCCAGAAGAGTACAAAATTTGTGAGGTCTCCTCACACCGTGGTTTTTACCCTAACCGGGTTACCACGTGATAAATCGGGCGTCAATGTGTGATTGTTTACTTACTGATTTGTTTGCTTAAATCTGCTTTCCTTTCTACTGTAAGTTTACTTCACCGGTTTTAAAGTGAATAAGTTTTAGAGGTGCCGATTCACCTCTCCCCTCTCAGCACCGGTTGGGACTGTCAATTGGTATTAGAGCTCCAGGTCTATTTTCTTTGCTGTTTGACCGCACAGAGAAAAATTCAGGATGATGAGAAAGGAAGGACCAAAGTTTTCAAAAGAAAACTTTACTCTCTGGTGCAGCAGGATGAAGCTGTACATGAAGACCGATCAATACTGGAACCATGTCACAACCGACTACACTGAACCCACTAGCACGTTGACACCCGATCAACAGAAGATCAAAGCCGAGCACACGGCTGCTCAGGACATGATAGCTAGCACACTGCCTGATCATGTGTATGCCGAGATAGAACATCTTGATTCTACCTTCAAGATGTGGGGCAAATTTCAAACTGTCTATGGAGGGGATCCAAATGTTCAAAGAGGCAAGGTTGAAAGCCTCAGAGGAAAATATGATGACATGAGGATGAATGAAGGAGAAGACATCGAGCAATATAGCAACCGGATCAAAGAGGTGATCAACTCCATCAGAAGCGTTGGAGGAAAGCTCAGTGAGGAGGAGGTTGTTAGAAAAATACTGAGAACTCTCAGACCTCAGTATGCCATCAAGATCTCTGCCATTCAAGAGCTTAGATCGGTGACCACCGATCAAGTCACCCTAGACTCCCTAATCGGTAAGCTGGCTGCCTTCGAATTAAGTAATTTTGATAATAGCTTATCCGTTTAGGAAGCAACATTTAAGTCTTCTATCAACGTCTCTTCCACCAAAAAGGGAAGAGAAACCGGTAATTGCTCTATCGAAAAGAGTGGCAACCTTATTGAGAATCTGCTCTTAGAGGAGTTCAAAGCACTCGTCGCTAGGAGATTCCCAAGAGGAAAAGGGAAGTACAAAGGGAAACTCCCCTTGAAATGCTTCTCCTGCAACAACATAGGACATATTGTTGCAAGGTGTTCTGATAATGAATCTAAAGATAAAAGGGACCGGTTCAAGAGCAAAGCAAAGAAGGAATGCTATCTTGCAGAGGAAGGAGTTACCGACAATGAGTCTGAAGACTCAGAGGATCCAGAAATTGCATTTGTTGCAATAAAGGAGGAGATTCCAGTTATAAATGAAGTTGCACTCATATCCAGATCTCATCAGCATGATGATTGGATCATTGACAACGGATGCACTCACCACATGACTAGTGACAAGGACAAGTTCATCAACTTGGAGCTCAATGACAGCGGATCATTTAACTTTGGAAACAATGCCCCCTGTGCCATCAAAGGTAAAGGTTCTATTGCTCTCTGCAACAATGCTGTCTGTGAAGATGTGTACTGGGTTGAAGGACTCAAGTACAACTTGATGAGTGTTGCACAATTGAATAACAAAGGATTCCTGTTGGATTTCGGACAAGGTTCCTGTACAGCAAAGAATCCATTCGGAACCCATGTTGCAACCGGCAGACAGAGCAAAGGTAATCTCTTCTACCTAGACTCAATGGAAGGAGCTTGTCTCATAGCCTTGGTCAAAGGAGAATCAAGCAAAATCTGTCTTATGACCAAAGAAGACAACAACTGGTTATGGCACAAGAGGCTTTGCCACATAAACTTTGACAGTATTGTCAAAGTGAGCAAAAAGAAAATGGTAAGAGGACTTCCTGAGATTACGAAGCACATCAAGGGTATTTGCAAAGATTGTCAGTTAGGAAAGCTGACCGGAACATCTTTCAACAGTAAGTCCTTCTTTGCTGAGAATGTTTTAGACTTGGTGCACACTGACTTGTGTGGACCAATGAGAACAAAGAGCTACCATGGAGACCGATACTTTATGCTCTTTGTAGACGACTTCTCCAGGATGATGTGGACACTCTTTCTTAAGGAGAAATCAGAAGCTTTCCACATGTTCAAAATCTACAAAGTTAGAGTGGAAAAAAAGACCGGTAAAAGTTTGAAGTGTTTGAGATCGGACAGAGGAGGTGAATATACCTCTCAAGAGTTCACTCACTACTGTGAGGAGCATGGAATAAAAATACAGCTATCTGCACCAAGGACTCCTCAGCAAAATGGAGTAGTAGAAAGAAGAAACAGGACGCTGATTGATTGTGTTAGAACCTTGTTGATTCAGAAGAATCTGCATCAACACTTCTGGAGAGAAGCTGTCAGTACTACTGTCTACACACTCAACCGGACTCAAGTAAAAAAGGGAACCGGTAAGACTCCTTTTGAACTATGGTTTAAGCATAGCCCCAGTGTAGGCTACTTCGAAATCTTTGGTAGTAAATGTTATATTAAAAGAGATATGTACTTTGGGAATCTTGATCTTAAGAGTGATGAAGGAACATTTTTGGGTTACTCTACCAAAAGTAAGGCCTATCGGTGTCTGAACAAAAGATTATGCAAGATAATTGAAAGCATCAATGTAAAAATTGATGAATCCTCAGAACCAGATAGGAAGACCGGTCATGATGATCATGACAGTGTTGAAGGCCTAAATGAAGGAAATGCCTTTGAGTTCAACGAAGCAATGATTGAAGATGAAGGAGAAATACACGTGGACAGACATCTAGAGTAGGAGATTGTACCTGAACCCAACAGGCTAACGCAAGATGGTGAACAAGTTGATGCCCAGAACCATGATGAAGATAATGCTCAACTGGAAGAACCAGACTGAGAATAGAGACCGGTTCTTCTAAGGTATGTCACATATCATTCCACTGACAATATAATTGGTGACAAGCATGCAAATATCTTAACCAGGAAAATGGCTAGAGATAATATCTGCTTACTTTTCTGTGTAGAGCCCAAATCCACCAGGGAAGCTCTAGAAGATGACAATTGGGTCAAGGCAATCGAGGAAGAAATTGAGCAGATTGAAAAGAACGATACATGGGAACTTGTGCCAAGACCTAAGGACAAAAATGTCATAGGAACCAAGTGGGTCTACAGGAACAAGTTGAATGAGGATGGAAAAGTCATAAGAAATAAGGCAAGATTGGTTTGCAAAGGATACGCCTAGAAAGCTGGACTGGACTATGGAGAAACCTTTGCACCAGTAGCAAGACTGGAAGGAGTGAGAATTCTACTCGCCTATGGTGCTCACAAAGGATTCAAAGTATACCAGATGGATGTTAAGTCTGCATTCCTAAATGGAATACTGGAGGAAGAAGTCTACATTGAACAACCGGAAGGCTTCACATCTGCACATAAGGATGGAATGGTCTGTAAACTGAAGAAAGCTCTCTATGGGCTTAAGCAAGCTCCAACGGCTTGGTATGAGAGGCTGCATTCATACCTTCTGACCATAGGATTCACAAGAACCGGGGACAACAACAATATGTATCTCAAGACCGGAAAAGATGGAAATCTAATTGCTGAGATCTTCGTCGATGCTATCATCTTTGGAGGAGATGACAGGATGAGCAAAGCTTTTGTTGAAGAGATGAAGAAAGAATTTGAGATGTCTATGATAGGCGCAATAAAATTCTTCATTGGACTATAGGTCCATCAGCTGAAAGAAGGAATTTTTATTTCTCAGTCCAAATATATCAAAGAAATTCTAAAGACCTTTGGATTTGATGATTCTAAACCGGTTGGGACCCCGATGATAACTAACCTCAAGTTATCAAAGGAGGATGATGCTAAAGAAGTAAATGAAACAATGTATTGGTCCATGATAGGTAAACTGCAGTATGCTATTCATAGTAGACCGGACATTGCACATGCAGTTGGCATAGTGGCAAGATTCTCTGCAAATCCCAGAGAGACACATCTAATAGCAGTAAAGAGAATCTTCAGATATCTAAGGGGAACTGAGGATTATGGACTATGGTTTCCTCACAAGGGAGGATTCGAAAAGTATACACCGATGCAGATTGGGCTGGCAACATTGATGATAGAAAGAGCACAAGTGGTGGTGCATTCTTTCTCTGTGGAAGAATTGTTTTTGGGACAAGCAAAAAACAAAATTGTATATCCGAATCTACTGCAGAGGCTGAATATGTTGTTGCAGCAATCAATTGCACACAGGTAATCTGGATCAAACAACTGCTGGAAGGAATCAAAGAAAAGATACCTGAACCGATAGCTATCTATTGTGATAGCACCAGTGCAATTAACATATCCAAGAATCCTGTTATGCACACCAAGACAAAGCACATTGCCATCAAGTATCATTACTTGAGAGAGATGGTACAAGACAAGGAGGCGAGACTGGAGTATGTTTCCACCAAGGAACAAATTGCTGATATCTTCACCATGTCATTACCGAAGAATACTTTTGAGTATCTCAAAGGTAAATTAGGGGTGATACCCCTTCATGATCTTCTATAAACCTGTAAGGGTGGTTATCAGTTCATTGTGCTTCAACAGAGGGTTAAACCTCATCTTTTGTGAACTGATGAAAAAGGAATGCTGCTCATAGGGGGAGAAGATTAGACAAAGGTAGTCTCTCTGACTAGCCTTTGGCATCACTGTCAAAAAGGGGGAAAGTTTGGCAATAACCGGAGGACTATAATAGTTGCAGTGCACAGTTACCGAGACATCTGCACAGTTAGGTGATTGAAGGTGATTGCTCAATAGTTTTTCCATCAATGCCAAAGGGGAGATTGTTGGCATTAAGTGATGATAACCAGTAAGCCTGCTACCGATACTAGTTTTGTCATTAATTGGCAAAATGAGTATAGAGACTTGTCATCTCTATAAAGTCTACAAAACCAAGGAGATCTATATGAAAGAGGGATGGTTTGGCCGATTATGTCAATATACAAGACAGTTTTGACTAAATGCAAATACCACTGGTCACTATACAAAGCCTTAGCCACCGGGGTATGTACACAGTAAAGGAAAAGAGGATTCCAGCATCAGCTGAGGACCGTGCTACAACCGGTATAGACAAGTACAGATAAAGCAATAAGCTAACCGGTGTTAACAATACAACCAAGGATGGTGCAATCGGTAAGCTAAGCAAGGGACAACAAACCGAGGACAGTGCGACCGGTAAGCCAAGGAAGGGACAGGAACAGGGACTCTTACTTGTTCACAACATGAAGAACTGAACTCAACCGTAACCGGTATATTAATGACTCTGGTCATGAACCAAGGAAGTCATAGTCAGACTAACTGTTCCAACTATTTGACTGAGATTTTCTGCTCTAAATCCGGAAGTCCTTGAGTTAAACTGGCGATCTGTTTGAAGCATGTCTGGAGGTTTTAAAGCCGAGATCAGTGGCTTTAAAACTAGTGATCGGATTGAGGCAAGTCTGGAGGATTTAATGCCGAGATCAGTGGCTTTAAAACAAAGCGTTATCTCTTGTGAAGGAAAGTTGCTTGACACACATTTACTGCTTTCTTCATTAGTCAAGATAAAGCAAGGGCATGCATCAGATGTTTCCTCAGTAAACTGGTACTCCACTGAGCAATGTATCCGATGAAGATCTGAAGTTAGGCCATGCTTAATGAGCACAATTAGGGCCAGGACCCTATATATTCTTCTGTCCAAGGCAAATGGAAATTGCCTTCATTCTGCTGAGTAAAAGAGTGAACCTGTATGCTAAAGAAGCCAGGGGTGAAAAGAAGAAAGAAAAAGTGAGATAGAAGATTGTGCAGAATAGCACAACAGTAGAGGAGAAGACACCTGAAGTGACCGGTGATGCTTCTCAGTTGAGCACAAACAGAGATCTTATCAGGCTATGCTTAGCCATCTGTAAAAGGTCAAACCTGCTATTGTTCTCTAGCAATTACAATAGTTAAATCCCAGTATTTGGGTGGACTCTAAGAGGTCCCTTGTATCAAATCCCTTAACCGGATGGCATCTTGTAAGGTGTTCAAAGTTCTTCATTTAGGCAGGCACTAACCGGCCTTATTATAACAAATCCCTTGACTGGGTTGCATCTAACAAGTGCGTTTTTATCCTTTAACCAGGAAGGCTCCTAATAGGGCGTACTCCAGAAGAGTACAAAATTTGTGAGGTCTCCTCACACCATGGTTTTTACCCTAATCGAGTTTTCACGTGATAAATTTGGTGTCACTGTGTGATTGTTTACTTACTGATTTATTTGCTTAAATCTGCTTTAAAGTGAATAAGTTTTAGAGGTGCTGATTCACCCCTCCCCTCTCAGCACCGGTTGGGACTGTCATCCACCCATCGACCGTCCCTAATTCCTTCCAATGTGAGGGTCTAGTGTCCAAAATGGAATCGAGTATTCTTTATCAACTCGTATACTTTGTGACTATTTGCCAACCCTCCACTAGCACTTGGGCTCACTTCGTACCCTTCCATAATCCCCGTTCCCTTTGGTTACCCCTTCGGTGTTCTCCTCCGGTAACTCTTCTATATTCTTTCTTGTAGTTGTTCCCTCCGCAATCCTTTGTAGCCTTCGTCTTTGTTCCGCCCTCTCTTCCAATTTTTATGCTTTTTGGAGAGCCTCCTCTTGGTCTTCTTGTCCCTTTGTAATGCGTTTTTTGTCTTTATTCAATGTTAGTGGCATGAATTGTCCTTTTCGAAGGGGTTAAGGATGGGTTGCCGTCTGTGGTTCTAGTCACATTCCTACTCTTCCCTTCGAGTTCTCTCCTTGTACCGTTGTAAGCTTTGTTGGCGATGATCTTCTTTGCTTTCTTCTTCTCGCGAGTTACGAAGGGCAAGGAAGTGTTGTGCCAATAGCCTTGGTAAGTGGCACATCAAATGGTCCACCGTTGGACCACCCCTAGTGAATTCCACACCACACTTGCGGGGACTTCCTCCCATGCTATCTCCCTTTGGATGTAAGTTTCAATGGATGCTTGCAATTTGTTCGCACAATCCACCGTTAATGCTCTTTCTCCTTCAAACAATTCTTTGTTACTGTTACCTGTGCCTTTGTTGCTCATTGGTTGACCCATTATACTATTTCCGCCATGTGATATCCTATTGTCATTCCCAGATTCGTCTAGGCAACGACGCCAAATGTTTTCCTCGTAGGGTAAAGTTTAACACATACGAGAATGTAAAGAAAACATAACCGAATAGATGGAATATAAGAGAACTCACCGATGGATATTCATTAATCTAATAAATGCTTACAATGTATCTCCCAATGACATCAGCAGTACTTCTATTTCATAATGACAACCAAATATCTTGGAGATAAATACATAGATATATATAGAGGTGTCGAGGGGGTGCAAGTGCCAACTGTCGGCAACCATCGCACAACTGCCTAACCCTTGACAAACACTCACAAACACTAATTGCCCGACAACATGGACTATTTTCTTTTACATAGAGCTGCTTGGAGAAAAAATGTATCAGTACTAGGCATCTTACAAATTCAGCATCTAAGTATGTGCATTTGACATTAGGTGGTTGAAGCTTAAAAGTGCTGACAACAAGATTTTGTGATGGATAATGCAGGGATATATAAACTTTGGACATTTTGCACCTTTTAATTACTTTGTCCCTGGAAATGGAAACACAGACTTTGTTCAAGTAAGTATGTTTGATGAGCCTTGAAACTTAAGATTATTTTGGTATTGAATATTTTGCATCATTGGTTTACTTTAACCTTTCCAAGGAAACAAAGGCTTTGTTCAAGTATGTGCACATTGAAGTCTATGAACTTGAGAATATATGGGTATTTGGCGTTTCATGCCTTTGTCTTTGCATGTGGAAAACCAAAATTTTTGTTTGTCATTTAATTAACATAGACAGTCGAGAATATTTGGTTCTATGGTTGATTCTAGCTTATGTTGGATGGAGCTTATAATAGCCAGAAATATCATCAAATATGGAAGACTTCCTGAATTCACTTTTGCGATGCTTACCTTTCTTGTAAATATAACCATCATTATGATTATCTTCATACATGTTCACGTGTGTCTTACTGCCTGTATCATAGACTAAGCTGATGTGCCTTTGCATGCATAGGTCTGGGACACTTTGTGTGTATTACCATATTCAGTCAGAGCACCTCTTTTTCCTTCGTAAATTTACTCAGCTACGCTAGTGCAGAACATATGAAATAAGTTTTGGTGACTAATCATGATGGTTTTTTGCTGTTCATTTTTTCTGCTGTATGGGTGAAGCCATATTAATTGTTATCATTGTTTTCAGCCTCATCCTTGATTGCCTCATTAAATTGTTGTTATCTGCTATTTCTGATACTAAACTGCCATTGCTCTTATTTTAAGATCAATTTGGGTATTGTTGATGTGAGTTTTATGCCACTACAACATGCATATTTCCTTTTGGTGTGGCAGTTGTGTCAGACTTACGTTACGCCTTGAATTATTTAAGGAAGCGTGCGTTACAATATTGGAGTCTATGCAACTAAATTCGTATGTGTTGCTTTTCAATATTGTTTTTTTTTGCTGCTCACTATTCTATGGCTGCTATCTGTCGTCTATGTGCAGCGATAATTATCACTAAGCTGTGCCTTTTTGAAAATAGAATCGATGTTATAAAATATGGAAAACATGAAATATGAATTTTGCAAATCATGGAGTTCTAAAATATGGATGGGAGACGCTAATGTGACAATTAGCTGCAAGAATGCTTCGCTACAGGCTGGAGTAGAGATGTTTCTCCTTAATGAAGGCATGAAGGCATGTGTATGTGGAGTCTACTTTCTGGAGCTGCATTATTTTTCAGTGATATTTTCTGGGCAGTTTTGTAATGTTTTGGGTTGGGCAGCTTATTTATGAGATTTTGAAACCACTGTAAAGAGTAGTATGGAGTATTATTTTGGATATAATTCAATAACCAGTCAAGGTGTTTTTCCTGGTTTTTCTCAGAGATTGGGATTGCATGTTCTAAGTATTATTTTTGATAGCCCTGAGTTGAAAATCGTTTCTGCAAGAGAGAAGCAACATTTCAAGCAAGAAGGATGTTAGGGAATTGAGGAGGTAGCATGGGAGTCAATTATGTTAAGGTGTGAAGTGATATCATTTTGAGTTATGACTATCGAGCTATCATTGGAGTCAAATATATGTTTAGAAGCTAGTTTATTTTGCACAAAAGAAGAGTGGATTTGCTTTATAGCTGTAGTTGTGCATTACTTCTTATTTGTGCACTGGAGAATTGGTTGCAGAAGATGTCCATAATCTTAATTAAAAACAACATAGCCTTTGTGTTGAATGTATGGTGTTAAAAGACGAGGTTTCGAAGAAGCTGTGATGTTCCAAAATTTATTGTTATCTGCATTTGAAGTTGGTGCTTCAACTGATTGGAGTTTGTGCTTCAATGTTTGAAGTCAGTGCTTCGAAGAGGGTTGGTGCTCTCTGGGGTTGGTGCCTCAGCTGACTGAAGTTGGTGCTTTGAAGAGGGTTGGTGGTCACATTTGTATTCTGAGTTGGTGCCCATTTTTGTTAATGAAAGTTGTATATGCCATGGTTTTTTACACAAAAGGTTTTTCCACGAGAAATTTGGTGTTTATGTCTTTATAGTTGTTGTCTTTATGTTTTATGTGGTTTCATGTAGTTAAAAGTTTTAAAAGCTTTGAAATATTGATTCACCCCTCTCATTATTTCTAGCGTGCTCTTCAATTAATATCTGTAAAGAGCCTTGTAGGCTCTATGCTGGAAACTTTGTTTTTTTTTGAAATTGTTTTGCAATTTGTTTTTGTATTTTAAACATATATTATTTTTAAAAAATTTTCAATATATAAAATAAGATCAATAGAAAAAAAAAACTTTTCCCCAATATGCTCACTAATTTATTCAATCTTAAATACTTGCAAATATTCAAGGAGCAATTCATACATCTGAAATTGGAAATTAAGCACCTCTAGGAAAGTGGCTGCCTGGCCACATTAGATGCAGCCCTTGGAAGAAGATGCCAACAATTAATATCAATTAAGTCTCCCTTGTATATGGATCGCCTCACGCAACCGGAGATACTAATGGTGAACCACAATCCTTTCAAGATTTAAATCGCAGCAATGCTCAAATTTGTTGATGTTTTGTAGCTTCGGTCAGATAAACACTATGAGTCAATACTAGTGAAGATATATATATATATATATATATATATATATATCTATTATGTAAATATTAGAGAAATTAATATAATACTCAAGAGATATTATATATATATGTATGTATGTATATATATATGTAATCGTAATTATCATTATATTAATTACATAATAATGAATAGACATGTCCCATGAAGGGACATGTCTCTTCTTGGCTTATTCTCAATATAAATGCAAGAGATTGTTGCATTTGGAAAACACATACAATGAGATAGTGCTATTACATTTGCAATGATCCTAAAACCTTAACATGGTATCAGAGCCAAGTTGCAAATGTAAGAGAGTAGTTTGTTAATGGTGAATGTGTGATTGTCTCATAAAATTGCAGTCTCAGTACAAGGACCATATCTCACAAATGCACCGTTGGATTTTGCTAAATTTGGGATATGTCTATTAAAACCAAATTTATAAGAATCTCACCGAAGCGATTAGAAAGCAAGTGTCTGGTTCAGAAGTTATGACCGAATGTGTATGGGTATATGCAAAAATAAAAAAGAAAAATTGTAAAAGAGTGAGGTTCCTTCTTTAAAAGCCTAACCGCTTGAAGGGAGATCTAATAAGATTGAAGGTTGTTATAGTGTATAGAACCTTTGGATATTCAAGATAGGTCATGTGAAGAATTATGGTAATGTTTGAGAACGACGACATCATTTTGTGAATTGGCATGATATTTTCTATATGGGCTCACCTTACAGAATGAAATACTTGAAATTTATAAAAGATAAGTATTTCATGTTTTATTAATGCACATAATTTTTGAGTTTTTAATTCATGCTATAATATTGGTTATTAAAATATTGTATGCTTCTATCATTGGTATTTATGATCGAGATAGTTTAGTGAGCTATTTGTAATCTCTCTTTTACATACCTTCAGGACAGAAGCACAAGCTAATTGCATTCAAGGGAGAAAGAACTTGATGCTTGCAAACGAATTGATGATTGAGACTAGATGCAAAGGGAGTCTGACATTTCAAAAGAGGTCAAGAAGTTGATAAACTTGAGCTTCAGAGGGAGCATATGGTTCATTCAACGCGTGACAATCTTGATTGAGAGGGAGTTCACTATTGAAGGTGAAACACTTTCGAGGTAAACTTGATATAATTGATTATAATTATATTAATGAATCATGAATGTTTATAATGGGCCTACCCCCTGTGTAATCATGAGGAAGTGACGACTTCCAAATGATTATCACTTGTATTTGCAAAAGTTATTGGAAGGTGACGATCTTACAATAACTTGATCCTCTATTGTGATAGACATCTTGTGATGGCTGAAATAGATATTTCCTGCATGGTGGATTTAGTTCCTTAAGCAGACCATTGACCTTCTGTTGTGATAGACATCGTGTGATGGTTGAAACAGATCATAATAGATGATTTTCTGCATGGTGGATTCAGCTCCTTAAACAGACCATTGATCTTCTATTGTGATAGACACTGTGTGATGGTTGAAACAGATCACAATAGATGTTTTCTTGCTTGGTGGATTCAGTTCCTTAAACATACCATTGAACTCTTATTGTGATAGACATCGTGATGGCTGAAACAGATCACAATAGATGATACATTGCATTAAGGATACATTACCTATGACATTTTTTGAGTTATGGTGAATATCATGAGACTTGATATTCTTGGTCAGACCATATCTCTGATATCTTATTGAGGTGATATCTAAAATATTTGTTGGGTACTTGGTGGACATCATGAGACTTGATGTTGGTAGGCCAGTACTCTGAGTACATGGTGAATATCATGTGACTTGATATTCTATGGCTGTTACTCCTAATATCATGAGATGGTATTCTTATGAATCTATGAGTTATGGTGAATATCACGCGACTTGATATTCCTAGTCAGACCACATCTCTGATATCACGGTAAATGATATCTTCTTATCCTAATCATGTGTTTAATCTTCCCTGGCTAAGAGGGAGTGTTGATGTTTTGTAGCTTCGGTCAGATAAACACTGAGTCAATACTAGTGAAGATATATATATATATATATATATATATATATATATATATATATATATATATATATATATATATTTAGTAGATAGGAGATTATATATATATATATATATTATTATGTAAATATTAGAGAAATTAATATAATACTCAAGAGATATTATATATATATATGTATGTATGTATATATATATATATATGTAATCATAATTATCATTATATTAATTACATAATAATAAATAGACATGTCCCATGAAGGGACATGTCTCTTCTTGGCTCATTCTCAATATAAATGCAAGAGATTGTTGCATTTGGAAAACACATACAATGAGATAGTGCTATTACATTTGCAATGATCCTAAACCTTAACAAAATTCGCACATCACCAATTAAATGGAGTTACTCTCAAAGCTGTACAAACTCAATTTGCTTCATAGCTTGAACAAATTCAACACAATTCATTGGCATACATTCCAACTCAAATTGCAGGTTGAATTCTTGAAGAAATTCTTCGTTTCTTCTTTGCAGCACCAAACCCTTGTAAAAACTTCACCCAATTTCAATTTCTTTGACAAAGTTGCATAATTATAATAATTTTCTCTCTCCCAAAGCATTGCTTTTATAATAATAAAGATATCTTCTTCAAGACACGAAAGCAAATAGCTTCTCTCACGCACTTTTCACTTAAAAGCCTTCATCAATACACTTTTCAATTAGAAGCCTTTATTTAATAAGTTAATAATTAATAACTCCAAAGCTAAAGCTTCATGAAGACACGTTTCACTTAAAAGGCTTCTTCAACACACCTTCAAATTATAACACAAATGATAAAGTCATTTATTAAGATAAACTTAACAAACAACTTATAATATGAAGCTCCATCAAATAGACTCTATTATATGCTCATGATGCTCAACACCTTGTACCTCCACTGCACTGCTAAAAATATCAACCACTCATAATAGACTTACTAAAAATAGTAAGTCCCTCAACTGTAAACTCTGTCAATGAATCCACAACTCCACTGATACCAATGCCCAGGCGCCCTTCTAAAAATAGCAATCATGATGATTACCCAAATTAAGCACTTACTATAAATAGTAAGTTTTTCAATCTGACTCAAACAAAGAGCAATCCTAACATAACACACCTCTAGAGTGGAAACTAACCACTAGCTCTGCCACACGACCCTCTCCAACATCCTGATTAGCCTACAAAGGTCATAGAAATAAGCTAATCCCATGTGCCTAAAAATGGGGACATTACAATATCAGAGTGGAGTGTCTTAAAAAATAGAGCTTTAATGCTTGGAGGTTGATCTTGATTGCACACATGGGTTCTCATAAAGGTCTAGCTACGAACAAAGCACCTTTATTTGATGGCTCTAACTATGCATTTTGAAGTGTTTGAATGCATACCTATCTAATGGCTCTAGGTTTTAATGTTTGGAGAAGTGGGGAGATTGGTTATACAATTTCTCCAAGTCCTCCAATAGATGTTGAAGGGAAGACGGATTTTGAAAACAATGCAAAAGCTATGAAGGCAGTCTTATGTGGCTTGTTAGAAACAGAACTTGTGAAAGTCATGCATTGCTATATAGCTTAAAATATTTGGGATAAACTTCATAAAACATATGAAGAATCCTTAGTTGAACAAATACTATTCATGGCCATGGATGAAGTACATGATGAAAATCAAGAAAATGAAGATCAAAGTGATGAAGAAGTAGATCTTGAAGAGGAGCTAATAAGTGCTTTAAATCAAGTCAAGAGACTTAGAAAGAAAAAACAAAACTTGAAGATGGTGCTGCAAGAAGACAATGAGGCTGAAATCAAGACATCTCAAGCTCTTGAAGAAGTAGAGAAATTGATAGTTGATTTGAAGGTTCAGGTTGAAGAAGCCAAGAAAATAAAGGAAGAAATCAGAAAACAGCTTAAGCTCATGGAAGAAAACTGTGAAAGACTTGAAGCTGAGATTGTTTCACTTAGAAAGTTAGATAAATCTTCAACACAGTTGAATGATGAGAAGGTAAATCAGAAAAGTTTCGTGTCCTTGGATAAGATTATTGGTTCACAAAAAATATCTAAAGATAAAGGTGGAGATGGTCTTGAAGAAGGTCAAAGTTCTATGTCTAGAAAAGAAGAACAAAAGATTGGCGTTGATAGCTCAAAGGTTTTTGCATGATAAAATCAGAAATAATGCTTTTAAGAAGTCTCCTATCTCAAGATAAGCATGTATGAAGAGGTTTTATAATTCTTTCTTTTGCAATTTTTTTGGACACAAGGCCATTAATTATAGAAGGGTTGCAAGAAATAATTTCAGATTTAGTACTAGGAATTCTTTTGCTCCTCCAAGGAACTAGAACATTATATGCTATTAATGTAATAATTTTCGTCACATTGCAAAACTTTGTAGAAGTGGTATGACAAATTGTTAGCAATTTAAGTTGTCATTAGTGAAGTTAGATGCAAACACCATTTCCACCGGTATAGGTTCACTGATAGATCACTCATATTGCTTTATAGGCACCGGTACATTAAATAGAGTGCACTGGTAGACTAAACAGAAGAGATGCATCGGTAGACTAAATAGAGGAAATGCACCGGTAGTCTAAACAGAGTACATTGTACCAGTCTTATATTGCATACAAAGGATGAACCGGCTATAAGATTAATACCGGTCAAGAGCATAATAATCCGAACCGGATTATGCGGAACTGTCTGATTTAAAACCGGATTATACGGAACACCCACCGTTTAAGAATTGGAGTTAGCTTTTTAACAAGAGTTAATTTTATTTCTACGCAGATGTTTCAAGGTAAACTCAAGATCATGTCTCATGCTTTTTGTTGCATGATTTCTGGGTGAGTTTACAGCTTGGCGGATCTATGAGTTAGGTTTTAATAAGATTAATTTCTTATATATACAAGACATAGGACACAAAACTAGTGTTGTTGAATATACAGACCAGAAGAGAGATTTCTTCTAAGAAGAGCTACAGTCACAGAGGTGAAAGGCACAAAGGATCAACAACCAAGCAGATCAGTAAGGTCAACATGTATGATCTAATGAGACAAAGAGTGTCAATTAAGATCATTTCTTTTATACAGTTAAAGCATATTCAAATCCCTTAGCAGGGTGGACCATAGTAGGTTCTTTGTATAAATCCTTTAACCGGATAACATCTTGATTGATGTTTAAAGTCCTTTAACAAGGCGACTCCTAACAGAGTTAAGATCTTAACCGGTCTTCTACCAAATCCCTTAACTGGGTAGCACTCTTACAAGTGCTTTGTAAGCTCCTAACAAGGCGCCTTTATTACTGCAGTAGTGAAGTTGTGAGCTCTATCTCACTATGGTTTTTTCCTTCTAACCGAGGGTTTCCACGTACATATGATGTGTTGATTTGAGTATTTCTATTTCTTTTTGATTGTTTACATTCTGTTTATCTTGCAAGAATCTTTAGACAAGTGTGAAATTGCAATAGAAATAGTATTTACTGATTCACCCCCCCTCGTAATAACTGGTTAGGAATAACAATTGGTATCAGAGCCTTGTCTTAGATATAAAGCTTAACTGCTTGAGAAAAAGATCATGGAGGGTTACAAGTATCAGAAACAGTTTGAAGAAGCCAATGACATCATTGCCTCTCTTGAGAATAGGCTGAGAAGATCTCTTGCTAAAAGAAAGGAGCTGGCTCTGCAATTAAATGAGAGCAATGAAACCATTGATGAACTCTCTGGGCAGAGTGGATCAGAAGAAGTTGAGGAGGCAGTCTCTGAGCTCATGGAGAGAAGCCAGATCCTAACCAATCAGATCTCCAACCTAAAGAGGGAGCAGGAAGATAATGCCCTAAGAATGACTGAACTGATTGAGAAAAAGAGGAAAGTTGAATATGAAAGAAACACTGCAATTAAGTCTTAGCAACCTTTGAGAGAGCAAGAAAACTGGCTGAGGAAGCTGTAAGGGATAGTGATCTTGTCGTTCTGCAACTTCAAGAAGATATGCAAATAGTCACTCAAGAAAACGCCAACATGCAAAAGGGTTGGCATGATAGAGATGATGCATGCAAAAGGCTCGCAATTGAACTGTATCAACTGAAGGAACGGATGAAAGAACTTGAAGAAAGGAATGAAACCCTAAGAAGATACAATAAAAGCTCGGTCAAGCTTGATGAGCAACTCAAAGCTCAAAGAAGGCATAAAGATCCCACCGGACTTGGGTTCACCGGTCGTGACACCAAGGAAATTGGTCAGTCATATGGAGCCAACAAAAGCAAAAAGGAAAAGAAGAAACTTGTAGAACAAAAAGGCAAAAAGTTCTTCAACACTTCTTGCAATCATTGTGGGAAACCGGGGCATAGAACAAGTAATTGTAGAAATTCACCGGTAAAGCCAACTAACAGTTACTGCAAAAACTGTTGCAAGTATGGCCACAAGACCAATGAATGTTGGTCTCGCCCCACAAGTGTGTCCAGTGGAAGCAAGGGAAGCTTCAAGGGCTATTGCTACGCATGCAACAAGTTTGGACACAAAGCTGATGAATGCAGATCCAAGACAATGGCATTCAGATCCCCACCAAAATCGGTATTCCCCAAAAGAAACAAGAACTGGAGCACAACTGAGGAGAAGACAGAGGGAAGATCATCATCTGCTGATGGTGATATCTCCTCAGCAAACTGAGCCTATATGGCTTAGAGGGAGCCTATATAACTATCTGGTTGAGCTACCTAGGTGTCTTCTTAACCTGCTTACTTGTATTCTTGTGAGCTGCTTAGTCAGATTTATGTGCCACATCATTGGTTGAATCTTCAACTATATCGACTTCTATGGAAATGATGTAATTCCTTTTTGTGCAGTGGCTGTTTCAGATTTATGTTATGCCTTGAATTATTTAAGGAAGTATGTGTTACATAATTGGAGGCTTTGTGACTAAATTCTTATATGCGTTACTTTTGACTATCAGCTTTTTTGGTGTTGACTATTCTTGGGCTGCTATGTGTCGTGTATGTACATCAATAATTATCACTGAGTCATGCCATTTTGAAAATACAATCTATGTTATAAAATATGGAAAAACTGAAATATGAATTTTGCAAGTCGTGGAGTTATAGAATATGGATGGCAGAAGAAAACGTGGCAATTAGCTGCAAGAATTCTTCGCTATAGGCGAAAGTGGGAACGTTTCTCCTTAATGAAGGCATGAAGGCATGTGTACGTGGAGTCTATTTTGTGGAGCTGCATTATTTTTCAGCGTTATTTTTTGGGCAGTTTTGTAATGTTTTGTGTTGAGCGGCTTATTTTTGAGATTTTGAGACTGTTGTGAAAGAGTAGTATGGAGAATTGTTTTGGATATAATTGATAACCAAACAAGGCGTTTTTCTTAAAGACTGGAGTTGCATATTCTAAGTATTATTTGTGATCTCCTTGAGTTTAAAATCATTTCTACAAAAGACCAGGAACGTTTCAAGTAAGAAGAATTTTAGGGAGTCGATGAAGTTGCATGGGAGTCAATTATGTTAAGGTGTGAAGTGATTTTATTTTGAGTTATGAGTATCAAGCTATCACTGGAGTTGGATATATGTTTAGAAGCTAGTTTATTTTGGGCAGTAGAAGAGTGGATTTTCTTTATAGTTGTAGTTGTGCCTTACTTCTTATGTGTGCACAGTAGCATTGGTTGTAGAAGATGATGGTTCCAACTGGTGCTGAGAGGGGAGGGGTGACTCAGCACCCACTAAAATTTTAAAGACAATCTAATATAATCAAACAGTAATTGTATGCAGAACAAATTCTATCATAGAAATAATTATCACAAGATCAAAGCAGTAGAGAACACCAAATATATCACATGGAAACCAAAAGCAGGAGAAAACCACGGTGTGAGTAGACCTCACAAATTTTGCACTCTTTTGAAGTGCGCCCTATTAGGAGCCTTCCTTGTTAAAGGATTACAAACGCATTGTTAGATGCGACTTGGTTAAGGAATTTAAGAAATAAGGCCCGTTAAAGCCTGCCATGTTAGAGGACTTTAGAACATCTACTCAATGTCACCCAGTTGAGGGATTTAATACAAGGGACCTGTTAATGTCCACCCAAATACTGAGATTTTGCTATTGCAATTGTCAGAGAGAAATAGAGGGTTTGATCCTTTTGAAATGGCTTTGCTGAGCCTGATAAGATTGTTGTGTTCATCAATTGAGAGTCACCACCAGGCACCACAGGTATGCTCTCTCCAGATTGTTGTGCTTCCTTGCACACTCTTCTCTTCTTTCTTTCTTCTCCTTTTCTTTATTGTAGCTTTGCTCAGCATACAGGTTCACTCTTTCTCTTTGCAAGAATGAAGGCAAGAGATATTCTTCGTTGGCTGAAAAATAAATATACTTTCTTTGCTCTACATGTCTTTTGCATGTTACAACCTCCGTAAAGATCTCCTTGGATCCATCATCTAGTTGAGTCTCAAATCTGAGAGGAAACATCAAATGCATGCCATAAGATTTTTTTGTTTTATATAGGAAACGACAGATACGTGTCGCGTACTTTCCTTTACTTGAGATACTGCTATGATTTAATGCCACAACTTTCAGCATTAAATCCTTTAATTGTGACTTGCACCGATCTTTTACGTAACAAAAAGTCCTCCGTGATTTGTGAACTGTGACTTTTGCCGGTTCATGATATCTCACCAATCAGTGATGATCTGATTACACTCTTAGATAGTGTACTGGTACTCCCTTAGGTAGTGTACATGCCTTTGTCTTCACCTGTCACTCTTCTTTTCTCTGTCTATACCAATTATACTGAGCTCAGTTCCGGTCACATACTTGACCGGTCAATGCTCTGGTTACCGGTTAGTGACTTCACCGGTCATCGTACTTCTTTCAATTAATATGTGTCACTAGTTGACTTACCAGTCTTTTGTTGACTGTACCTATTTACTATTATTGTCACTTATTCACTTTTTGATCAATGAACCAATGTTAGCTTTGGACATTAATGACAACACCATTTTAACATATACCGATTACATCCATCCTTATCGGTTAATGCGAACAATCTCCCCCTTTGGCATTGATAGAAAATACCTCGGTCTACATTCTTTACTGCTTATAATCTCCCCCTTTGACAATAATGCCAAAGGCTAGTCTTCATCCATATCAGCATCTGGTACAAATTTGTACAAGATATTCTTCACGCTTGTGAGAACCATGTCCTGTTTCCTCTTAGTAAGCTGCTTCAACTACCTAGTTGACATTTTGCTGATGTCAACTATAGTGTCACTTTTTGGAGATGCGCTAACTTTACCTCTTTTAGATTCAGGATTTGTAGCAAGAGATAGCTTTCTCTTTGATGATGAAATGCTTGGAACATCTACTGGTTCCTTCTACTTTATATCCTTTGTAGACTCTTCTTTAATTGGCTTCTCCTCTTCTTCTATGACAGGCAATTCTTCTTGTTGAGGCTTTTCTTCTTGTTGTACCTCTTCTGGATGCTCCTCTTCTACTGGTGGTTGTTCTTTCCTTCTTGCTCTTCAATAACCTGTAGATCACTTAAAACAGTCTCAACTTTCTCTGTTTCTTTGTCTTCAGTCATCTTAGTTGATGACTCTCCCAGTTCTTGTTCTGCTGGTCTTATTGGTGTATCTTGTACACCTGTTTCAACCTGTTCACTGGTTGTGAACTTTTCACCAGTATCTTCGTCTTCATCGGTTGTTCCCTGATTACCTGGTGAGACTTGTTCACTAGTTGTGAACTGTTTAGGTGGTACCATGTCCTTCACCTCTTCTTTCTAAGAGATTTCCTGAGGACTTGTAGATTTAGGTGTCTCAATAGAAACAATTTCTGGTGGAGTTGTCTGCTGTCCCTTTATTGGAGTGTTGAAGTCATAATTCTTCCATAATTTGACTGTTTCTTCATATACTTCATCTTCTTGACCATTTACAATTTTGGCCACTCTATCTCTGTTGTCTAGATTCAACACATCTGCATCCAACAGAATCTTGATTGCTTCTTCATGAAGATCTGGTTCTACTTTTTCCAACACTTCCCTTAGAATTTTATTATTCTTTGCTAAACCAACTCTCCATTTTGTCATTATTCTCTTATTTAATTCAGCTGGTAAGAGAGGCCTCTAGTCCTTTGGTCCCCTGTTGTAATCAAGAAAGGTCTCTAATAGAGCCATTTCGATTTTATCTTTATCATTAGTGCCCAAAGCACTGGACCACTTTGCAGCATTTGACACTTTATGAAATCCACAATTTCATCAACTATGTCATCTACATTTAAGGTTTGAGATTTACCTTTTTCTGGAGATGCAAGGATGGTTGGAGGAGTTAGATCACCACCCATGTCTCCGGTGATGTCTACAATGACCGGTTCAGTTGTAGACTTTGCTTGGACCACTGCTTCAACTCCTAGAATACCTTTCCCTCTACCGGTGTACACTTCTGGTTGCACTAAGGTCTTCTGACATTTGGCTTCGGCTTGATGTTGCTGCTTCAGAACGGTTGATTAGATGGCGACCCCTTCATCATGAACTGCGTCCACTTCTCCTATTAGGACTTGACCAATCCTCTTCCTGATGTTGAAACTTTGTTTGTATAGATCAGCTTGATTTGTTGCCTCTGGTAGGCTTAAATGATTTTGTAGTTCTAGCAGTGCCCTTATCCTCAGCTCCTTTTCTTTTGCAATAGAAGATTTCCATCTTCCTTCAATGATCTCATGCAACTTTGCAGGTACTGAGCCATGAATTTTGGTTGGAGTTCTTTTAAACTTGAAAAGGCTGTACACTACAACATCTATTTTTCTCTTGTCATCCTCATTTGATAACACATATCTTCTTCCAACCACTCCCAATCCACCTGTTTGCTTTATACCTTCAACCATTTCATCTATGGTTGGTTTTCTTCCTTTAGGTGCATCCTCCTTTACCGGTTTCTAGGTCTTCCTAGGTCTTAGATGAGTGGAGGTAGTAGTTTCTTCTGTCTTTGTTTCCTCACCTTGTGGAGGTTCGGTTGTCCCAGGTTGTGCCTTCTTCCTTTGAACCCTAGGTTCTTGTATAGCCGGCTTCCTTTTCCTTCGAGTTGCTGACCGTTTGACATATACCTTCTTAGGTTCCTTTGAAGGTGCATTCTTCTTCAAACTTGTTGTGATCTCCTCATAAGTACCAAACTGGTTGGCAGAAAGATCTAAGTTGCTTTCTTGTAGTGCATCAACATAGGATTTGGTAGTCTTGGTTGTTATCTCGTAACCAAGCTTCAGTGCATACTCGGTCCTTGGCTCAACAACCTGGATGATGCAGTGATCAGTGCTCACCAGGAAGCCCACTTCATTCTTATACTCCTCCACAATGGTCGATGGAATTCTTTCCCTGTTGTGCATTCTTAACTGATAACCCTGAAAGTACAGTCATCACCTTGTTAAACCGGTTCCCCAAATTGTTAACTATGTTATTCCTAATCGGTTACTGAGAGGGGGGGTGAATCAGTAAATACTATTTCTATCTTCAATTAAACTTTGTATATATATTCTTTCAATATAAATAAAATATAATTAATCATTCATAAGTAGAAATATAAATACTCAGATCAACACAACATATGTACGTGGAAACCCTCGGTTAGAAGGAAAAAACCACGGTGAGACAGAGCTCACAACTTCACTACTGCAGTAATAAAGATGCCCTATTAAGAGCTTACAAAACACTTGCAAGAGTGCTACCCGGTAAAGGGATTTGGAAGAAGACCTGTTAAGATCTTGACTCTGTTAGGAGTCGCCTTGCAAAAGGACTTTAAACACCAATTAAGATGTTACCCGGTTAAGGGATTTATACAAAGAACCTATTAGGGTTCACCCTGATGGAGGGATTTGAATATGCTTTAACAATGTAAAAGCAATGATTTGAATTGACACTTTCTGTCTGATTAGTTCATACCTGTTAACTCTTCCGCTCTGCTTGGCTGTTGAACCTCTCTGCCTTTCACTTCTTGTGACCATAGCTTCTCTCAAAAGATACCTTTCTCTTGCTCTATATATTCAACAACACTTCTTTTGTGTCCTATGACCTTTATTTATAAGAAATTAATCTTAATAAAAGCTCAACTCATAGTACTGCCAAGCTGTAAACTCACCCATAAATCATGCAGCAAAAAAGCTTTGTGAAATGATCGAGTTTACCTTGAAACATTCGCATAGAAAAAAACTAACTCCTGTTAAAAAGCTAACTCCAGTTCTAAACTGTGACTGCTCCGTATAATCCAGTTTTAACTGAAACAACTCTGCATAATCCGGTGCGGATTATCATGCAGTCAACCGGTATCAATCTTATACCCGGTTGTTCATACATCCCTTGTATGTTCTATAGACCGGTTGTAGACACTCTGTTTGGTCTACCGGTACATATACTCTGTTAGCTCTACCGGTGCCTATTTAAAGAGTATGAGTGGTCTACCGGTTTATCGGTGGGATTGATGTTGACCTAAAACTTATTCAATGACAACTCAAATATGCCAACAATCTTCCCCTTTCGCATTGGTGGCAAAACATCACTTTCCATTCTCTGTCATGAAGACTTCCCCCGTGCTTGTGCTTATGCTCTGGAGCTGAATCTACCCTGTATTCTGACCTTCTCTTTCTGATCTTCAAGTCCATCTTGAGGATATTCTGATCTCTTAATCCTGACCTAATATTCTGCTGATCACTCCTCCTTGATCCTGATCTTATCTTCTTCCCCTTTTTGCCTCCATAGGACAAAGGGTTTATATTTGTGGAATATATTTGTAACTTAGTAAAGATATCCTTGTAAATTGTCTTCGTTGTATGAAGAAAAGGATTCCACTGACCGGTGACATGTTCCAAATTTTTTTGTGCTGCTTGCAGCGATACAATTATATTCTCCATGTATTCAACAGTCTTGTAGTCTGGTTCCTTGATCAAATTTTCAGCCTCTGTTGCAGTCCTTTGCACTAGATCAAATGTTGGGGCTACAAATCATTGGAATCCAATGAGATCTTGGATTCTCTTTGTCTTCTCTTCTAAATCTTTTCTAAAAATTAGAGAAAGATTGGTCATCTATCTACTGTACTTTGTTGCAGAGGAGTTATTTATATCAAATTGGGAAGAAAGAACTCTTATATCTTCTGAAGTCTTAGATGACTTCTCTGTGATATCTTTAACAAAAATATCGAAGTTTGAAGTCATTGTCATATTAGACTTCTTGCAACCTGTATCTGTTGATGAAGTGCTTTTGTGTTGGTAGATACTGTAACTTTTAATTCTTCAACCTGTTTATGGAGAATTTCTATTCTCTTCTTCTCATAATGATCAATGGCAATTGTTTCTGGATTGGTGACATCTTCTCCGATTGCTTGTGCCAGAATCTCCAATTGATCAATCACAGGTTCTTCTTCATCAATATCTTCATTCGGTACAAAGTTGTACAAGATGTTTCTGACACTGGTGAGTACCATGTCCTGCTTCCTCTTTGTGAGCTCCTTAAGTTGTCTAGTTGACATCTTGCTTATGTCAACCACAGTGTTGCTAACTTTGCTTTTCTTGGCTTCCGACTTAGTTGCAAAGGTTAGCTTCGTCTTGGATGAGGATGAGCTTGGAACATCGATTGGTTCCTTCTGACTCTTTTCTTGCTCCTGTTGCTTTTCCACAGGTTTTATCTGTTCAGTGTTGATAGGTACTTCTTGTTCCGGTGTATTCTCCTGCTCTTGATTTTCTTCTCTTCCCGATTTCACTTCTTCCTCTGGGTGGACTTCCTCTTCCGGATGTAATTGCTCTTCTAGTGGAACTTCCTGTTCCAGTGGTGGCTTTGTGTGCTGCTCCTCAGCTGTATGTAGCTCACCCACAACAATTTCTTCTTCACCTGTTGTATTGTCAGTAGTCATCTTGACCGATGACTCTCCCAGTACTTGTTCCTTTGGTAGAACTTGTTATCCCAGATTCACCTATTCACTGGATGTGAACTGTTCCTTAGGAACTTCCCGCTCACCGGTTGTTGGTTCTTCACGAGCAGTGTATTGAACCGGTGGTTCTTGAATTGTCTCTGGTTCTTCTTGTGGACCTGTTGTCTTGAGAACACTAAAGTCATATTGTTGCTAGAAATTTAGTCTCTTGATAGACTTCCTTTTCATAACCATTGACTATATTGGCAACCCTATTCTTAGTATCCAAATTCATTGATACTTCTTGTATCAAAAGTTTAATAGTATCCTCACTGAGACCAGGTTGTACTTGTGACAATGTCTCCTTGACAATTTTAGTGTTTGAGCCTAGACCGGTTCTCCATTTATGCATAAGTCTAGTATTCAGTTCAGGAGGAAATTTAGACCTATAGTCTCTTGGACTTCTATTGAAATCTAAGAAGGTTTCCAACAAAGCCACTATTATCGCTTGTTTATCTTCTTCTCCTAACACACCAAACCATTTAGCCGCATTGGCTACTTCACCAAAATCCATGACTTCATCTACAATATCATTTACAGTCATTGTACGAGTCTTACCTTTTTCTGGAGATACCAGTATTGTTGGTGGAGCCAGATCGCCACCTTTGTCGTCAGTGATATCGACAATGACCGGTTAAATCGATACCTTTGCTTTGATTTGAGCCTTTGCTCCCAGAATTCCCTTTCCTTTATCGGTATCCTTGACCGATGGCTTAGTGTTCTTCTGACATGCTTCTTCTGCCTGTTGTTGGGTCTGAAGAAGCTTTGTCCATGTTGCAACACCTTCTTCGTGCACTTTGTCAACTTCTCCAACAAGCATTTGACTTATTCTCTTTCTTATCAAGAAATTATGCTTGTGGAATTCTTCTTGATGAGTTGCCTTGTCCAGAGTTAACTGATTCTGAACTTCAAGCAGAGCCCTAACTCTTAGCTCCCTTTCTCTTTCCATTGAAGCTTTCGGTCTTGCTTCAAGAATCTCTCGAAGATCATCAGGTACAATCTTATGAAGTTCAGTAGGAGAAAGGTTGACTTTGTGAATACAATGAATTACAGCTTCTATTTTTCTCCTATCTTCTTCATTTGCCAATTCATATCTCCTTTTGACTGATCCCATGCCACTTGTAATCTTCAACCCTGTCACAAATTTATCAATTGTCGACTTCCTTCCTCTTGGTCATCCTCCTTCACCGGTTTACCAGATTTCCTCTTTCTGATTAGAAGAGTTGTATCCTCTGTTTCTATTTCCTCCTGTTCTTTTCCTTGAGCGCTGGGTGCTTCTTGTGCTCTCTTCCTCTGCGCTTTGGGTACATCTGTTGCCGGTTTCTTCTTCGGTTTGGGAGTCCTCTTTACATATACCTTCTTTGGTTCTTTTACTGAAGACTTCTTCAGATTTTCCATTATCTCCTCATATGTTCCAAACTGGTATGCAGAGAGATCTAGGTCACCTGCTTGTAAGGCATCTGCATATGCCTTGGCTGTCTTAGAGGAGATCTCATAACCGAGCTCCGGTGTGTCCTTGGTTTTTGGTTCTACAGCCTGAATGATGCAATGATCGGTGGTTACTCGAAAACACACGTCATCTTTGTAAGATTCAACAATAGTTGAGGGAATCCTTTCCCTGGCATGCATCCTCAACTGGAATGCCTCAAAATAATCAATCATGATTTTACTAAACTGGTTTCCCAGTTTGTTGGCCATATCACTAATCTGAATCATCACCGGTCTGTCTGTTTCCCATGTGATCTTGCCTATTCCCAGAAGGTAATTCTGATAGTAGAAGAATAGACATACCAGTAGGGTTCCGTATTTTAGGAACTTCTTCACAATGCCGAGCTTCTTTAGATTTTCAATGATCTGCCCTCGGAGCATGGCACAAAGGTCATATTGCGCGTTGTCATGCATAATCTGGTGAGCGGCGTGAATGGCTCCTCTCGGCACACTGTTCAGGTTGCTTGATTGATAGATTTTATAACCTATCACTGCAGATGCGAACCGAACTCCCTCATCTTCAATATCGTTAATGGTCATCAACTGACTGTCAGATTTTGATTTTGTCAATTTAGCAACAACGGCATTGGAGATGGTTCTAAGGGTGAGGGCTTCCCCTTTGTTGTTGTATCGAGTCACTTTGTGCATATCCTCATTGATTTGAGTACATCCGCCTTTCATAAGCCAGAAACCAGGTTCATGCATGCGACTGAGAACCAGTCGTATCCAATCCAGTCGAAACACGGTTGGATAGCAGATTCCGTTTATCAGCCTTGAAGATACCAGCTTCGCGTATTTATCTTGAAGCTTTCCGTCTATGCACAACGAGAGGTACTTGCTCTAGATGAAGGTTTCACCCAGTTCTTCTTGCTTAGCATGAATAAAGGCTGTGACATCTTCGGTCATTAGAACTCCATTTGACACAGATGACAATGCACCAGACATGTCGTTGTCGCTGTTCTGTTCTGCTATAATATCGTAAACAGGTCGGTCGACACGATTTCCTTTGATTAGTGGCAACAGAAGATGATGATGCCATTGTTATCGACCGATTTACTCAGAAAATCACTTGACCGTTCTTAAGAAAATAACTTAACAATGACCTTGAATCAAAGCACGAGAAAATTACTCAAGTGTAAGAAATCATAAATCACAAATCGCAAAGTAAAGTGATTTGAGTAATCCTTCTTCCTTTATATAGATTTAGGGTCAAACGGTAATTACCAAACGGTAACTATTTATTAACAGCTACAACATTAATTACCTTACCTAATCTTTCTTTCCTTTTTTGCCAACCAGTATTCAAGCTTTTTACCTGTTGATCAAACCTCGGTTGAGATTACACCTTTTACCTGTCCGATTTCACATGCTGACTAAGTGAGTTGATTGCTCACCAGTTCTACAAGGAACAGTAGACGGGCTACCGGTTCCCTCTAAGTGTTATACCTAACCGGTTATCGAGAGGGGGGGTGAATCAGTAAATCCTATTTCTATTACAATTCAGCACTTGTTTAATTATTCTTTTAAGATAAGCATAATATAAACAATCATATATAAGCATAAATAGAAATATTCGGATCAACATAGGATGTATACGTGGAAATCCTCGGTTAGAAGAAAAAACCATGGTGAGACAGAGCTCACAACTTCACTACTGTAGAATGAAGGCGCCTTGTTAGGAGCTTACAAAGCACTTGTGAAGGTGCTACCCGGTTAAGGGATTTGATAGAAGATCGGTTAAGATCTTAACTCTGTTAGGAGTTGCCTGATTAAAGGACTTTGAACATCAGCAAAGATGTTACCTGGTTAAAGGATTTTTACAAAGAATCGATTAGGGTTTACCCTGATAGAGGGATTTCAATATGCTTTCACACCTTATAAAAGCAATGATCTTATATGACACTGATTGTCTGATTCAATCATACCTGTTGATCTCTTTCCCTGTTCTGCTTGGCTATTGATCTCTTTGCCTCTCACCTCTATGCCTGTAGCACTTCTCTCAGAAGATATCTCTCCTCTGCTCTATGTATTCAACAACAATCAACAACCCGTTTTTTTTTCTTGCGTTCTATGACCTGTATTTTATACAAGAGTTTATATTTGTAAAACCTTAAACTGATAGAACCACCAGGCTGTAAACTCAACATTAAATCATGCGACTCGCAGTAAAGCTTTGCGTTCTGATCTTGGAGTTTACTTTGAAAACATCAGTAGAAATAAAGCTAACTCCTGTTAAAAAGCTAACATCAGTTCTAATCGGTGGATGCGCCGCAAATTCCGGTTTTAACTCAAACTGCTCCGCAGAATCCTGTGCGGATCTTTATGCAGTTTTGACCGGTATACTCTTATACCCGGTCTATCCCTGTTATGCTTACCGGTGTATCCCCTCTGTTTAGCCTATCGCTTGTATACATTCTATTTCTAGTTTACCGGTGCATATATGCAAAGATAAGATAAGTGATCGACCGGTGAGTCTTTACCGGTGGGAATGGTATTTGCAACTAATTTACACTAATGACAACTTAAAATGCTAACAATCTTCCCCTTTGTCATTGGTGGCAAAATCATTTTTTTTAACCATACTCACTTATCAATATTTTATACCTTGTCCTATAGACTCATACTTCCCCTGTTCCAGACGTTCCCTGTGTATCTCTTCTCTCTTCTGTTTGCAGGTTCAGTCTTCCCCTTCCCTGATGCTTTACACTGTTTCTTCTTCCCCTTTTTGCCTCCATATTACAAAGGGTTTAAAGTTGTAACTTGGCAAAAATATCTTTGTAAATATTCTTTGCAGCTGGAAGAAATGTATTACACTGACCGGTTACATGTTGTAGACTCAGCTGTGCTGCTTTGTAATGAACCCTTTTTGGTCCATTTCTTGATTTTCTCTAAAACTCCCCTTTGTGGGTCTGAATCGTACTTAGGGGTTGTAATTTTGTAATATTTCAAACTAGAATGTTGTCGATTCCCAATATATATATATATATATATATATAAATATTATATCATTAAAATATTCCATTATATGCATTAGAATATTTAGATATATAATTTAGATATATACTTCATATATATATTTTTATATATGTCTAACTATCTATATATAAATATATATATATTTCAGATATACATTTGATAGCTATATAATTCTCATGTAACTGAAATATTATCTTGTATATTTTAGATATTCTATTATCTAGATATTTTATATATGTGATTCAATATTATTAATATATATGTAAATGTAATATATATATAATAATCTGTGTATATATATATCTAATCAATATGTGACTATATGAGTTTTATATATAATAATTTATATATACTATATTCACGGTATATTTATTTTCATATATATCATACAGAGATATTCCATAGAATATTATATATATAATGGAACATTCAAATAGATAAACCTAGTATATGTTTCAGCTATATACTTAACAGATATATATGTATCATTAGATCTTTGGATATATATAGATCTATACTCTATAGGTAAAGAATTCTGATTCTTATATATATATCTATGTAGCGAAGCTGATATATATATATTTTTTATTTCATTATTTGCGAATAGATAGTATATATATTACATTACATAACAATTCGTTATCTGTAATAGAATGCGGATATGATATATATGTCTATTCACCGCATACTTGTTAGTTGCCGCTGATAATGGTAATCATATATTGTAGCTTCTCTAATACTTCCCCCGATAACCTGCGACCCTTATTCAGCAGTGATCAACCGATATGCAATTAAGATCTGATGTCTTCCTTTTCGTATATTATACTTTATGCTGATGCGATCTTGTAGATATATAATGTGATCCTTTAATGTAAGTCTGCGACAATATGTATATACTATGATTTATATACTGTGACCTTATGTGATCTGCAATTATATGTATATATATCTACAACTTGTTGTTTGAATATCCTCTTTGATATTTGCCTTTAGACAGCGTTGGAATGTCTTAAGGTTTTCTTCAGTGACAACCAAAATGTCTCCTGTGATATGAGTACCAACAGTCTATACTATACTCTGCAATGTTTTTTCCTATCCTCCTCCGTATATATCAAAACATACATATATATATATATATCTTCGGTTCTTGGCTCATGGGTCATGACCCTTCACTTGGCAGGTTTGATGAAATCTGATCATCAATAACCATTTAGTATCATTGATTTATATTGTATTATTAATATAATTTAATATTAACATTAATTATATGTTGATAAAAACATTGATTAATATTATTTATATATTAAAATTATATGTAGATTAATATTATTAACTATTATATTGATTATATATAGATTAATACTATAATATTATTACTTAGATATTATCAATAAGGGAATTAATAATATTTGAGCAATATTATTATTGGTATCAATAAGGGAATAATGCGTTTGGTATTATTATTGATTAATAATAATATTGACTACTACTATTTCATTGATGATTATCAGTTGATGATAGTTATTAAATATTAAATAATTAATATGAATTAATATGAATAAATTCTTCTATATATATATTGATCAATCTTATATTATTGTCAATCCTAAGATGATATGTATTATTACATTAATTATGGTTCATGACATGCTTGAAGAGAGACAACAATGTTTTCCATGTCTTCTACAGTCTTGTGTTCCAGTTCGTTAATCAGATTTTCAGCAGCTGATGCAGATTGTTGCATTAAATCAAATGTGGGAGCCAGAAGTAATTGAAATCCAATAATATCTTGGGTTCTCTTTGTGTTTTCCTCAAATGTCTTTCGCATGAGTGCTAGGCTTATCATTTCTCTGCTGAAGTCTTTTGCTGACTTAGTCTTAATGTCAAATTGAGAAGTTAGAACTCTCATATCTTCTGAGGTCTTAGTTGACTTCTCTGTCAGATCTTGCATGTGACAGTCCCAACCGGTGCTGAGAGGGGAGGGGTGAATCAGCACTAGTAAAAACTTTTTCTCACTTTATCCAGTGAAGTAAACTTACAACACAAAAGGAAAACAGACTTAAGCAAATAATAGCAGTAAGTAAACAATCACAAAGTGACACCAGATTTATCACACGGAAACTCGGTTAGGGTAAAAACCACGGTGTGAGGAGACCTCACAAACTTTCCCTGAGTACACCCTGTTAAGAGCTTTCCCAGTTAAAGGATAAAAGTGCACTTGCTAGATGCGACCTAGTCAAGGGATTTGTTACAATAAGGTCTGCTAGGACCTGCCTGGTTAAAGGACTTTTAAACACCTAGAAAAATGTCACCCGGTTAAGGGATTTTGATACAAGGGACCTGTTAGAGTGCACCCAAATACTGGGATTTGTCTATTGAAGTTTGCTAGAAAACAATAGAAGTGTGATCTTTACAGATGACTTTGCTTAGCCTGATAAGATCTCTATTCTTTGCTCAACTGAGAATCAACATTGGTCTCCGCAGGTGTATTCTCATCTACTGTTGTGCTCTTTTGCACAATCTATTATCTCTCTGTCTCTATTCTCTTTTACTCTTGCTATTGTAGCACATAGGTTCACTCTTTTACTTGGTAGAATGAAGGCAACTCTTCTTCACAACAGGGATATGAATATATACAGTTTTGTTGTCCTAATTGCACCTCAAATGCATGACCTAATCCTGAGATCTTACAAGTACGTCACTTAGTGAAGTAAAGGTTCATTGAACAAACATCAGAACAAACATCCGATGCATGCTCTAGCTTTATCCACATCATGAAGAAAACAACAGTTGCGTGTCAGGCAACTTTCCTCCATAGCAGATAACACCTTGATTTAAAGCCACTGAATCCAGTTTTAAATCCTTCAGTCGTGCCTTAAGTTCCTTTACCTGCGCCTCAAACAGATCACCAAGTCAACTCAAGATTACCCAGATGTAATGCAATAAATCCTGGTAGACTGAGCTGGTTGAGACAGATAGTTGACTATGACTTCCTCGGTTCATACTGAAGTCTTATAATATATCCGTTCTTCCTCGGTTCATACCGGAGTCTTATAATATATCCATCCTTCCTTGGTTAATACCGGAGGCTTATAATATTTCTTTCTTGTCTCACCGGTTGCATTGTCCTCGGTGTGCTTCCTCTCGCATGGATCACCGGTTATATTGTCCTAGTTGTGTTATAGACACTAGTTGTATATTGTTTTTAGCTGCTTTTGTCTATATTGGTTTTAGCTCGGTTCTTGGTTGATTGAAACTGGAATACTCTATGCTTAGTGTATAGACCGGTTACAATGAAATTCAAACCAGCCCCTTTTTTATTGTAGATTTCTTCAGCCTGCGTAGAGATGACAAATCTCTATCCTCTTTTGCCAATCAATGACAATACTTGGACTAGTAGAGAGCTTACCGGTTACCATCATTTGATGCTAACAGCATGAATATATCAAAATTAGAAGTTCTGCTTATCAGACTAGTTGCAACATGTAGATGTTGATGAAGAATACTCAGAGTGGTTGATACTGTGACCTTTAATTCTTCAATCTTCCTGTTGAGTATTTCTATTCTCTTCTGCTCATAATGTTCAATTGCAACAGTCTCTGGATTTGTCAAGTCATCACCGATTGCCTGTGCCAATATTTCCAGTTGATCTATCACAGGTTTATCTTCATCAATGTTTGCATCGGGTACAAAATTGTTCAGGATGTTCTTGGCAATGGTCAAGACCATGTCCTGTTTCCTCTTGGTCAACTCCTTTAGCTGCCTTGTTGACATTTTGCTAATGTCAACTATAGTATCGACGACTTTGCTCCTTTTGGCTTGAATATTCTCAGCAAATGATAGCTTTCTTTTTGACGAGCTTGGAACATCTACTGGATCTTTTTGGCTTTTCTCCTATTCCGGTTGAACTTGCTCATTTTGCATAGGTAACTGTTGTTCCTGTTCTTGTTCTTCTTCATTTCCCGGTTGTTCCTTCTCTTCTGGTATTCTGACCTCTTCCTGTCTTGCTTCCTCTTGCCCAACTTCTCCCTCCTTTTGTACCTTTGCCTCCGGTTGCTCTTGCTCTTCTGGTAGAGCATTTTCTTCTTGTGACAATTGTTCATTAAGTGGAACTTCTTGGTGCTTCTCTTCAGCTGTATGCAAGTCACCCACAACAATTTCTTCCTCAACACCTATTGTGTTGTCGGTGGTCATCTTGACAGATGACTCTCCCAAATTAACCTGTTCACTAGATGTGAACTGTTCTGCATGACTTGCGTTTGACCGGTTGCGGGTTCTTCACGAGAAGTGAATTGAACCAGTGCATCCTGTAATATTTTAGTTGGATCCTGTGGACTTGTTGCTTCAAGAGCATTGAAATCATATTGTTGCCAGAAATCTAATGTCTCTTTATAGACTTCGTTTTCATATCCATTGAGAATCTTGGCAACTCTACAGTTGGTGTCTAAGTTCATTGAGGCTTCTTCTAGTAGAAGTTTGATTTTCTCCTCACCGAGACCAGGTCTAACCTTGGATAGTGTTTCCTTATTGATTCTAGTGTTTGTGCCTAGACTGGTTTTCCATTTGGTCATTAGCCTAAAATTTAATTTTGGTGGAAATTTGGCCCTATAATACCTTGGAGTTCTGTTGTAGTCCATGAAAGTTTCCACTATGGCTGTTATGACTGACTGTTTATCCTCTTCTCCTAGCATGCTATACCATTTAGCCGCATTATCTATTATTCCAAAATCCATCTCATCGACTATTTAATCTACAGTCATAGTTCGAGTCTTACCTTTTTTTGGAGAGATGAGAAGAGTTGAACGACCTGGATCACTGCCTTTGTCATTAGCGATGTCAACGATTACCGGTTCTGTAGGATTCTTTTCTTTGACCGGTTCATCAGCTCCAAGCACTCCTTTTCCTTTACCGGTGTTAGGGACCGGTGGAACTGTGGTCCTTTGACGTGCTTCCTTTGCTTGCTGCTGGGTCTGAAGAAGTCTGGTCCGTATAGCTACTCCTTCATTGTGCACTTTCTCAACTTCTCCAACAAGCATTAAACCGATCCTCCTTTTAGTCAGGAAATTCTGCTGATGAAGTTCAGCTTGTTGAGTGGTTTCTTCCAGAGAGGTGATTCTGTGCTTCCAATTGAGCTCGAATCCTCAGTTCCTTTTCTCTGTCCATTGAAGCTTTCCATCTAGTTTCGAGAATTTGTAGGAGTTCATTAGGCAATGTCGCACGACGTTCAGAAGGATGCAGATTAAACTTATAAAGGCAGTGCACTATTGCTTCTTCAATCTTCCTTCTATCTTCTTCATTTGCCAGATTGTATCTTCTTTCTACACCACCCATTCCGCCAAGTTCTTTCAAACCTACCACAAATTCATCAATTGTGGGCTTACCTCTTCTCGGTGGATCCTTCTTCACTGGTTTACCAAACGTCTTCTTTCTGACTAGAGGAACTGTTTCTTCAGTCTCTGTTTGCTTTGGATCTTCCTCTTCAGTGCTGGCTACTGGTTGAGCTCTCTTCCTTTGAGCCTTGGGCTGTTCTTTCACCGGTTTCTTCTTTGGCGTGGGTGTCCTTTTGACATACACGTTCTTTATCGATGCCCTCTTCTTTAGATTCTCCAAAATTTCTTCATGAGTACCAAACCTGTAAGCAGATAGATCTAGATCTGCCTCGGTGAAGGCATCTGCATATGCTTTAGCAGTCTTTGTGGTGATCTTGTAGCCCAATTTAGGAGCGTATATTGTTCCTGGTTCCATGGCTTGAATTATGCAGTTATTTGTGATAATTAGAAAGCATACGTCGTCTTTGTATTGATCGACAATGGTTGACGACACCCTCTCCCTTGCATGCATTCTTAGTTGGAATGCTTCAAAGTACTCAGTCATCACTTTACTTAACTGGTTTCCCAGTTGGTTGGCCATCTGACTTATCTGATGCATAACCGGTCTATCGGTTCCCCATGTCACCTATCTGATTCTTGGAAAGAAATTGGAGTAGTAGAAGTACAGACATACCAGCAGGGTTCCATACTTCATAGATTTCTTCTTGACAACTCCGAGCTTCTTCATGTTATCAAAGATTTGCCCTCGAAGCATCGCACAGATGTCGTATTGAGCATTATCGTACATTATCCGATGTGCGGTGTGAATTGCTCCATCTGGTATGCTGTTTAGATTGCTTGACTGGTAAACCTTGTAGCCGATCACAGCAGATGCAAAACGAACTCCATCCTCAATGTCCGTCACGGTCATAAGTCATCCATCTGATCTTGACTTTGTTAATTTATTGACGACGACATTGGAGATGGTCCTTAGGGTAAGAGCTTCCCCTTGGTTGCTATATCCGGTCACTCTGTGCAGATCGTCTTTTGTGATCGGATGGCATACACCTTTATTGAGCCAGAAACCCGGTTTGTGAAGACGACTAAGAACCAGTCGAATTAGGTCTTCCTGGAAGACGGTCGGGTAGCATACACCATTGATGAGTCCAGACGATACCGGCTTTGCATATTTATCAGGAAGTCTCCCTTCTTCACATAGCTAGAGGTACTTGCCTTGAATATATGTTTCACCCAATTCTTCCTGTTTGGCGTGAATGAACGCTGTGACATCTTCGGTCAAAAGACCTCCGTCTGGCACAGAGGACAGCGCACCCGCCATGTTTTCTCTGTTTTGAACCGGCAAAATATCATACGAAGGTCGGTCCGCTGGATTTCCCTGAATCAACTTTACGGTAGAGGATGAAGATGCCATTGCTAACAATCGGTTAACAGAAGGAAGCTTGATCGGTTCTAACAGATAGTAGCTCATGAAGATAAAAGCGCAAGAATATTACTCAACATAAAAATTCGTTAATCACAAAGATAGCAAAGTAAAACTACTGAGTAATCCTTCTTTCTTTGATAGGGTTAGGGTAACGGTAATTACCAAACAGTAACTATTTGTTAAACAACTATAACATTTATTGCCTTACCTATCCTTTCTTTCCGCTTTTTGCTAACCGGTTCTCTGTCTTTTTCGGTTGGGCAAGCCTTGGTTGATCAAAGCTTACCTGTCAGGTTGTCCTTGTAGAGAGTGAGTTCGATTCTCACCAGTTCTACTGGGAATGGTAGATTGTCTTCCGGTTCCCTCTAAGTCTTGTAGGCTCAGTTTGCTGAAGAGATATCACCATCAGCCGATGATGATCTTTCCTCTGTCTTCTCATTAGTGGAGCTCTTTGATTCTTTCTTTAACCAAATCTGCTTGACTTCTTTCTTGGTCTTCTTCACTTTGTTCTTTTTAATTGAAGATGAGATCTTCTCTACCGGTTTGACCGATTCCTTCCTTTTATTAAATGACCGGTTCCTGCAATTTTTGGCTAGGTGTCCAACTTTGTTGCAGTGATAGCAGACTATTCCGGTCGCCTCCCATGGGTTCACCCTTCTTGTGTTGGGTGATTTGCACCATGAGTCATTGTGACTGTGCATGCCGCAGTTGGCACAGTTAGATGTGCTTCGGTTCTTGTTTCTTTTGAGAAATACCGGTCTTGGGGATCTGAATGCCATTGTTTTTGATCTACATTCTTTAGCTTTGTGCCCAAACTTATTGCAAGCGTAACAATAACCCTTGAAGCTTCCTCTGCTTCTATTGGACACAGTTGTGGGGCTAGACCAGCATTCATTGGTCTTGTGGCCATTCTTGCAACAGTTTTTGCTGTAACCGTTGTTTGGCTTCACCGGTGCATTCCTGTAGTCATTTGTTCTAGGACCCGGTTTCCCACAATGTTTGCAAGAGGTGTTAAAAGTCTTCTTACCTTTTTGTGCCAGCGGCTTCTTCTTATTCTTCTTGCTTGTCTTAGGTCTAGAAGACTCCCCAGGCTCTTTGGTGTCTTTACCGGTGAATCCAAGACCAATGGGGTCTTTGTGCTTTCTTTGAGCTTTGAGTTGCTCATCAAGCTTGACCGAGCTTTTATTGTATCTTCTTAGGGTTTCATTCCTTTCTTCTAGCTCTTTCATCTGCTCCTCCAGTTGATACAACTCTATTGCTAGCCTCTTGCATGCATCATCTCTATCATGCTAGCCCTTCTGCATGTTTGCATTTTCTTGGGTGACGATCTGGATGTCTTCTTGGAGTTGTATTATTATAAAATCACTTGACTTGACTGCTTCTTCTGCAAGATTCCTTGCTCTCTCAGAGGCTGTTAAGGATCTGACTGCTGAGTTTCTTTCATCTTCAACTTTCCTCTTTTTCTCAACCAGTTCAGTCATCGTTGATCGGTTAGGATCTGATTTTTCTCTATGAGCTCAGTGACTGCTTCTTCCACTTCATCAGATCCACTCTGTCCAGAGAGTTCATCAATAGTTTCATTGCTCTCATTAAACTGCAGAGCCAACTTCTTCCTTTTAGCAAGTGATCTTCTCAGTCTATTGTCCAGAGAGGCGATGATGTCGTTGACTTCCTCAAGCTGTTTCTGATACTTGTAACCCTCCATGATTTTTTTCTCAAGCAGTTAAGTTTTATATATTTAGAGAACAAAGCTTTGATACCAATTGTTATACCTAACCGGTTACTGAGAGGGGGGGTGAATTAGTAAATCCTATTTCTATTACAATTCAGCACTTGTTTAATTATTCTTCTAAGATAAGCATAATATAAACAATCATATATAAGCATAAATAGAAATATTCAGATCAACACATGATGTATATGTGGAAACCCTCGGTTAGAATGAAAAAACATGGTGAGACAGAGCTCACAACTTCACTACTGTAGAATGAAGGCGCCTTGTTAGGAGCTTACAAAACACTTGTGAAGGTGCTACCCGTTTAAGGGATTTGATAGAAGATCGGTTAAGATCTTAACTCTGTTAGGAGTTGCCTGATTAAAGGACTTTGAACATCAGCAAAGATGTTATCCGGTTAAAGGATTTTTACAAAGAATCGATTAGGGTTCACCTTGATAGAGGGATTTCAATATGCTTTCACACCTTATAAAAACAATGATCTTATATGACACTGATTGTCTGATTAGATCATACCTGTTGATCTCTTTTCCGGTTCTGCTTGGCTGTTGATCTCTTTGCCTATCACCTTTGTGCTTGTAGCACTTCTCTTAGAAGATCTCTCATCTGCTCTATGTATTCAACAACAATCAACAACCCCTTTTTTTTCTTGTGTTCTATGACCTGTTAAAAAGCTAACATCAGTTCTAATTGGTAGAAATAAAGCTAACTCTTGTTAAAAAGCTAACATTAGTTCTAATCGGTGGATGCTCGACAAATTCCGATTTTAACTCAAATTGCTCCGCAGAATCCGGTGCGGATCTTTATGCAATTTTGACCGGTATACTCTTATACTCGGTCTATCCCTATTATGCTTACCGGTGTATCCCCTCTGTTTAGCCTATCGGTTGTATACATTCTGTTTCTAGTTTACCGATGCATATATACAAAGATAAGTGATCGACTGGTGAGTCTTTACTGGTGGGAATGGTATTTGCAACTAATTTACACTAATGACAACTTAAATTGCTAACACTAAGCCTTTTAGGGTTAGCTTGCTGAAGAAATATTACCATCAGTAGATGATGATCTTCCCTTTGTCTTCTCCTCAACAGAGCTCTTTGATTCCTTTTTGAACCAGATCTTCTTGACTTCTTTCTCGGTCTCTTTTCCCTTGTTGTCCTTTTGATTGGGAGATAAGGTCTTCTTCACCGGCTTGACCGGTCCTCTTCTTTTGCTCACTGGCCGGTTCCTACAATCTTTGGCCAGATGTCCTACTTTATTGCAGGTGTAACAAACTATCTCGGTTCCCTTCCATGGTTTTACCCTTCTTTTTTTGGGTGAATGACACCAGGAGTCATTATGGCTATGCATAGCACAGTTAGCAAAATTGGTTGTGCTCCGGTTCTCATTCCTTTTAGGGAATATTGGTCTCGGTGGGGATCTGAATGCCATTGTTTTGGATTTGCATTCATCGGCCTTGTGTCCAAACTTGTTGCATGTGTAGCAATAGCCCTTGAAGCTTCCCCTGCTTCCACTGGACACACTATTGGGGCGAGACCTACATTCAGTGGTCTTGTGGCCATACTTGTAACAGTTTTTGTAGTAACTGTTGGTAGGCTTTACCTGTACATTTCCGCAGTCACTTGTTCGATGTCCCTGTTTGCCACAGTGATTGCAAGAAGTGTTGAGGGTCTTTTAACCCTTTTGTTCTAGCGGTTTCTTCTTTTCCTTCTTGCTTTTCTTGACTCTAGATGACTCAACGGTTTCCTTAGTGTTTTGACCGGTGAACCCAAGTTCTGTTTGATCTTTGTGCTTTATTTGACCCTTCAGTTGCTCATCAAGCTTTACTGAGCTTTCATTGTATCTTCTAAGTGTTTCATTTCTTTCTTCGAGAGCTTTCATTTGCTCCTTGAGTTGATAAAACTCAATTGCCAGCCTCTTGTATGCATCATCTTTATTATTACAATTCTTCTGCATGTTGGCATTTTCTTGAGTGACTATTTGCATGTCTTTTTGAAGTTGCAGAACGACAAGATCACTTTCTCTTACAGAGTCTTCTTCCAGATCTTGCTCTTTCAGAGGCTGTTAGTGATTTCACTGCAGTCTTTCTTTCATCTTCAGCTTTCCTCTTTTTGTCAATTAATTCAGTCATCCTTAGGGCATTATCTTCCTGCTCCCTTTTCAAGTTGGAGATTTGATCGGTTAGGATCTGATTCTTCTCCATTAGCTCGGAGACTACCTCTTGAGCTTCATCTGATCCACTTTGCCTAGAGAGTTCCTCGATTGTTTCATTGCTCTCACTGAACTGCAGAGCCAACTCTTTTATTTTAGCAAGAGATCTTCTTAGCCTATTCTCAAAAGAGGCAACGATGTCATTGGCTTCCTCAAGCTGCTTTTTAACCCTCCATGATCTTTAACTCAAGCGGTTAAGCTTTATATCTTTGAGAACCTAAAGCTTTGATACTAATTGTTATTCCTAACCGGTTACTGGGGGGGGGGGGTGAATCAGTAAATAATATTTCTATCTTCAATTAAACCTTGTATATATATTCTTTCAATATAAACAAAATATAATTAATCATTCATAAACATAAATAAAAATATTCAGATCAACACAACATATGTATGTGGAAACCCTCGGTTAGAAAGAAAAAACCACGGTGAGACAGAGCTCACAACCTCACTACTGCATTAATAAAGATGCCCTGTTAAGAGCTTACAAAGCACTTGCAAGAGTGCTACCGGGTAAAGGGATTTGGTAGAAGCCCTGTTAAGATCTTGATTCGAGAACATAAAGAACTCAGACATATCTTTATTTGCTTCCTCTTCAAAGAATGGATTGAGGAATACAGAGAATTCAGGCATGCTTTCCTGAGAGCTTTCATTTGGATCATCAAGTGTTTCATCAACAAGACTAATATCTTCATTGAGATTATCTCCTGAAGCTTCCTTATATTCATGCAGTTCTATTTCATCTCCACAATTTGATCCCTAGGAATTATCTTCTCCTTCATCTAGTATCTCTTGAATATGTGCTGATCCATCAACCTCCTTACCATGGTGGATTGAGAAAAAATTTGGACCATTCTTCTCAATGTATCTTTGGCATTCTATGTCTAATAAGGCTGAAATCTCTTCCATCTTGAGAAGATCCTCTTCTTCATTTTCACATTCACTGATATTTGATACCATACAAGTATCATCATGGAAAAATATTTCCTCAGACTGCCCAAAAAAGTCTTCTCCATCCAAATCTGAAACTTCACTTGACTTATATGTTATTTCATTTTTGCAGTCATTCTCCTCTGCAACCAATTCATTATTCATAAGTTTGAGAAAAGTAAGAAACTAATGATCATATAAGAGACCTAGTTCTCGCATTTTGTTGAAAAGATCAGAGGATGGAGGTCTGCATTTTGAAGGTATTTCTTGACAGATATTAAACATCCTCATGAAGAATTGTACTGCAGATTCTTCTTCTTGTTTCTATAAGTTCAAAAATGTGTCCAAAGGGGATATGTAACTTGGATCTTCTTCATCATCACTAAGATTGCCATCAAGAACAGGGCCTTGTTCAATTTGATTATAAGCCTACTCTTCTCTGTCTTCATCATCTTCTTCTAATATCTGAAAAAGAAGCTTCAAATCAGGGTCATCTAGTGAGATTTCCAAGTTTTTGACCTTTCTCATTAATTGTTTTTGTGAAGGCATAATTGTTACAGGTATCCTTTGATACATAGTTACCAGCCTCAAGAATAAGTGTGCAGAAGACTCTCCTTCAAATCTCTCCAAACTAAAAAATGCATCAAGTAGAGACATACTATGATCCTCTTCCATGCCGCAGCTTTGGTCTTCACACTGTTAATAACACATGTTATCTTCATCGCTTGCATCATGGAATTCATATAGGAACCATTGTTCAAATTCTTTCTAAGATGAAATACTTTGTGTAGGTAGCGATTCATAAGCTTGCCTCGCATTGTCTTTTAGTGTCCTGACAAATAGCTTCATTACTCGATCCTTTGCACAAATTTCATAATCTTCTAAAAATATGTAAAATGCATCCAAATGTTGAAGTGCTGATTCATTCCATTCTCCATGGAACTTCGGTACAAGTTTTGAAAGTTGTGGGGATAACTTGCTAGGTTCATAATCAAAATTGCTGAAATCCAATGGCCTGATGCCATCTAGAATAAAAGGCTTTCTTTGAAATAATTGATACATTTGAAAAATCTATCTACCATTTCCTTCTGAGTCTTCTTCCTCAGTGGAGTTACCAACTGAAATCTTATTGATTAGAGTTGCCACCTCTTTCGAGGAATGTATTGATTTGTTGGTCTTCTAGGTTCTTTCTTCCAGTAGAGTACGTTTCCAAAAAAATGGATTCAACTGCTTTTTGAATCTGATCTGCGAAATCTGAAATTTTGGGTAACTTCACAATATATATTGTGAGCAACTCTCCCTAGCAGAGTCGCCAATTTGTTGGTTCCCAAAACTACATATTGGAAATCCAAGAGCCTGCCAATTCTCCAATAGGATTCCAAATTAGTTCTGGCCAATGAACGGGAATAATCCAAATTCCCCTGCACTTTAGGCTTCGCTACACCTAGGCGGGTAAACCTTCACCTCGAACCTGATCACTTTATTCAAGGCTTTTCTATAGCGAATTTAAGCTTGTGAGTTCTCCGGTTGGCAAACATCCTCAAACTCGATCAATATAAAGTTATGTGATTACTTGAAATGATCTGAATGTTATATATAATGTTTATTAATAATTGATAAAAATGCTTGCAAGAAGGAAGTTAATAGATTTCTGACTTCAATTGATAACTCCAATAATTATATTCCAATGATTTTAAATGGCCAGTGCCTTAGTTTATTCGGGCAATGGAGTCAACTATTATGAAGATTATTATGTACAACTCTATGAGACAATATTTATTTTAAATATCATCAATTACCCTTGAGCTCTGCAACAGACAAATCTTATATGCAATTTTCCGTTAGTCCAAAAGGAGTTTAACTTCTCTGATTGGAAGTCCGATTAGATAGAGATAAGGAAACACATATATTTCACACTATCTTGATTGTCGAACAAAGAATGCAGGAAAATATCCAATGCAAAAATAAAGCCTTGTCAGGATAATCTAATAATCTCTTTATTGATCATAAAGGACAAATCGACATGCCAGTTGTAATCTTTTTGCCTTGAAAATAAACAAAAAGACCTTTTTATTTATTATTAGAATATAATATTAAAATTTATATTACAAAGTCACGCTTTAAGCTCCTTATTCCCCCTTACAAATATTCTTCTTCTAATTATAATGCTTCTTCGAATATGTCCCCCTCTCTACATTTTACATTATGTATATATATATATATATGTGTGTGTGTGTGTGTGTGTTTGAGTGGCTTTAACACCTCTTTAGGGTGAAAAGACACAACCCTTATCACAAATTATTTTGAAAAACAATAAACTAACTAAAAAATAACTACCTACCTTTCGGATTTGGGTTTGTTCAAAAAACCAAAACACCTCGTGGAAAGCTAAGATTTTTACTGGCGATAGGAAATTTGATTTCATGAACTGGGTCGTTTTTAGATTTTTAAAATTCGACCATCTTCAGGCTCTGTTGGCATCATCTTTGCAGCAGGTCGAAATTCCAGCATTTTTTGAAGGCTTCGATTAGTTAGTTCTATTTATGTGTCATAAAGCTTCCTTCCTTTGATTTTTTTAGTATGTAGAATCTTGCTTATTGATAATGGATTTGGACTCTCAAAATTTAGAGTACCATCAGGGGGCACTATCTTTATTTTTCTTCGTAGGTTAGATTTGAGGCCCTCCATGAACCATCTTTTTTTCAGGCCATCCATTGGCTGGTTATCCATTTTTTTGACTAACTCCTTCAGTCGGTGACTATAAGTCCACACAGTCTCCTTCTTGGCTTGTTTGGTACTGTATATCTCAGAAACAATTTCATTATCATCCCTCAGGAGTCGAAACTCCTTCTGGTATTTTGTCTTGAGGTTGGCCCAAGTGGTCACCTTTGTTTTGTCCACATCGGAGTACCAGTCAATGGCTACCCCTTTGAGTGTGGCAGAAAACTGTTTCACCCATTCTGTGTGGTCGGAAACTCCATTCGCCGACCATATTGTCTCGCAAGTACGACAATGTCGTACTGGATCTTCCTTCCCATCTCCGTGGAATTTTGGCAGCTTCTCTTTGTTAGTTGCCATGTTTACTTTTCTAGGTGCCGACTGTGTTTGCAGCACCGGTTGTGTTACAAGCTGGGATGGTCTTGCAGGCATCAGTACCCCAGAAATGTTTGGTACCTTACCATTTGATGTCCCCAAACTATTGGAACTGTCCAAGCGTGGTGGGCTATTGTGATCCCCGTGCCCCTCTATCGCTTCGATACTCTAGGCGGTAGCGGTATGCTGAGCCTCCCTCTGTGCGGCTTCCTCTTCTTCCTTCCTTCGGGCGTCTCTTGCTTCTGCCCGTGGGGTTAAGGTTAAGGACCCGAACAAGCTCCTTGTTTCCTCTAGGCGGTTCTCGTCACTTCTTTCGGCCTCCCGGTCAGATTCCTCTAGACCCTCGCCTTCACTTACTCCCTTCAGTAGTCCTTCGGCGCATCTTCTAAATCTCTCCCTTCGCTCGGCTTGCTGCTGTGCGAGTACGGCTTTTCTAGCGGCTTGTTCCTCCTCGAGTCCCTTCTTTAAATTTCTATTTTTATTCAATTGATTAGGCATAAATTCTATTCAATCATTGATTGTCAGAGCATGCTCTTCTTCAAAAAATTCTGTGATTCCGTCCTCATTTGTCCTCACATTGATATTCTCCTCAAATGGTATTCCCATTCATCCACTCATTCCATCACTTGCCAGATTCGTTTGGCAATGACGCCAAATGTTTGCCCGCTGGGGTAAACTTAGTATTTCACAGACATAATACAGGAAATGTAATAAACACAAAATATATCAGAGAACACTAGATGCTTTCATTAATCATTCCAACATATGGGTACATTCACATAATAATCATCCATTCACCCGTAGGTGGTACATATTTATCTAGCCGAAGGGGTGTGACCAAATGTCACCACCCAACCCATCTGCCCTTCGGTAATAACTAATTCCCATTGGGACCACATAACTAATACATGACATAACATAAAGCTTTCCGGCTAATAGACATTACATGCTCTTTGTGGGTTGGTGCCCTTTTTTGTTAATGAAAGTTTTGCATGCCGTGGTTTTTAACTGAAAGTATTTTCCACGATAAATCTGGTGCTAGTGTCTTTATAGTTGCTCTTTTCATGTTTTATGTGGTATTATATAGTTAAAAGTGTTAAAAGTTTTGAAATATTGATTCAACCTCCCGTGCCCCCCGCCACCACCTCAGTATTTCCTATGTGATCTTCATATCTTGCCATTACAAATGTTATTTTCTTCATTTCTTTGCCAGTCTCTCATTTATGCTGTCAATGAACATGAAGATGTGATCAGATGATTTCTTATCAGGTGACTGTAAATCAGATCACATGTATTGAAGACATGTATAATCGGTTTGTCTTTAAAAATAAATTCTGCTGTTAATTGTAAACAGAACCTTCATCTTCTGAACTGTTCATGTGTAGACCAAGCAACATTACATAGTTAATAGAAATCTAGTCAGAGTAGAAAAATGAAGCACTCTGAGAAGTACATTTGACTACATAATATAAGGAGTGATTGTGAATGAGAAAACCGTGAATTGCCGATGCGAGTGGAACCAAAATACAGAGTTGCACAGGTATGTAGTACTAAACTTGACATTAATGACAAAACATCAAACTTGTGACTAGAAACACTTACATAAATAATCTCTTGGTTGATCACAGTTTGTTGTTTCAATGCTTTCTTACTCTTTTTTAATCTCTGAATGTGTATTTCTCAGCTGCCTTTTTGCATCTAATGGCCAGCTTTTTTAATGAAATTCTTAGGTGTGTTTTTCATTTGATAACCCTTTGTGTTTGCTGACCTTTGCCTCTCCGAAGCTGGTCTGATTTTGTCTACAGGTCCATTTATTTTTCTTGTTTTTAAATATTAATATGCTATTTTCTTTTTCAGAAGAAAGATTAAAATCTCACCAAAAAAGGGAACATATTTCTGTGGCAATTTATGACTGAATTAGAGGCAATATCCATCTCAACCACTTATTTCATGTGACCATATGTCGTAGATATTACATAATTGAACTTGAATTCTGTGGCAAATTATTGGTATCAGACCAGACTAAATTTCCATTAGGCATAATATTGGTTCTTTTCTTGGAAGCTTGTACTTCTCTGATTTAATACTGCTAATTTTATATGTTTGGCTACTGGTTTCTATTCCTGTAAACCCAGAAGCCTTGAATGAAAGTTTGACTTGCTTATATGTAACAGGAATATTATTTTGGCGATTTGCAGCATTGTGAGGATTATGGCAATAAGCGGGGTCGTACTGCCCAGGTTTGGGAATTTAAGTTTGTGCTTTAATAGATGATTTTATTCTTTATTGTCATGTAGATATAAAATGATTAATTATAATTTATTTGATCAATTTCTGAGAAAATCTCTTATGTTCAGGTGAATATTATTTGTGGTAATTGTTCAAATAGAGCTTCTTGCAAAGGTATGCATTTTAATTTAATGACTGGATTCATCAGACTTAAGAATGGCAATAAAGCTAAGAAAAGTAAACATGCAGCAAAATGAAAACGGGATCAGTTGTAATATGTTGTGTATATTACGTGCTATTCAAATAATATTGTTATATTTAGTATAATGGTCAATTATGTTTGTTAGTATTTAGAATTTTTCTATATTTTCTCAGTTTAGTTTGCTTTCTGAGTTCTCATCATTTCCGTTACGGAAAGATCTTTTGTAATCTATTATTTAAGGAGTCTTTCTCCCGTAATTGAATATCCAATATTTCAAACATTTCATGGTATCAGAGCAGATATATTTTTTTGGCGATTCTTTTTAATAATAAAATTCGTGGCATTTTCTTAGAACTTTGTGAGAAGTTTATAGAAGTTTATTGACCGATTTTTTTTTAATTTTTTAATTTAAAAAAAAGGGGTAAACGTTTTGACCTGTAGCTATGAACTGGTGAGGCTACAAATCGGGGACCTCATCCCCAATGGGATTTGAACGTTGATGGCAAGAAGAACAACACAACAAGTTAACCATCACAAGATGCCAACATTGGTGTTTATTGACCAATTTCTTTTTAAAAAAAAATCCAGGGATTTTGTCTATGAAAATTGCATTGTTCTTTTGTTTCTACAAATCATCCCATTTTTTTAGAAAGTCACATAAATTTTGTTGGCACAAAAGGTTTTAGTTTTTCCTGCTTAGTCTGTGTCTAGGGTTTTCTTGCTATGATGCACCTATTCTCTAATTGGCACGAGTTTACCTATTGTGTTTATGCACAATTTTATCTACAAAATCATGGGTTTCCTACAAAATCACGTGAAAGGGTTTGGTGAGATTTTTCATTAAAATAGTTGGCTTTTTGCTTGTGAAGCTTTTGTTCGTCTGTATGGCAAGGGTTTCTCCTAGTGTCGGCTGTGCACTTGTTTTCTGCCTACAAATTGTTTTCTTTTAGGGCGTGAAGGCTTTGTCTCAAACTTTGGCCGCACAACCCTCTACTCGTGACATGATTTGTTTGGAGTTTTTTGTCCTATTTTTTGAGAATTTTTGTACAAAATTGTGCTTTTCAAAATTGCCTAGTTTTTCACATTTTTTTTCAAAAAATCACGGTGTGATATCCCCTTTCTTGAGATAGAATTTAATAATAAATAATAATAATAATATTAAAATATAAAATAAATAAATAATAATAAACTATAAAATAATGATACAAGGTAACAAAACGAAGGGGCTTGCAAATGGCGACTGTAATTAGCGAGTCCTGAAGAACAACAATTATGTCGAATATAAATAAAGACATGTAATTACAAAGTGGTTCATAATATGCAGGAATAATACTAATCATTATCGAATGGGAAAGATGAGGTTTTATAAAATATATTTAGTTTTCTTCACAATGGAATAAGTATTGATATTACATATGAAACGTAATTGAAGGAATACAAAAAAGGATGATATATATGTCTTGTTAGTCCTAACCGGTTATTGAGAGGGGGGGGGTGAATCAGTAAATACAATTTCTACTTCAATTTATCCTTATATATATATATTCTTGTAGAATTAAAAGAATATAACATCACTCATAAACAGAAATTGAAATACACAGGTCAACACAGCATAGATACGTGGAAACCTTTGGTTAGAACAAAAAAACCACAGTGGGACAGAACCCACAACTTTACTACTGCAGTAATAAAGGTGCCCTGTTAGAGGCTTACAAAGCACTTGTAAGAGTGCTACCCGGTAAAGGGATTTGGCAGGATCTTGACCCTGTTAGGAGTTGCTTGGTAAGAGGACTTTTAATACCAATAAAGATGTTACCTGGTAAAGGGATTTATACAAAGAACCTATGAGGGTTCACCCTGATTAAGGGATTTGAATATGCTTCACAATCTGAAGCAATGATCTATGATGACACTTTCTGTCTAATTAGATCATGCCTGTTACCCTTTCCTTTGCTTGGCTGTTGAACCCTTCTCTTTCTTTCACTTCTCGTGACTATAGCTCCTCTTAGAAGATATCTCTCTCCCGCTCTGAATATTTAACAACACTTCTTGTGTATCCTATGACCTATATCTAGAAGAAATTAATCCTATTAAAATACTTCTCACGGTTCTGCCAAGTTGTAAACTCACCCATAAATCATGCATGCATAAAAAGCTTGCAAACTGATCTTGAGTTTACCTTGAAAAGCTCGTAGATAAAGAAAATCTAACTTAAGTAGAACTGAAAAGTTAACTCCAGTTTTAACTGAGAATGGTCCGCATAATCTGGTTCGGATTATCATGCATTAACCGGTAAAGAACTTGTACCCGGTTGGCCATCTCTTCCTTGTGTGTCTCCTGTGACCGGTTGGAAAAACTTAGACCGATATAAGCGTGAGTAGCAAAGTCCACCGCTTACTTGTTTAGTGTGCCGGTGATTACTTAAGAGTACCGATGTGATGTACCGGTGCTTCATTGAGATGTTTGCAAAAACTTTACCAATGACAACTTAAATATGTCAACAATCTTCCCCTTTTCCATTGGCGGCAAAACAAAACATCTCCTAAATCACCTATCTTGTAGACTTCCCCTGTAGACCTTCTTGTCTACTTGCAACATACATTGTTTATCTGATCTCTGCTATATCTTATTCTGATCTTCCCTGTATCTGAGATCCTCTTCTCTGTATATGATCTTTTTCTGTTCCAACTCACCATCTAATCTTCTTCCCCTTTTTGCCTCCATAGGTCAAAGGGTTGTTACTTGTGGAAATGTTGCCTTTCATTGCTGTAACTTATTGAAAATATCCTTATATATTTGCTTTGCTGAATCAAGGAAGGGCTTCCATAATCCTGTTACATGTTCCAAGTTCTTTTTCGCTGCTTGTAGTGAGACAATTATGTCTTCCATGTCTTCCACTGTTTTGTAATCAGGTTATCTGCATCAGTTGCAGTTGTCTGCATTATATCTAATGTTGGGGCAAGAAACAGTTGGAATCCAATGAGATCTTGAATTTGCTTTGTCTTCTCTTCTGATGCTTTTCTGAGAATGAGAGCAAGACTATTCAATTCCCTGCTCTATTCCATTGCAGAAGAGTTTTTTGCATCAAACTTGGATGAAAGATCCTTTATCTCTTCTGAAGTCTCCGATGTTCTCTCAGTAATATCTTGAACAAAATCTTCAAAGTTTGAAGTCCTTGTGATCAGTCTTCCTGCTTCCTGTACCAGCTGCATTAGCTCCCTGGTTCTTGCAGATATAGTGACCTTCAATTCTTCGACCTGTTTGTGAAGAATTTTAATTCTCTTTTTCTCATAGTGATCAATTGCTAGTGTCTCCAGATCGGTGACATCTTCTCCAATAGCTTGTGCTAGTATCTCCAATTGATCAATAATAGGTTCATCCTCATCAATATCTGTATCTGGTACAAAGTTGTACAAGATGTTTCTTACACTAGAGAGGACCATGTCTTGTTTCCTCTTAGTGAGCTCTTTTAGTTTTCTCGTTGACATCTTGTTATGTCAACCACTGTTTCACTAACTTTACTTTTCTTAGCTTCAGATTTAGTTCCCAAAGTTAGTTTTCTCTTTGATGAAGATGTGCTCGGAACATTTACCGGTTCCTTCTGTTTATTCTCCTGTTCATGTTGTTCTTCTGCAGGCTTCTCTTGTTCTGTGTTGGTAGGTAATTCTTGTTGTTGAGGTATCTCCTCTTGTTGTACCTTTTCCTCTGGATGGATTTCATCCTCCAAATGTACTTCCTCCTCCAGTTGGACTTCTTCCTCCGGATGTACTTCCTTCTCCAGTTGTTGCTCCTCAACAACATGTTGTTCATTCACAACAACTTCCTCTTCACTTGTTCCTTTATTAGTAGTCATCTTTTCTGATGACTCTCCCTGTATTTGTTCCTCTAGTTGAACTTGTTCTCCCAGATTTACCTGTTCTGTTGGAACTTCTTGCTCACTGGTTGAAGATTGTTCACGAGTCGTGAATTGTACCGGTGGTACCAATATTCTTTTAGGTTCCTTTTGAGAGATTTCCTGAGGACTTGTAGTATTTAGGGTACCGAAGTCATATTGCTGCCAGAACTCTAGTGTATCATTATATACTTCTTTTTCATATCCATTCATAATTTTAGTGACCTTGTTCTTTGTGTTCAAGTTCATTGACACTGCTTCCATTAGAAGTTTAGTTGCCTCTTCACTGAGACCTCGTCTCACTTGTGCCAATGTCTCTTTTATAATTTTGTTGTTAGCTGCTAAACCGGTTCTCCATTTAGCCACGATTCTTTGATTCACTTCTGGAGGAAATTGAGCCCTATAATGTCTAGGACTTTTGTTGAAAACCAAGAAGGTTTCCAACAGAGCAACTTCTATTTCTTTTAATCCTCTTCTCCTAAAACATTGAACCATTTGGCTGCATTTGACACTTCACCAAAATCTATAACTTCATCAACTATGTTATCTACAGTTAAGGTTCTAGCCTTACCTTTAATTGGGGACGCAAGTAGTGTTGGTGGAGTTAGATCACCAGTTCTGTCTTTGGTGATATCTACAATGACCGACTCTTTTGATATCTTTGACTTGCCTGGAGTCTCAGCTCCCAGTATGCCTTTTCCTTTCCCGGTGTCAATTACCAGTGGCTCTGTTGTCTTCTAGCATTCTTCTTCTGCTTGATGTTGTTGTTGAAGAAGATTCGTCCATGTAGTAACTCCTTCATCATGCACATTGTCTACTTCTCCAATCAACACCTGACTGATTCTTCTTTTGATCTTGAAACTCTGTTTGTGCAAATCAGCTTGATGAGTTGCTTCCTCCAGAATAAGATGATTTTGAACTGCAAGTAGAGCTTTAATTCTTGGCTCTCTTTCTTTCTCAATGGAAGACTTCCATCTTCCTTCTAGTATCTCCTGGAGATCATCAGGTATTGCTTTGTGAAATTCAGTGGGAGATAGGTTGAACTCGTGAATACAAAAAACAAGAGCTTCTTCTAATTTTCTCTTATGCTCTTTGTTGCTAACTTCATATCTCCTTCCAATTGCTCCCAATCTCCTTGTCTCCTTTATTCCTTCCACTAATTCATCAATGGTTTGTTTCCTTCCTCTTGGTGCATCCTCTTTCACCGGTTTCCCTGTCTTTCTCTTTCTGTGAAGAGTGGCAGTCTCTTCAATCTCAGTTTCTTCCGGTTCTTCCCCTTGAGCATTGGACGCCTCTTGTGTTCTTTTCCTTTGAACCTTGGGTTCCTCTGCTACTGTTTTCTTCTTCCTTGGTGTGGGAGTCCTTTTCACATATACCTTTTTTGGTTCCTTGACTGATGACTTCTTCAAATTTTCCAGAATTTCTTCAGAAGTCCCAAACCGGTATGCAGAGAGATCTAGGTCACTCTCTTGCAATGCATCTGCATATGCCTTGGCTACCTTGGTAGAGATTTGATAACCAAGCTCCGATGCATACTCAGTTTTGCGCTCCACAGCCTGAATTATATAGTGATCGGTGCTGACCAGAAAACACACCTCATCCTTTTATATATCAATTATGGCTGAGGGAATTATTTCCCTGGCATGAATTCTAAGCTGAAAGGCCTCAAAGTAATCGGTCATTACTTTATTAAACTGATTTCATAGTTTGTTAGCCATATCTTCTATTTGAATCATAACCGGTTTATCTGCTAGCCAGGTTACTTTTCCTATGCCCAGAAAGAAATTTTGATTGTAAAAGAACAAACATACCAGTAGAGTTCCATATTTTAGAAACTTTTTCTTCACAAGACCGAGCTTCTTTTGATTTAAAAAAAATTGCCCTCTTAGCATGGCGTAAATATCGTATTATGCGTTGTCATGCATGATCCGGTGTGCGACATGTATAGCTCCTCCCGGTACACTGTTGAGGTTGCTCAACTAATAGATTTTATATCTGATGACTGCAGATGCAAACTGAACACCCTCGTCTTCTATTTCGTTAACAGTCCTCAACCGACTATCGGACTTCGACTTTGTTAACCTTGTGACTTCTACATTCGCAATAGTTCTAAGGGTAAGAGCTTCCCCTTTGTCGCTATAACCAGTCACCCTTCTCAAATCATCCTTGGTGATCTGTGTGACTGCGCCTTTCGCCAGCCACATCCCTGGTTCATAAACCCTACTAAGAACCAGTCTTATCCAATCCGGTCGAAACACGGTTGGATACCTAAGTCCATTGATCAAGCCTGATGTCTCAAGCTTCGCATACTTATCTTGAAGCTTTCCATGCTGGCAGAGTGAGAGATACTCGCTTTGGATGAAAGTTTCACCGAATTCTTCCTGCTTGGAGTGGATGATTGTAGTAATGTCTTCAGTCAACATAACTCCATCAGGCACCGATGATAGCGCACCTGTCATATCGTTCTCTCGGTTCTGTACTATCATGATGTCGTAAAATGGTCTATCAAATTGGTTTCCTTGAGCTAGGTTGACAACAAAAGATGATGCCATCGTATACGACTGGTTTACATAGAGAGTTCTTGATAGGATTTACAAAGTTTACTTAGCAAAGACTGTAAATCAAAGCAAGAAGAGATTACTCAAGCTTAAGAAAACAAAAATCACAGTTCGCATTGTAAAGTGAAATGACCAATCATCCTTCCCTTAAATAGATTTAGGGTATAACGGTAATTACCAAACGATAACAATTGCTATCGGCTATAGCATTAATTACCATACCTAATCTTTCTTACGACGATCGGTTCTCATAAGTTTACCTATTGATCAATGCTTGGTTGTGATTTTAGCACTTACCTGTCCGGTTTCCATGATAAACTGGTGACTTCTTTCCGGTTGCACTTCTTACCTGTGTTAGATCACAACTCACCAGTCCTACCAGGAACAGTAGGCAGACTACCGGTTCCCTTGAAGCCCTTAGGCTCAGTTTGCTAAAGAGATAACCATCAGCAGATGATGACCTTACCTTCGTTTTCTCCGCAGCGGAGCTCTTTGATTCCTTTTTGAACCAAATCTTCTTGACTTCTTTTTTGGTCTCTTTTCCCTTGTCACCCTTTCGGTTGGAAGACAGGTTTCTCTTCACCGGTTTGGCCCGTCCTTTTCTTTTGTTCATTGGCCGGTTTCTGCATTCCTTGGCCAGATGCCCAATCTTGTTACAGTTGTAACAGGTCATCCCGATTCCATGGATTGATTCTTCTTTCCCAATCCACAGGTGAGTGACATCCATAGTTGTTGTGGCCTAATGGCTCACAGTTAGCACAGTTGGATGCTATCCGGTTTACATTCCTGTTGTGGAATACCTGTCTTGGTGGGGATTTGAATGCCATAGTCCTAGACCTGCATTCATTAGCTTTGTGTCCAAATTTGTTGCATGTATAATAGTAACCTTTGAAGCTTCCCCTACTTCCATTGGACACACTGTTGGGACAGGACCTACATTCAAAGGTCTTGTGGCCATACTTGTAACAGTTGTTAGAAGTGAATGGTTTCACCGAAGCATTTCTGCAGTCATTTGTTTTATGACCCAGTTTGCCACAATGTTTGCAAGAGGTGTTGAAGGACTTCTTTACCTTTATCTTCTACAGATGGGCAAATCGTGCGGACACAGGCACTTAAGGCTGTACAATCTGGAGGGTTGCCGAGTGTTTCACCTGAGGCCATACTGTATGAGGGCCGTACTGTAACTATGTGCAGGCTGTATGATGGAGGCCGTATGGTGACTGTGTGCAGGCTGTACGGTGAAGGTCGTACTGTGTCTGATGCAGGCCGTACGGTGAAGACCGTACGATGACTGTGTGCAAGTTGTATGGTGAAGGCCGTATAGTGTCTGATGTAGGCCATACGGTGAAGAATGAGTGTCGTACGGTGCTGAATGGTGTCCAAGGCGGGGAAATTCCAGACTTCAAGATGCTCCAGTCTATTTAATATATTCCGTAGGGTACTTCAAAACCATCACACAATTCGGACACAAGCACTTGCAACAAGAAGTAATAATATAATTATTATGTAGCGCTTTAGAACTTTAGCGACGCCAGAAGTAATTCTGATTCAACAATAATATTGCTACAGACACCAGAACTATGAATGCCAAGTATCCACAATACCATAAGTTGTATTAATTGCCAAAGATGTATACAAAGATGGTGTTTCAGAGTTGCCAGATTCGAAACAAACAAAGCACAATAGTTTTGGCGCACAGTGTAATATTGGAGTGATATTCCTGGCGGCAGATTAGGGTGGCTGTAAACCACCGAAACTGCAATAAACCAAATAGGGAGGATCTTTCACCTCCGAAATGGCAGCCAGCAGAATCCCATCAAGAATTCGCAAATTCAAATAAAATATCAAATCTCAAACATGAAAAATACATCCTACACGCCGGTCATAAATACCCCTTCGGAGAAACTCCTGAGGGTTTACAAAAGAATGCCGACACGGCAAACACCTACGGACAATAATGATAAAAATGGGCCCCCTTTTATTAATTAAAGGTCTGTTTATAATATTATTTAAATTCTGGGGTAAATAATTGATAAAAAATAATTTATTAAAAATGGGGACATTACAAATCCTCGTCGCCCAAAGATTGGTTGCCCTCAAGAAATACATCATCAATACTCCAGGATTCTAAACTAAGCGCAGACACTGATAACTATATCCACTGGAACCCTCAAGCCACAACATGACCATGCGCTTGGAAGAAAGCGAGAAAAGTAATTCTCTATCAAGCTTCCGCTGCTCCACTCTGATATAATTGTTGCCATGCTCAGAGTCACCAGGATCCCAATGAAACCAAACATCAAACTCATCGATGTTCAAATCCCAAGCCAAGTGCGGACGTTGGTAGTAATATCCGTTGAAAACTCCATGCTGCTTTTGGACCATATGCATATAGTTGGATTTAGCTGGGACGAGTAAACCATCATCAAGCTTTAACTTCGTCACTCTGATATAAATATTGGCATGCCCTTCACCAGGATCCCAACAACGCCAACCCATGAAATCTTTCACATCCTCATGTTCAACAATCTCTTCCAGTATGGGCACAGACACAGACGCTGATGTCGACAACACTGTAATGTTCTGAAGGCGATCTCTGCCCGGAGGTAACTTTGTTAGATGTCCGGAAGGGAATCTCGATTCGAAGGCAATCTCGGCCCGAAGGGGATCTTGACGCGACGACAATCTTGGCCTAAAGGGGATCTCGACCAGGAAGCAATCTCGACCTGAAGGGGATCACACCCGAAAGCAATCTCGACCCAAAGGGGATCTCGATCTGAAAGCAATCTTGGCCCGAAGGGAATCTTGACCCGAAGGCAATCTCGGCTTGAAGGGAATTTCAACCCGAAGGCAATCTTGACCCGAAGGGGATCTCGATCCGAAGGCAATCTTAGCCCGAAGGGGATCTCGATCCGAGGACTATCTTGGCACGGACGGAATCTTGATCAGAAGGCAATCTCGATCCGAAGGGGATCTCGACCCGAAGGCAATCTCTGCTTGAACGAGATCTCGACCCGAAGGCAATCTCTGCTCGAAGGAGATCTCGACACGAAGGCAATCTCGGTTCAAACGGAATCTCGATTTGAAGACAATCTCGACTCGAAAGGGATCTCGGTCCGAAGGGGATCTCGGTTTGAAAGAAATCTCGATGGTGAACAAAGCCTCAGCGGTAGACAGGCTCTAGATGACGAACAGTGTCTCGGTGACAAACACAGCCTCGGTGGTGGATAGTCTCTATGGCGACGGAGAGAACCTTGATGGCGGATAGAGCCTCGGTGACGGACACAGCCATGACGACCGACCCAGCCTCAACGGCGAATAGTCTCGATAGCGACGACGACGAAGAGAAACTTGGCGGTGGACAAAGCCTCGGCGAAAGATAGGGGCTTGTCGGCGGGCAGAGCTTCGGCGACACACACAACCTTGGTGGCGGATAGAGTCTTGGCGGCGACGGCAAGGGACAAGGCCTCAACAATAGACAGGGCCTTGGTGATAGACACAGCCTTGGCGATGGACACAGCCTCAGCGACAGACACAACCTCGACGGCGGATAGAGCGTCGGCGGTGGACATAGTCTCGACGATGAACAGAGCCTTGGCGACGGACATAGCCTCGACGAAGGACACAACCTGGGCGACAGACACAACCTTGACAATAGACAGAGCCTCGGCGGCGGACAGAGCCTCGACAACAGATGGAGCCTCGACGACGGAAACAGCCTCGGTGATAGACAAGGCCTCAGTAACAGACAAAGCCTCTGCAACGGACAGTCTTGGCGGCAAACACAGCCTCGATGACAGACAGAGCCTTGACGGTAGATAGATCCTCGACGACGGACACAGCCTCAGCGAAAAAAACAACCTCAGCAACGAACACAACCTCGGAGATGGATAGAGCCTCAGCGACAAACACAGTCTTGGCAATTGACGGAGCCTCAGCGACATACATTGTTTTAGTGGCAGACAGGGCCTTAGCGACAGACACATCCTTGGCAACAGACACAGCCTCAGCGATGGACAAGGCCTCATTAACAGGCATAGCTTTTTGCACATAAGGAAGGGCTCCATGCTCAACGAACTGAAGGCCTGGCTCATGAAATGGAGCAGTGGCAGAGCTTATGTCACCTTGATTTGTCCAGGTTGTCTTGGCAAGATCCATACAAACAACTTCTTCACTTTTTAGGTGTTCTCCACATGTAGGTGTAATAGCAAGATTTAGCAGATCCTCCTGGAGCAGCTCTGTAATCATGCCTTCATCCTCTTCATGTAATGCATCACTCTTATCGTCGTCATCTACTTGCTCCCACTTGTGCAAATGAGACATTAGTTTTCCTTCGCAATGCTTAAATAAATTACTCACCAATCTACACGCTGCCATAGATGCGACACATTCTAGATTATGAACAACCCACAACATAGATATGATAGGTTGGGATATTTCATCCATCTCTTCAATGCACGAAATCATAAGGCTCTCCATAGCAACCGAAACATTAGTATGATGACCCTCCTTGATTGTGACCAAGAAGTGATGAAACATATCTTGGATCAAGTCTTGCAACTCTAGATCTAAGAGGTTACTTAGTTTGACATTTGCACAATTCTCCAATATAGTAGATCTCTTGCCAAAAGGGTCACCACTGAAGTCATCAAGACTCTGAAAGCTATCAATGATCAAATGCAATATATCTATCATGGTGTTGTCATCATATGGTTTTCTAGGAGCCCAAATTCTCAGAATCTCACTGAGACATGCTGCAGCTACCAACTTCATTTCTTTGTCATGGTGTCTCAAAAGCCTGGGTTGACTTAAGGCATCTTTAATCGGAGAAAGGATCCTCTGTATAAATCTTGAAGGTAATTGTTCAACCTTACACAAACATACTTCCAATATATCTAATGGAAGATCAATACCCTCGTTGAGCTCTTTGCCAATCCTTTGTAGTGCCTTTAACCACCACCATCCATCACTGCTGGGCGCCATGGTGTTATCCGAATCCCAAAATCTCTCAATCATCCCAACAGGTTGGCAAGATCACCAACTCTGATACCACTGTAATGTTCCGAACCCGGACAGACTCTTACCCCGGAAGGATGCTGTGCAATAAGGGTACCTGTCGTGTGTCGAGAGTAGTTGCGTATGGTACGGAAGATGATTGTACGGTGGGGAGGTAATGCTGACCGTATGGATGGGAAAACCGTGCGGACATAGGCACTTGAGGCCGTACAATTTGGAGGGTTGCCGAGTGTTTCACTTGAGGCCGTATGGTATGAGGGTTGTACGGTGACTGTGTGCAGGCTGTATGATGAAGGTCGTATGGTGTCTAATGCAGGCCGTACGGTAACTGTGTGTAGGCTGTACGGTGAAGGCCGTACGGTGTCAGATGTAGGCCATACGGTGAAGAATGGAGGCCATACGGGATTTGTTGGGGGACGTACGCAAAGGGATGAGTGTTGTACAATGCCGAATGCTGTTCGAGGTGGGGAAATTCCGGACTTCAAGATGCTCTAGTCTATTTAATATATTCCGTAGGGGACTTCAAAACCATCACACAATTCGGAAACAAGCACTTGCAACAAGAAGTAATAATATAATTATTATGTAGTGCTTCAGAACACCAGCGACGCCAGAAGTAATTTAAATTCAACAATAATATTGCTACAGACACCAGAACAATGAATGCCAAGTATCCACTATTATTACTTACTGGTTACTAAGAGGGGGGGGGGGTGAATCAGTGAATACTTCCTGGTATATTATAATTATAATCTTTTTGCTTTCTTAAGCTAATAATCAGAATATAACAGTCATTCATAAACATAAATAGAATCACACAGAACAATGCAGGAATTTATACGTGGAAACCCTTGATTAAAAGGGAAAAAACCATGGTGAGACAGAGCTCACAACTTCACTACTTGTAGAATGAAGGCGCCCTGTTAGGAGCTTACAAAGCACTGGTTAAGGTGCTACCAGGTTAGGGGATTTTCATAGAGATCTGTTAAGATCTAAATCCTGTTAGGAGCTGCCTGGTTACAACACTCTGAACATTAGAGAGAGATGTTACCCTGTCAGGGGATTTTTACAACGAACCGATTAGGTCCACCCTAGAAAAGGGATTTCAACTTGCTTTCACTTCTGATAAAAGCAATGATCAGTTATGACACTAAATGTCTGATTAGATCATACCTCTTTCCCAGTTTTCCTGGCTGTTGATTTCTGCTACCTCTATATCTGTAGCTCTTTTCTCAGAAGATGTCTCTCCTCTGCTCTATGCAATCACCAACAATCAACAACAACACTCTTGCGTCCCATGACCTGTATTTATACCAGAGTTCACTCTAATGAAACCCTTAACTCATGGAACCGCTAGGCTGTAATCACAAATAAATCATGCAACTAGCAAAAACTGTGGTTGTGATTTGGAGTTTACCATGGATTATCCGAAGAAATAAAGCTAACTTATGTTAAGAAGCTAACTCCACTTCTCAGTGGTGGATATCCTTATAATCCGGTTTTAACTCAAATTGCTTTCGCAGAATCCGGTGCGGATCTTTTGGCAGTTCGACTGGTATATCTTGTACCCGGTTCCAACTTTGTATGAACTCGGTGACCGGTACTAGATTGGTCTACCAGTGTAAACCATTCCCTCTGTTTCTTATCTACCGGTGTCTTCTCTGTAAAGTGAGTGACCAGTGATCATTTACCGGTGCAAGGGGTTTGTAGATTCACACTAATGACAACTTAAATTGCTAACAATTTTCCCCTTTGTCATTGGTGGCAAAACTATACACAAAATCATAGTCACTTTACTTGAGAACACTTCCCCTGTCTGAGTGCTCCGGTGGATTGAAGGTATTTTGGATCTTTCTTTTGTGTTCTGTCTTTTTTTTGTTCTGCTCTTCCTCACTCTTTATTGTCACTTTCTTCCCATTTTTGCCTCCAGAGGACAAAGGGTTACGCTGCACTTCACATTTGGAGCTTGGTGTAGATATCCTTGTAAATTGTTTTGGCGGAGTGAAGGAATGGTGCCCACTGACCGGTTGCATGTTCAACATTCTTAAGGGCTGCTGTGAGGGAAACAGAGATGTTTTCCATTTCATCAACAGTCTTATAATCCGTTTCATTTATCAGAGCTTCTGTTGTAGTGGCAATGCGCTGCATGGAGTCAAATGTTGGGGCTAGAAACATCTGAAATCCGATAATATCTTGGATTCTCTTACTTTCCTCTTCTGCAGTCTTCCTTTTGTCAAGAACCAGACTTGTCATTTCTCTGCTGCAGACTTGTTTTGTATATCAAACTGAGAAGATAAAGCTTTGATGTTTTCTGTGATCTTAACAGACTTCTCTGTTAGATCTTGCAAAAATAATTCAAAGTTTGAAGTCTTGGTCATCAAACTTCTTGCCACTTGAAGTTGCTGTTGTAACACTCTCAGGTTGGTTGATATATTAACCTTGATTTCTTCAACTTGTTTGTGGAGACTCTCTACTCTTTTCTTCTCATAGTCGTCAATGGCCACTATTTCTGGATTTGTTAGATCTTCCCCGATAGCTTGTGCCAGAACTGCTAATTGATCGATGACCGGTTCATCTTCATCAACATCGGTATCTGGTATAAAGTTGCACAGAATGTTCTTTACTGAGGTTAGGACCATGTCCTGTTTTCTTTTGGTCAGCTCTTTCAGCTACCGTGTTGACATCTTGCTAATGTCTACCATTGTATCGGTGACTTTACTTTTCTTGGCTTCCTTCTCCTTTGATAGTGACAACTTCCTCTTAGATGAGGAGCTCGGTAAGTCTCCTTGTTCTTGCTTCCATTGAGTATGCTCGGTGTTGACTGAAATTTCTTCTTCTTGTTCCTTATGGACTTTGATCTCTTGATGAGCTTTGTTCTCTTGTGGAGCTTCCTCAGTGTGAACTGGGTTTTCTTCCTCTTGTTCCTTGAGCTTGTCAGTGCTCGGTCGAGCCTTTGTGCCAAGTGGAACAAGCTCTGTAGGTGGTTTTTCCTGGATCTAAGCTTCTCCTTCTACTTGTTCATTGACTGCAGCATGTTGTTCTTGTTCCTCCTGTAGGACTTTTTCTGGTTGCTGCTTCTCACCAGTATGAAGTTCTCCTAAGGGTATATCGCTGTCAAGCCCTTGTTCAACATTTACATGTTCACCAGCTGTGAACTCTTTTGTCTGATCTTTTTCAATCCCGGTTGCAGACTCTCCAGCGGATGTGAGTCCGACCGGTGGTACTAGCATACGTTTAGTTTGATCCTAAGGACCTTGTTTTTCTAATGCCTTGAAGTCATAGTTGTTCCAGCAGTCCAGAGTTGCTTTATAAACTTGATTCTCATATCCGTTTAATATCTCGGCAACTCTATAAGGTGTATCTAGCTTCATGGATGCTTCGTCTATCAGAAGCTTTATTCTTTCCTCATTGAATCCAGATTTAACTTTTAACAGTGTGTCCCTAATGATTCTAGAGTTGGTAGCTGAACCGGTTCTCCATTTTGATTGTAGCCTATGATTAAGTTCCAGTGGGAACTTGGATCTGAAGTCCCTTGGAGTCCTATGATAATCCATGAAGGTTAATACTATGCCTATAATCAGCTTTTGTTTATCATCTTCATTAAGTACATTGTGCCACTTTGCAACATTGTCAATTTCTCCAAAGTCCATTACCTCGTCAATTATATTGTCAACATGCATAGGTTCAGTGATACCTTTACTTGGAGAGATGAGAACTGTTGGGTTTGATGGATTGCTTCCCTTGTCTTCGCTGAGCATTCCTTTTCCTTTACTGGTCTAAGATACCAGTTGAGCCGTTGCTTTTTGATGTGCTTCTTCGGCTTTCAGCTGGGTTTGATGTAGTTGAGTCCACATCACTACTCCTTCATTATGTACTTTGTCGGCTTGTCCAACAAGCATGAGACTAATCCTTCTTTTAGTTGAGAAGGTTTGCCAATGAAGTTCAGCTTGTTCAGTGGCCTCTTTTAGAGTGAGGTGGTTTTGTACTTCTAGGAGAGCACGAATTCTCAGCTCCTTTTCTTTGTTCATTGAGGCTTCCCATCTAGCTTCAAGAATTTGTAAGAGATTTTCCGGTAGAAGTTTGATAAGTTCAATGGGATGCAGGTTGAACTTGTGAACACAATACACAACTGCTTCTTCAATCTTTCTCCTGTCTTCCTCATTACCAAGTGAATATCTACAGTTTACCGAGCTCATTTCCCCGGTTTCCTTTAGTAGTGCCACATATTCGTCAATGGTGAACTTGGCCTTTCTTGTTGGGTTCTCTTTTACCAATTTCCTAGTTTTCTTCTTCCTAATCAGAGGAACTGTTTCCTCGGTTTGTGTCTCTTCTTGATTTGTCTCTTGGATACTTGATACAGGTTCTGCTTTCTTCCCTCCAGACTTGGGTTGTTCTGTTGACGTTTTCTTCTTCGGTGTGGAGGTCCTTTTGTAGACAATTTTGATTTTTGCCCGCTTTTTCAGATTTTCTCAATCTCATCACATGTCTTGAACCGGTTTGTAGAAAGATCCAAATTTGCACTGTTGAGGGCATCAACAAATGCCTTGGCTGTTTTTGTAGTGATCTCATATCCTAGCTCAGGAGCATATACTTCTTTTGGTTCTATTGCTTGAATGATGCAGTTGTGGGTCGTAACTAGAAAACATACATCGTCCTTGTAATGCTCAACTATAGATGACGACACCCTTTCTCTTGTGTGCATTTTCAGTTGAAATTCTTCAAATTGCTTGGTCATTTTACCGCTTAACTGGTCTCCCAGTTTATTAGCCATCTCTGTGATTTGATGCATAACTGGTCTATCAGTTTTCCATACAACCTCACCGAATCCTGGGAAAGAGTTGGAGTAGTAGAAATATAGACATACCAATAGGATCCCGTACTTCATTGACTTCTTCATGACTCTGAAGTTCTTCATATTTTCAAATATTTGGCTTTGAAGCATTGCATAGATGTCGTATTGGGCATTTTAGTGCATAATGCGGTGCGCAACGTGAATTGCCCCACCTGTTATGCTGTTGAAGTTGCTTGACTGATACACCTTGTATCTAAGAACAACAGATGCAAACCGAACTCCATCATCCTCAATGTCGTTTACTGTCATGAGTTGACCATCAAGGTTCGACTTGGTCAGTTTGTTGACGACGGCATTGGTGATGGTCCTTAGGGTTAGAGCTTGCCCCCGGTTGCTGTATCCAATTACTCTATGCAAATCGTCTTTGGTGATGGGAATACATACTCCTCTGTTGAGCCAGAAACCTGGTTCATGAAGTCGACTGAGAACAAGTTGTATCACATCTTCATGGAAGATGAACGGGTAGTAGACTCCATTTACGAGTCTAGATGATCTCAGCCTGGCATACTTATCTGGGAGTTTCCCCTCTTCACATAGTGATACATATTCACCTTGAATGTATGTTTCACCCAATTCTTCCTGTTTCGCATGAATGAAAGCATTAACATCTTCAGTCAGGAGTACTTCTTTTGGTATGGAAGAGAGCGCCCTAGCCATGTCGTTTTCTCTGTTCTGAATTGGTGCAATGTCATAGGCAAGTTGTTCAATTTGATTTCTGCTGATCAGCTCAACATTAGCGGAAGAGGAGGCCATTCTTGCTAACCGGTAACAAACAGAAAGTAGCTTGGATCGGTTTTTGCAAACCGTGATTCTCAGTGATCAAAGCAAGAGAATGATGCTTAGCATAGGAGTTCGTGAATCTCATAGTAAGGCGAAGATTTGAGAGTAATTCTCTTTTCTTTTATAGAGTTAGGTTATAACGGTAATTACCAAACGGTAACTATGCATTAAACGACTATAGTAATAGATGCCTTACCTAACTTTACTTTCCATTATTACTCTACTGGTTGAGTATATCTTGCCTTACTGGTTGTCCTGCAGATTGAGTGAGTCTGACTCTCTCAGTCATACCGGGAATGGTAGTGGATCTACCGGTTCCCTCTATGCCTTTAAGGCTCAGTTTGTCAAAGAGATATCACCATCGGCAGACGATGATCCTGCCTTAGTCTTCTCTTCAGTGGAGCTTTTTGATTCCTTTTTGCACCATATCTGTCTGACTGTTTTCGCAGTCTTTTCTTCCTAATTGATCTTCTCTGCTGGCTTAACCGGTTCCCTCACCTTATTCGATGATCGGTTCTTGCACTCCTTGGCTAAGTGTCCAACTTTGTTGCAGTGATAGCAGACGATCCTGGTTGCCTTCCACGGGTTCATCCTTCTTGGATTAGGCGACTTGCTCCAAGAGTCATTATGACTATGTATTTCATAGTTTATACAGTTGGCTGTACTTTGGTTCTTGCTTCTCTTGGTGTACACGGGCTTAAGGGATCTAAATGCTATTGTCTTTGATCTGCATTCTTTAGCCTTGTGTCCAAACTTGTTGCATGCATGGCAGTAGCCTTTGAAGCTTCCCCTGCTTTCGCTTGACACAGATACGGGGCTTGACCAGCACTTATTGGTTTTGTGGCCCTTTTTGCAACAGTTTTTGCAGTAACTGTTGTTGGGTCTTACCGGTGCGTTTCTGCAGTCATTGATTTTATGACCCGGTTTCCCACAATGATTACAAGAAAAGTTAGAGGTCCTTTTTCCTTTGTGTGCCAGTGACTTCTTAGCATTCTTGCTTATCTTGGTTCTAGAAGATTCACCAGTCTCCTTGTTGACTTCATCGGTGAATCCAAGACCGGTTTGGTCTTTGTGCCTCCTTTGAGCTCTTAGTTGCTCATCGAGCTTGGCCGAACTTTCATTGTATCTTCTCAGGACTTCGCTTCTTTCTTCAAGAGTTTTCTTTTGTCCCTTGAGTTGATACACCTCAATCGCCAATCTCTTACATGCATCATCCCTCTCCTGCATGTCCTCCTGAAGTTGTAGAAGCATTAATTTAGATGCGCCTACGACGTCCACTGCTCGGTCCCTTGCTCTTTCGGCAGCAGTCAAGGACTTAATTGCTGTATTCCTTTCATCTTCAACTTTTCTCATTTTCTTCATTAGTTCAGTTATCCTTAGGGCATTTTCTTCTTGCTCCCTCTATAGATTGGAGATATGATCGGTCAGGGTCTCTTCTTTTCCATGAGTTCAGATATTGCCTCCTCCGATTCATCAGATCCACTCTGCCTGGAGAGCTCATCGATGGTTTCGTTGCTCTCATTTAGTTGTAGGGCCAACTCTTTTTGCTTTGTCAGTGATCTCTTGAGTCTATTCTCCAGAGAGACAATAATGTCGTTGGCTTCCTCCAGCTGTTTCTGATACCGGTAGACCTCCATGATCTTTGTCTCAAGTTGTTAGACTTTTAAGTATAGAGAACTGCGCTCTGATACCAATTGTTATTACTTACCGGTCAGGGGATTTCAACTTGCTTTCACTTCTGATAAAAGCAATGATCAGTTAAGACACTAAATGTCTGATTAGATCATACCTCTTTCCCAGTTTTCCTGGCTGTTGATTTCTGCTACCTCTGTATCTGTAGCTCTTTTCTCAGAAGATGTCTCTCCTGTGCTCTATGCAATCACCAACAATCAACAACAACACTCTTGCGTCCCATGACCTGTATTCATACTAGAGTTCACCCTAACGAAACCCTTAACTCTTGGAACCGCTAGGCTGTAAACTCACCAATAAATCATGCAACTAGCAAAAACTGTGCGTTGTGATTTGGAGTTTATCATGGATTATCCGAAAAAATAAAGCTAACTTCTGTTAAGAAGCTAACTCCACTTCTCAGTGGTGGATATCCTTATAATCCGGTTTTAACTCAAATTGCTTTCGCAGAATCCAGTGCGGATCTTTAGGCAGTTCGACTAGTATATCTTGTATCCGGTTCCAACTCTGTATGAACTCAGTGACCGGTACTAGATCGGTCTACCAGTGTAAACTATTCCCTTTGTTTCTTATCTACCGGTGTCTTCTTTGTAAAGTGAGTGACTGGTGATCATTTACCGGTGCAAGGGGTTTGTAGATTCACACTAATGACAACATAAATTGGTAACATCCACAATACCACAAGCTGTATTAATTGCCAAAGATGTATACAAAGATGGTGTTTCAGAGTTGCCAGATCCGGAACAAAGAAAGTGCAACAGTTTTGGCGCACAGTGAAATATCAGAGTGATATTGCCGACGACAGACTAGGTGGTTGTAAACCACCGAAACTGCAATAAACCAAATAGGGAGGATCTTTCACCTCCGAAATGGCAGCCAACAGAATCCCGACAAGAATTCGCAAATACAAATAAAATATCAAATCTCAAACATGAAAAATACATCCTACACGCCGGTTATAAATACCCCTTCGGAGAAACTCCTGAGGGTTTACAAAAGAATGCCGACACGGCAAACACCTACGGACAATAATAATAAAAATGGGCCCCCTTTTATTAATTAAAGGGCCGTTTATAATATTATTTAAATTCTGGGACCAATAATTAATAAAAAGTAATTTATTAAAAATGGGGACATTAAAGATTCAATTGCTTCTGGAACAACACATAAATGCTAGACTTCATAGTTTTAATAGGAATCTAGTTTGCAATCAAGGACATACCTAGTTGGCACCCAAAAGAAGCACACTCAGTACTCTTAGTCTGCGTACAATATACCTTTGCAACCAAAGATATAAACAGCAGTGGTATACGTACGGAGGAGTTATATTGGCAATTTAGAACAATACTAAGTCATATATGCCCAGACTTGGATCTACGAAATGGGAATTTATTGGCTTCATTTATCTTCAAATCCAATCACAAAATTGTAAGAAAGAGGAAGGATAGCAATCTAACATGACATGGACATGAAAGTATATATTTAATATTATAAGAATATTCTATCCTTGCATTCTCCATCCATATTCTCAATCATAACATTACATAGCAATAAATCCATTAAAACCTTCGATCAAACTCCAAAGTTCATAAACTAGATAGAGAAGATAGAAGAAATCTTAGAAGAGATCGTAGAAGGGACATTATGGTGAAAATTAGTTAGGTATAGATATTAGGTTGACTCCACCTGTACACTTGGAACAATTTGATTGAATGAGCTTGGACATATGGGACTAGAGTCTTCTAATTGGTCGAAGATAAATTGGTGCCACCTCAACATGCTTATCTTGTACACCTCATCAATTGCACTTCATCATCATAAAAAAGTCTCTGATCTCTAGCAATATCTCTTGATATGCAACATTATCCAGCCTTCGATTGATTGTGATGATTCATATTCCCAAATTGCTTTATCTTCATCAACCTTCTCCATCTTGTTTGCAATCTTCTCATTAAAATGGCTTGAACTTGCTTATACTAGTGTCTTGTCTTGATCTTTCTCTTGTAGAAGTGATGAGGTGCTTCATGTAGTTGGATCTTTCTAATTAAACTTGTATTTCCGAAGGAAATTCAAGTTTGTAATAGCATCCTTTACATGTGGACTTGTCCATTTCCTTGGTACAATTTTTCTCTTTGAAATCCATCTTGGTGCCTTGAACTTGAACTTGGATTTGCAACTTCATTTTGACATTGAACCTTGTTTCTTTGCATCTTGATTTCTTGATTAAGTTGTCTTGGTTAATTGTAATATACCTATCATCATTGTACTATTACTTCTTAAACATTTTGTCAAACAGTTGTCATGAAAATTAGATTGCAGTATTATAGAATAGTATTTGTTTCAGATTTGATAGCAATTCTATCGCTATGCATATATGAACATACAACTATTAACGACTGATACTAAATACTTCCATAGAATACCATTGAAGTTCACAAAGTTATGGTCGATAGTATACTCATCCAAGTGAACACAAATAGATACAAAAAGAAATACTATGTATGCACCTGGAATAAATCGATTTCTCCGACAGAAAAGAGATTACAAGATAGCCTTGATGTTGGTTGTTACTCCCTTCTAACACTCTAGGAACAAGACTTGGGCCACTTGTGAGTTCACACCTCGCTATTCAAATGTGGTCCGAGACTCACGTTTCCTCCAAGTTGATGGTCCTAGACACTCACAAAGGGACGTCTCTACTTATTCCCCATGCTCACAATATAGATTGGATTCCATGTATGTACTATGCTTCACAGTGACACATGGTGTTGAATATGAACCCATGCCCATAATCGGTAGACCTTTGGACTTCCCGTGATGCCTTTGAGCAGATTGACTAGTAATATAGGAACACAAATTTATTTATGCCACCAGCTAAACGACGATGTCATTTCCAGCACATATACAAAAAGCTTCATGCCTTTAAACAAAGCAGCTAGGCCTTCACAAAGCCTTCCCCGTAAGACAATGAAGACCACTAGTATTAATTATTAATAAATTGACTCATGCCTTGGATAGTGAGGGATGATTCCCCAAGAAAATATCAAGTGCAAAGCAATTATATTACTTGCGGCTAGTAGAGTATAAGGAAACCCTGAAAAATTTAAGGTAGTCGTATGACTACGATAGGAAGCATAATATTCTAAAATATTACATGTCACCACTAATCTTAACTTTAGGAATATCAAATTTATTAGCCCAACTTAAAACACAAATATTTCAACGTATGATATATTTCCAACAAAAGGCTTCCATCAATGAGTATTTCTCCAAGTATTCATCGCTCACATCGAACATCAATATCAAATTCTTACAATAGGCATTAATATACTAAAAACATGGGTTCCGCTAAGTAAAGAAAAGACCATTTATCAAAATAATCTTCACACACTTGTGCAAATTCCTCTAACCTTTATTTCCACAAATGTTAATATTTTATTTCCTTTGTTTCAAACTTATTATTTTGGCACTGAATAAATTTATATAAAATAAACCTTCATTGTGGAAAATATGAAAAATACCTCTGAGTTTATTCTCTACAAGTATCCTTTAAATCCAATTGACTAATCTCTGTCATCACTCTAAGCCACCTAGGGAAAATTAAACAAATGATCAAGTTCCCAAATCATGTGTTTCACTTCTTCCAAAACACTTTTATAATAATTCCTTTCAGTTACATTGTAGTACAATTGATAATTAATTAACTTCCTAAAGTTTCTTAAATAATTATTTAATAGTTATTATTATTAGATAAAGATATTCAATAATTAAATATAATATTTTTTAACTTTAGAAATCAATTTATTTTTGAAACTATCTCTAGTGGGGACATTACAAGTCCTCTCGTCACAAAATTGCTTGTCCTCAAGAAATTAGGCATTGGGATCCCATATCAGTCTTGGATGCCGGTATGAATCCCTTTTGGAAATACCATATTGCCAAAAGCCCGCAACTGTTATTTGCTTATCCGTCCTAGAAAATAGTCGAGTAGCCATATGTATCAACCAGTCGAATTCACCATCTTGTTTCTTATGTTTCTTTGATATCTGCTATGCTACTTTGGTTTCCACCTTAACAACTTCAAAGTTCTCATTTAATGCTTCCATCCGTCTTGTTGTCATTGCCTTTTGGGGATTGTTGTCCCATACTATCAACACTATCGCCCTTCCATCATGATTGAATTCTAGCTCTCTTGTTTGGAAGTCCTAATTGTACTTACCAAGAGAAATCTGTTAATATTTCAAACTTTGAGAGGAAATGGCAACCTATAGATGATCTTTTAAATCTAAGATTTAGGTCCTGTACAAAATATAGATAAATAAAGGAATAGATAATACCCGGTTTTGCTGTAGGGTATCCTTGATGATGCCTTCAAGCTGTTGTAATTCAACTTTTATGACTGCTCCAAATCTGCTATATTTCATCCTCTCAAGTCTACTATATTTCGCTCCTCAAGTCTGCTATACTTCCTCTAGAAATGGCTGTAATATTTAGTATGAAATGTAATTGCTACGAATCAGAATAGAAAGAATTTGTTTGATTGCTGATATGGTGCGAATTAGGCAGACATGTTATGTTTTTGATGCTTTTTTAATTCACACCATAACCCCACTTATATATGCTATCAAGAGGTGTCTACTCAACAAGGTAAGGAGGCCGACTTGCACATGCAAGTCGACATTAATAATTATTGATTATCTAGCCGAATGCAGGTCGGTCTTGTTTCAATTTTAATATTTTAAACATGCAAGTCCTCCCTCTTGAAGTCATCCCTCTAAGATGTATTATTTAGCATATTGATCTTTCCGAAAAGGCCACAAATATTAACACTCCCTCTTGGTCTCGAGGGAAGATCAATAAATCTCATAATGTAATCACAAGATCTTTATCACACTAAATTTCATTCTCAATGAATATGGAACCATTAAAGAAAACATAACATAATATATTCATAATGTATTCATACCAGATTAACCAATGTGATTAACCATCCTGATGTCCCAACCTTGGTAATATCATCTACTACAAGATGTAAGATTAGAAAAAGACATCGTTCATATGTAAACGATAATCACATATAGATCTCAACTTTATGTATATCATTATCTCAATAATAGATCTCAAATCTATGTAATCAAAAAATAAAACAATAGATCTCGAATCTATATAATCAAAGAAGCATCATCAAAACTTTAATCAATAAGTCTCAACTTATAAGATAAAACAATAATGGAAGCATCTTCACAAGATCTAAATTCAAATAAAACACTAACCTCAAAGTGTAAATCTCATCCTAATGAGATCCCATCCACAAGCTTTCGGAAGTCACATCCACAAGTTCTCTGAAGATAGTCTTCATTAGTGATTCTATCCAAGAGCCTCAATGCTCTAATGTGTAAGAGCCTTAACGCTCAAATATGAAAGAGCCTTAATGCTCATAAATGCAAGAGCCTCAACGCTCAAAAGTGCACGAGCCTCAACGCTCAAATATGCATGAGCCTCAACGCTCAAAATAATCCTACAAATATGTTAGTATAACAAAAATACTCACATAATAATTTAACATAACGAAGAATTATATTCTCAATGGAATGTAATAGTTGATTTATTTACAAGTGATGTTAAAATCTAACAAAGAATTAGAAAGAGTTTATAACATGACTTTTAATGTTTAGGAAGGCCCATATCTAAACTCCTTCTCAAGGTGAAGACTAAAGGACAAAGCATTCAGATTCTGTTTCTTTTACTTTTGCAATAGATGCTTGATGGTTGTTACGTTCAAGACAATTTTCTGCCATGTGACAAAATTTGTCACATTTATAACATTGTACCTTAGAGAGATCTCTCTTTTGAAATTTGTTGTTTTGATAGTCTCTCCCTCTCCATTCGTTATTGTGAGAGTTTCCTTCTTGCTTGTTTTGATAATCTCTCTTTCTTTTGTTCCTAAGGTTTCTATCTCCTTTGTCTTGAGATTTTCTTTTGAAGTCATCTTTCTTTCTTAATTGGGAGTATAAAATTTGAAAGTCTTCTGTAATACTCGATCCTCTAGTTATTAGTCTCAACTCTTCTTGAAGACACACCATCTTTAATTTATCAAATTTCGGCATTTTAGGACGTGCACTGATTCCTTGAGTAAAGGAGTCCCACAAAAGAGGTAATCCATTAAGTGCTATCATAGATAGTTCCTTTTCATCGTAGGTGTGCCCAATAGTTGCTAATTGATTTCTTAACTCAGTAATTCTCATAAAGAATGATGTAATAGATTCTCCTTGTCTCATCTTGATTCGTGAAATTTCATTTTAAGAGTCATAATTCTACTTGTATTATTAATCTCAAACATTCCTGATAATGTAGAGAACATTAGATGGGCTGACTCTAGACAGGAGATTGTGGGTATGATGTGGTCTTTTACGCTATCAATTAGACTTCTCATAGCTTTGTTATTACCCATTTTCCATTCACGTGTTTCATTTTCATTCATTTCAGTTTTACGTGGATTTTCTATAATAATCTAGCTCTAGTTCTCTAAAGGCAAGTAGTATTTTAATTTTCCACGATAAGAAGTTTGTGGCTCCTTTGAGTCTATCTTCTAGTCTAACTCCATTTGTCATATTGAATTTCTTAGTTTTAAAAATGTTAGGTTGATATCCTTAATCTGGAAGTTGATCTTTCACTTACCAAGACTCTGATACAATGTTAATATTTCAGACTTTGAAAGGAAATGACAACCTATAGATGATCTTTTAAAACTAAGATTTAGGCCCTGTACAAAATATAGATAAATATAAGAATAGATAATACCCGATTTTGCTGTAGGGTCTCCTTGATGATGCCTTCAAGCTGTTGTAATTCAACTTTTATGACTGCTCCAAATCTGTTATATTTCGTCCTCTAAAGTCTACTATATTTCACTTCTCAAGTCTTCTATAATTCGCTCCTCAAGTCTGCTATACTTACTCTAGAAATGGCTGTAAAATTTAGTATGAAATGTAATTGCTATTGATCAGATTAGAAAGAATTTGTTTGACTGCTGCTATGGTGCAAATTAGGCAGGCATGTTATGTTTTTGATGCTTTTTTATTTCACACCATAACCCCACTTATATATGTCGTCAAGAGGTGTCTACTCAACAAGGCAAGGTAAGGAGGTGTGCTATACTTTAGAAATGGCTGTAAAATTTAGTATGAAATGTAATTGCTATGGATCAGATTAGAAAGAATTTGTTTGACTGCTGCTATCATGCAAATTAGGTAGGCATGTTATGTTTTTGATGTTTTTTTAATTCACACCATAACCCCACTTATATATGTCGTCAAGAGGTGTCTACTCAACAAGGTAAGGAGGCCGACTTGCACATGCAAGTCGGCATTAATAATTATTGATTATCCAGCCGAATGTAGGTCAGTCCTGTTTCAATTTCAATATTTTAAACATGCAAGTTGTCGCTCTTAATTAAGATATTATGTCTAATGAGCAAGTCCTCCCACTTCATGTCAAATATAATATCCAGATTTAAGTTGTCCCTCTGAGATGTATTATTTAGCATATTGATCTTTTCGAAAAGGCCACAACTATTAGCAAGTGCAACCATGAAATTCCCAATATCAAATCTACCAGATCATGTCCAATCACAAATAAATTATCAATAAGAGTGAAACAATCCAATTGAATGTTTAGCTGCAAAATCATCTGGGTGGAATGTGGTTTGATTTCATTTGCCATCTTAACTCTGAATCTTGGAATCTCGAAAACTATCATTCCATGTTTCACTACCACATCTTCATTGATGACATTATAAGCTGCTGCACTGCCCATCGGGCACATTACCAATTGTACCTTTAGATCTCCTCTCACTTGAGAAGGTTTATGCGTGGAATCTCCTAATAAACAAGCAATCGTATCGTGTACCTCATCATGCTCGCTTTTCAAGCTAGTATTAATTACCTTATCCTCGATATCAGATGTAACCTCGATGTAATAAGCTTTCGGTTTCCCATGACACCTGTGACCCGGTTCCCACAGTTTTTGACAAGTGAAACACAATTTTATCTTTCGGAGATCACTCTTGGTCTCAAAATCTAACTTAGGAGGTGTTGTCTTAGATAGATTAGACACTCTTGCATCCCATTTGTCATCTTTTTTCTTCGCTTTAGATGGTATTCCTTTTGGCTAAAACTTGTTTTTCATGGTAATTGAATCCGTGCCCAAGTCCTTAGATTTCATGTAAGTTTGTTGAAGTGAGTTATGATTAACTGCTTTGAACCATCCCTTTATTGGGTCACTTAGTCCATCCATGAATAAGACAAGCAATCTCCTTCAAGATATATCAATAACCATCACAGAGAGTTTCTGAAATTCAGCTATATAATTTTTAACTATTCACCATTGTTTAAGATGTGCCCATTGTTAAAGATGTGCTAGTTCTTTGAAGTGAAGCTCTAGGTCTTTCCGATCAAATTTGTTAATGAGTTTTTTTGTAAATTCCATATATGATGTTATCTGATCATGACCTAAGGTAATTAATCCATGGTGCCACTAATCATCTTCAACTACACCCAAATGCAAGGCATCATATTTCATAGCCTCGTCCTCTGGCATAGAATTAAGCTGCAAATACGTATCAACTTTTTGAAACCAGGCCCATGCCGATGTTTTTCTTGAACCATCGAAGTAAGGTAAACTCAAGTTGCCAACCTTTTTTTTAAGATCATTGTTGTGATCTCTATAACCCCAGTTTGACAAGTGTCTCATTATGAGGTCCATATAATATTTGAGGGATATATCAAACCACAAATCTGAATCATTCCAATCTTGCCTGAACTGGTCCTAAAGTTCTAACAATGTTGGACCATTGTCGTCTTGATGTTCAACTCTAGGTGGAAAATTGGGCATCATAGTTCTGGAATTGGTAGTGCTAGTTTTCTTAATTGGAGTCCTGCCATTAACTTCTTAGATATTGCTAATGCATTGGGGGAGATTGTTGGATGCATTTAATTTGTTTAATCACTATGTTATCTTGGTGGTGGAATTGGCATTCATAATGTTGTCATTCGTGTTTTGTCATTGTTGTCAACCTATATTTGTATAAGGAAGATAGACTGATTATTACAGTCTATGGATACTGTACGGATGTTTCAGAATGTGCGAAGTTAGTTGTGAGTACAGGAAGATGTTGTGATCTTATATCTAAGATCGCATGATGTAATGTTGTGTATTGGATATGTTATAGATGTTTTGGTGAAGATGGGTTATTGGATTGTGACAGTGAAAGTTGACAGAGTAAGTCTCTGTGTTTCGGGTATATCTTATAGAAAGTATGGATTCAGTGTATGCGAGCTTAAGGGATGACAGTTAGTGTACTGAATAATGTTCGTTGGTCTGCACTAGTCAAGGAAAGTAGGATGACGTCAGCTGTGGCGTGTGTTTTGGAGAAGACTTATTTATAAGTCGACTTGAAAGATGTAGCGTGTATTATGGATAGCAAACATGAATTAAGGATGTCGGTCCTTAATTGTTGTATACTTGTTTTAGATACCGTGTCTATCTTAGCAAGGGGTTATGTAATTGTTTGTATATTAGGAAATCCTAATCGGCCGACCTGATCATGTAAAATGTAATAGGGTATATATGTAAGATCTTTTCTTTTGAAAAGATAGATGTGATGTGGATATATTGTGAAAGAGGATTGAGGAAACTGCGAGCTTGTACCTGTTGGATGTATAGCAGAGAATTGTATGCACTTAATTGGAACTGATCAAGCAAAGACAATTGCTATCAGACAGTTCACAAGGATTGTTTATTTCCTCATATACACTTGTGTTGCGAACAGTATGTTCTGAAGGTGGACTTAACCTTTTTTGGGCAGTGAGCCTACCCTTTTCTTTGTCTCCTAACATGGTCTGTCCTTTAACAAGGACTATGTATTGTAATGCTTTAATCAGCGCCTAAGCTAGACCTTCTAACAAGGATACTATACTCTCAGTACATCATTAGTGGGTGTTAATTCCCATCGGGGTTTTACCTTTAACAGGGTTTCCTCAACAACAAATATTGTGTTATTGTGTTGGCATTCATTGTGTTCATTTGATTTGATATTGCTGCTACTTAAAAGTTTAAAGTTTAATATTCTATCATATAACTGATTCACCCCCCTCTTAGTTATATTGGTGGACTGTTATTCATAACAATTGGTATCATAGCTTCTGGTCCTTAGAGAGATAGCTTAACAGCTTGAGGTGATCTCGGAGATGACGTACTATAGGAAGGATAGTCCGAAATTTGATCTTGAAAACTTTGACAACTGGAAGAACAAGATGCGAACTCATTTGCTATGTTTGGGCATTGACTATTGGATGATTACAAAGAATCAAGTGGCTATGAAGGCTGAAGATGAAGTGGAAAAAGCTACTGATGATGAAAAGAAGATATTTTAGTATAACATGGTCGGAAGGGAAGCACTGATCAACGCACTCTTTGAAGGAGAATTTACTGAGGTCAAATATCTGGATTCGGCACACAAGATTTGGGTAAGATTAGAAGCATTGTATGAAGGAGACAAGTTTACCAAACAAGCGAAGTTACAGAACTGGAAAACCAGAATGGAAAAATTGCAAATGAAGGATGATGAAAGCATTATGGATTATGTACAAAGGGTTACAGAGGTCGTGGTTGGAATCTGAAATTCTTTAGGCACTTATGAAGAGGAAGAAGTCATTGTGAAGATTCTTAGATCATTGACACGTGCTTACAAGACTAAAGCTTTGACTATAGAAGAAATTATACCTCTAACTCCAAAATTTAGCAGAGAAATGTTGATTGCAAAGTTAACTACCTTTGAAGTTGCAGGAACGAGAGATGATGTACCTAAAGTTGAATCTGCATTTAAAGCATCTACACACAAGAAGATAGTGTCTGCACTTCCGAGCACCAACAGTGAGAACCGACAAGAAGAGCTTGGTGAATATGCTGAGGAATGGGAAGAGATTCAAGAAGAAGAAAGAAAGCTAGATGAACTTGTTGCACTGATCACTAGAAGAGAAAAGAGAGGGAAGGGTAAATTTGAAGGAAAGTTACCTTTGAAATGTTTTTCATGCAATAAGATAGGTTATTTTGCATCTAGATGTCCTACAAGAGTTCCTAAGCACAAGCCTAAGTTTTTCAAGTCTAAGTATTCAAAAGATAAGGAACGTTATTATGCTAGTGAAGGTATTTTTGATGATGATGATTTGGATTATGAGGAGATTGGATTTATTGCTATTAAAGATGAAAAACCAGTTCATGAAGAAAAAGTGTTAGTATCACATGTTGATAAGAAATCTGAATGGGTTATAGACAGTAGTTGTTCACATCATATGACTGGAGACAGAAATAAGTTTGCTAAACTAATGAGATACGATGGTGGAGTTGTGAGATTCGGAGACAATGTTCCTAAACCTATCATAGGAATAGGATCTATTTCTTTGGATGGAAAGACTAATATTGATAATGTACTACTTGTTTATGGACTTAAGCATAACTTGTTAAGTGTTGGACAATTGATGGACAAAGAATTTCAATTACAATTCATTGATGGTAAATGTTTTATTAGAAGTAAGGAAGGAAATCTGATTACAACCGGTACTAAATCTAGAGGTAATGTATTTGAATTAAATACATTTGGAGCCTCTTGTTTTGTTGCGAAGGTAGATGACAATTGGTTATGGCACAAAATATTTTGTCATGTTAATTTTGATAATATTGTGAAGGCAAGATTGACTAATGCAGTAAGAGACCTACCGAAGATTGTGAAAACATCTAATACTATATGCTGAGAATGTGTTATGGGAAAGTAGACTAGAAGCAGTTATAAAAGCAAATCATATACAGCAAAAGGAAAGTTGGATCTGGTACATACAGACCTATGTGGACCTACATGGACAAGATCATATTATGGTGAAAGGTATTTTATACTTTTTGTTGATGAATTTTTTAGAATGATGTGGGTCACTTACTTGAAAGAAAAATTATAAGCATTTGACAAATTCAAGATATTCAAAGCAAAAGTATAGAATGAATCAGGTCTAAAGATAAAATGTTTAAGATCAGACAGAGGTGGAGAATTTACTTTAGATCTATTCAATTCATATAGCAAAGAGCATGGAATACAAAGGCAAACATTTGCTCCTAGGACTCCACAGCAGAATGGAATAGCTGAGTGAAGAAAGAGAACTATACTTGATGCTGCTAGGACAATGTTGCTTGAAGGAAATGTATCTCATTTGCATTGGAGAGAAGCTGTTGGGACAACAGTGTACACCTTGAACATAATTCAAATTAGAGAAGGTACAAGCAAGACTCCTTATGAATTGTGCTTTGATCATACTCCTACTGTAAAGTATTTCAGAATGTTTGGTAGTAAATGCTATATCAAAAGAGATGATGAAATAGGGAAGTTTGATACTAGAAGTGATGAAGGCATTTTCCTTGGTTATTCTACTAAAAGCAAGGTTTATAAATGTTTTAATCTGAGATTGAGAAAGATGATTGAAAGTAACAATGTGAGGATAGATGAGAAGTTTCAGATACAAGAGAAAATGTATGATTGTATTCAGGATACAGAGATCAAAGAGGTTGCTACTACAAAAGAAGAATTTGTTGAGACTGAATGTGAAAATGAGACTTGTGATGATGACACAAATGAGGCTACTGAGATTCCTAAGACTTCGAGGTATGTAAAGAAAGACCATCTTGAGAATCAAATTATTGGTAATGCGAGTAAAGGAATATTGACTAGATCAAAGACAAGGGAAGAAATTTGTTTGATTTCTCAAGTTGAACCAAAGACTACCAATGAAGCTTGTAGAGATGAATCATGGATCAAAGCCATTCAAGGGGAATTAGATCAAATTAAGAAAAATAACACTTGGGAATTGGTTCCTAGACCTAAAGACAAAAATGTAATAAGAACTAAGTGGGTTTTTAGAAACAAAATGAATGAAGAAAGAATTGTTGTAAGGAACAAAACAAGATTGGTATGTAAAGGTTACTCACAACAAGAAGGCATAGACTTTAAAGAGACTTTTGCTCTTGTTGCTAGGATAGAAGCTGTGAGATTATTCTTGGCTTATGCTGCATATAAAGACTTCGAGGTATATCAGATGGATGTGAAATCTGCATTTCTAAATTGGGATCTTGAAGAGGAGATATACATAGAACAACCTGATGGATTTCTTCTATTTGAAGATGAAGACATGGTATGCAAGTTGAAGAAGGCACTGTATGGGCTGAAGCAAGCTCCAAGGGCTTGGTATGCAAGGTTAGACAAATACTTACTTCGCCTTGGGTTTAAGAAAGGTAATGTTGACAGTAACTTATATTTGAGAACTAGTGAAGATGGAGTTTTGATAATAGAAGTTTTTGTTGATGATATTATTTTTGGAGGTAATGATGATGTGTAAGAAATTCTCTAAAGAGATGGAAAATGAATTTGAGATGTCCATGATAGGCGAAATGAAATTCTTTCTAGGACTGCAAATAATTCAGAACAAGAATGGCATTTTTATTTCTCAGACTAAGTATCTTAAAGAAATGTTGAAAAAGTTTGGAATGGAAGATTGTAAACCAGTTGGTACACCCATGGTGACTGGTCATAAACTATCAAGTAATGATGAGACAAAGAGTGTTTTTCAAACCAAGTACAGATCAATGGTTGGTGGATTACAATATCTGACTCACACCAGACCGGATACTGCTAATGTTGTTGGAATTGTGGCTAGATATCAGGTGGAACCTAAAGAGACACACCTAGCTGCTGTGAAAAGGATATTTAGATATCAGAAAGGAACAATAGAATATGGCTTATGGTATGATAGAAATGATGACTTTGAACTTCATGCTTATACTGATGCTGATTGGGCAGGGAATATTGATGACAGGAAGAGTACTAGTGGAGGTGCATTTTTCCTTGGGAAAAAGTTGGTTTCATGGTTAAGTAAAAAGCAAGATTGTATAGCTCAATCTACTATTGAATCAGAGTATGATGCTGCTGCTATTAACTGCACTCAAATTGTTTGGATGAAACAAATGCTGAAAGATATTGGAATAACTTTTGTTGAACCTGTGGTTATCGATTGCGATAACACCAGTACAGTGAATATGTCAAAGAATGCGGCGATGCATTCTAAAACTAAACATATTTCTATCAAGTATCACTTTTTGAGAGACAAGGTGGCAGAGAAAGAAATAAGGCTGGAATATATTAGCTTAGAAGAACAGATTGCATACATCTTTACAAAGCCGTTGCCAAAAGATGCCTTTGAGTATCTCAGAGGTATGCTTGGGGTGCAGGCTTCTCCTTGTGAGAATTAAATGATGCAGGGATGCATCGGTCTAGAGGTTTTCAGAGCTCTATCATAATCTGGACTTGATGTATGGATCTACTCCTCAGGGGGAGTGATCGAATGGAAGTTTACATAATACATTTGGGTGATTCAGCACCTGGTTAATGAAGATAAAGCAGAAGAATAGTTGATGACTTATGGCACCCTTTGCCATTGTTGTCAAAGGGGGAGAGTTGCTATGAGAAAATCCCTATTGTATGGCGAGATTGTATGAAGAGATACTATGAGAAGGTGAACTATGAGAGTACGGTTTGGTTACAGAACTTTAGGTTGATGGATTTAACTTTGGGTTGATGGATTTTCCCATATCTTGATATCAATGCCAAAGGGGGAGATTGTTAAATATTGCTAATGCATTGGGGGAGATTGTTGGATGCATTTAATATGTTTAATCACTATGTTATCTTGGGGATGGAATTGGCATTCATATTGTTGTCATTTGTGTTTTGTCACTGATGTCAATATATGTTTGTATAAGGAAAATAGACTGATTATTACAGTGTACGGATACTGTACGGATGTTTGAGAACATGCGAAGTTAGTTGTAAGTACATGATGTTATGATCTTTTATCTAAGATTGCATGATGTAATGTTGTGTATTGGATAAGTTACAGATGTTTTGGTGAAGACTGGTTACTGGACTGTGACAGTGAAAGTTGACAAAGTAAGTCTCTATGTTTCGGGTATATCTTATAGATGGTATGGATTTAGTGTATGCAAGCTTAAGGGATGACAATTAGTGTACTGAATAATGTTCGTTGGTTTGCGCAAGTTATGCAAAGTAGGATGATGTCAGCTGTGGCGTGTGTTCCTCAGATGATGTCAGTTATGCAAAGACAGTTGCTATCAAACACTTCACAAGGATTGTGTATTTCCTCATATACACTTCTGTTGCGAACAATATGTTTTGAAGGTGGACTTAACCTTCTTTGGGCAGTGAGCCTACCCTTTTTTTTGACTCCTAACAGGGTCTGTCCTCTAACAAGGACTATGTACTATAATGCTTTAATCAGCTCCTAACAAGGATACTATGCTCTCAGTACATCATTAGTGGGTGTTAATTCCCACCGGGGTTTTACCTTTAACAGGGTTTCCTCGACAACAAATATTGTGTTATTGTGTTGGCATTCATTGTGTTCATTTGATTTGATACTGCTGTTAATTAAAAGTTTAAAGTTTAACATTCTTTCATATGTGAAATTCCTCTGTTGCAATCTGAACATACTTTGCCTACTGTTCAATGTTATCCTTAATTTATATGTGGATGATAATTTGAGTATAAGGACACACACGTATTTGACGTGCATAGAAGCCAGACATTCTTTTACAATTTGTAGACAGATTACAACTTATGTAAAGACATCTCAGAAAGTAGTAATGTTCTATTATTATACACTAACAAATTATGGAAACAAATATAAGAAATATTCTAACTTCAAAATATGCAGACCGAGAGTCGAGTTATTTCTGGGCACCTATGTGATGACGTTCTGGCAGTGGTTGTTTCTGGGCACCTGTGTGATGACGTTCTTGCAGTGAGTGTCTTCAGGCATTTCTTCGCCTGTTTGTTCCGCTGGTGTATTACTCTAGCTGCAAAACCGGCACCATGCCTCTGGTTTGTTATCATGTGCAATGACTGAAGGCCCGTAATGTCTATTTCACTGACAAATCCCATGAATATCCCGACATAGCCAGGATGTATATGCGGTTAGGAATTGCTTTGTCTGTGAGTGCACCCTGTCGCTTCCTATGTTAATATTCTCAACACACGCACTTAAACATTCATGCGCTGGCTTCCGTTTCCAGCACGACAATCTCCAATAGGTCAGACGGATTATTTGACGAAAGGACTGAAATCATCTGAAATATTGAATCCTGATCATCTTTCCGATGTTTCTTTCACTGCCCGTTCCACTAGGCCAGATAGCTATCTGACGAAAGGAAAAGAATTTGTCTTCACTCGCAAACAATTCATAAGATATTCAAGCATGTCTGTGTCTTTGCAAGCTCGTCACTTTAATGCACAACCAAAAGCGGTTGTATCCCGTAAGGGAACGACTTTATTAAGTTTAACCCATAAGGGAACTACTTCCCGTAAGGGAACTACTTATTAAACAACATAAAACTTAAAGTTTCTAAGTAATTATTTAATATTAATTTGTTCAGGTAATTAATATTAAATAATTAATTCCTTTATTTAATTAGCCAACTAAATGACTATTTGGGGACATGACAAGTCTCCCTTGCCACATGTTGCTTGCTCAGAAGCAACTGTGAATCTGGATGGCTGAGAATTTGCTCATTTTCCCAAGTAGCATCATCCAAAGGCAAATCCTTCCATTTGATTAGATATTCCTGAATAGTGCGGTTACGCAAGTGCCGATCCCGCATTTCTACAATCTTCTTCGGAATCATTGCAAGTTTCCCTTCTTCATCCAAGGGTGGTAAAGCCTCTGAAATTGTGACCTGTTGACCTAATGCCTTCTTGAGACAAGAGACGTGGAACACATTGTGGATCCGGCTACTTGATGGTAAAGCCAATTCATAGGCAACCTCCCTTGATTTGCCCACAATTGGATAAGGCCCATAAAACCGAGGTTTCAATTTCTCAGACCTACTTCGTTTTAGAGAGGACTGTCGATAAGGCTGTAATCTGAGGTACACTAAGTCACCGACCTCAAAACTCCGTTCCACCCGCTTCTTATTGGTGTAGAGCTTTTGCTGGTTTTGAGCACAATGTAAATTTTCCTTGAGGATTTTGAAGATGTCCTGACATTCCTGAAGCCAATCCCGTGACTTAGGTACATTACTGGTGTCAAAAGCAAGATCAACAAAGGATAAAGCATCATACCCATATAATACCTTAAACGAGGACATACCAATGGACATATGGAAAGTAGTATTATAGCAATACTCACCCAAATGCAACCAATGAATCCAAGCGTTTTGATGCCCAATGACATAATTACGAAGGTAACCTTCAATCCACTTGTTGACTATTTCTATCTGACCATCGGTTTGTGAATGGTAAGTAGTGCTGTGATGCAATTCTGTATCTGTCAACCTGAATAATTCTGTCCAAAAGTTACTCAAAAATCTGCTGTCATGATCACTGATTATATTCTTTGGTAGACCATGTAAACGGAATACCGGACAACCTGAACAGCTATGAATTCTGTAGTGATAGCAAAGAAATGTGCAAATTTTGTTAACCTATCAACCACCACAAAAATACAATCTTTACCTTGAGCTCGTGGTAAACTAGTAATGAAATCCATTGAAATACTTTCCCATTTTGCATCTGGAATAGGTAAAGACTGCAATAACCCAGCTAGATAAGAGTGTTCTTCTTTATTCTGCAGACAGGTGATACATTCCTTGACATATTGCAAAACGTCATTTTTGAGCCCTTTCCATGTGAATCTTTCTCAAATGTGCCTGTAAGTTTTGAAATAACATGGATGTCCTGCTAAAGGCAAATCGTGAACTGTTTGCAAAATTTTCAGCTTTAACTTAGACTCAGGTACTAAGAAGATTCTATCTTTGTAGTAAATAATATCATTCACAACTTTGTACCTATCATCCTGTACGTTCCCATCCAATAAATCACAAGCAACGGAGTTCCTAGAATATTCGAGCAACAACAAAGATCTCCAATCAGCTGACACCCCACTTAAAGTTTTTATTTCTGGTCTCCTAGTAAAGCATCAGCTACAACATTGTTCTTACCCTTAACATATTCAATTTCAAAATCATAAGCTTGAATTTTACTGATCCACTTTTGTTGCCTATCATTCAAATCTCTTTGACTAAGGAAATACTTCAAACTATTATGATCAGTTTTAACCACAAATTTGGCTCCAACTAAGTATTGTCTGAATTTAGCTAATGCATGCATAATAGCTAACATTTCCTTGTCATAGATGGAGTACAGTTTTTCAGCACTAGTGAGTTTCCTGCTTTCAATCACTATTGGATGTTTATTTTGCATTAACACGACTCCAATTCATCTATCTGACGCATCACATTCTAATACAAAGGTTTGATCAAAATCTGGTAATGCAAGGACAGGACACGAACTCATTACCTCCTTGAGTTTGTCAAATACCTGTTGTGACTCTGCAGTCCATCTGAATGCCCCTTGTTTGGTAAGACCTGTCAGAGGTGCTCCGAGCTGTGAAAACCCTCTAACAAATCTCCTGTAATAACTCCATAGACCGAAGAAACCTCTTAAATCAGAAAGAGTCCGTGGGGGCGGTCAATCCAAAATAGCCTTGATCTTTTCTTGATGTACCTGCACACCTTTAGCACTGATCATATGTCCCAAATATTAATTTTTTGTCATACCAAATTCACATTTAGAAGGTTTTGCATAAAGAGATTGAGACTCCATTATACCCAAAATTTCATCAATATGTTTCAGATGTGCCTCCCAAGTCTTGCTGTAAATTAGTATATCATCAAAGAAAACGAGCAAGAATTTTCACAGCTGCTTATTAAAAATATGGTTCATACAAGACTGAAATGTTGCTGGAGCATTTGTCAGTCCGAAAGGCATAACCAAAAATTCATAATGACCATAATGACATTGGAAAGCAGTTTTATGGATGTCCCGTTCTCTTAACTTAATCTGATAATACCCTGATCTCAAATCAATTTTAGAAAAATATACATCACCATGTAATTCATCTAACAATTCATCAATGCGAGGAATCAGATACCTGTTCTTTATGGTCTTTTTATTGAGGGCATGGTAATCAATACACATGCATAGGGTTCCATCTTTCTTTTTGACCAGCACTCCTGAAGATGCAAATGGACTGCAACTAGGCCTAATGTGCCCCATATCTAATAATTCCTTAATATTTTTTTCTATTTCATCTTTGAAAGCCTTAGGATGCCTGTAAGGAGTGGTAATGACTGGTTTTGCTCCTTCCTCCAATTTAATAGTATGTTCAAAACCTCTATCAAGAGGTACACCTGGCGGTATATCATTGAAAACCAATTTATGTGAATCTAGTACTTGCAACAAATCATCTGAATAATGCTTTGATTCAAAACCTGTTACCTGAGTAGAAATCAAGCATTGTGCTGACCACACAAGCTCACCATGACGAAAAACAGCCTCCATCCTTTTAGCAGTAATAATCTTGGGACCACCGTTTGTCATGCCTCTGAGAATCACCTTTTGTCTATCAACCTTGAAAGAAAACTCCATGTGTTTGAAACTTTGAGAATATTTATCCAAAGTTTCCATCCACTGGATTCCTAACACCATGTTAGTATCCGCCAAATCAATCACATAAAAATCAAGACCTTCATGTTTAACTGCATGTAACCCACGTTGCTTAACAGGAGCAGCATCAATAAAATTCTGAGTAGATCCACTATCAATCATAACAATAACTGGTTGACCCTGTAACACCCCTCTTACCCTGAAAATGTTGTAATGAGGAATTCCTGTCATAGAAGCCATTATACCACCTACCTGTTTATTTTCCTGCTCAGAAGCAGAAACCGTTTGGGAACCTTCTATATTAGGATCAATATTTTCCTCATCTTCATTATCTGATGTTACTTCGATGCAATGTATTTTTCCTTTTCCCAAACACCTGTGACCTGGTTGCCATGACTCTTTACAACTGAAGCACAGTTTGCGTCTCCTAAGTTCATCTCTTTCCTCTTTATGAAATGTGGGTTTTGGAAACGTTTCTTTATTGAAGGGTTGTTTTTCTTTATCTAGTTTTGTAAAAGGACCTTTATTCCAATTTTTCCCTTTGGAAGACGGTTCTAATTCTCTTGCCTTCTTAATAGCCATCTGTAATGTATGCAGATTTAAAGATTTCACCCAACCTTTCAAAGAATCAGAAAGTCCATCAATGAAATTAACAATCTTGTGCCTCTCAAAAATTTCAGTGACAAACACAGCCAATTTTTCAAATTCTGTTATATATTGTTCAACTGCCCCTGTTTGTTTTAGTTGTGTTAACTCTTTTAAATGTAATTCGGGATCTTTGGAATGAAACCTATCAATGAGACGTTCAGTGAATTCCAAATATGTCTCTACCAGATTATGGCCTTAGGTGACCTGCCCATGGTGCCACCATTCGTGTGCAACGCCTTCTAAATGTAATGCTGCATATTTAATAGCTTCGTCCTCCATCATAGGGTTTAATTGAAAATAGGTGTCTAACTTTTGAACACATGCCCTGGCAATTGTCTTGCTTGATCCATCATAGTAAGGTATGGACATCTTCCCTATTTTCTTTTGTAATTCATTGTTGTAATTTGTGCCCCTATGAGACCTATGTTTCATCCTGACATCCACGTATTCTCGGAATGTCATGTAGGACCTGAATTCTGCCCCAGCTGCTTCCCAATCATTCAAAATTTCATCTTGTACTTCTCTAACTGTAGGTTCATGTTCTGGTTGTAAATTCCTAGAAGTGAAATTTGGCAGGGATGGTCTAGCTGTTGCTGTTCTTTTAGGCCGATTGTTATTTACTGAACGTTCATCCCTACCACCCTCGTTCCGTTTTTGACTTAGATTTTCAGCCATGAATAGAGTCATCAGATCAGTCATCGTATTTATATTATTTTGCATGTCCTGTTGACTTCTCATTAATGCAGCAATTAAATCCCTATTATTTTCTGGTTCCCCCATGTGTTCAAAAATTATTTCTTCTTCTATCTCAGTATGACTTTCCTCAATTGCAAATTGAGGAGTTGAACTAGAAGGATTGGTCGGGTTTCTATTCTGACCTTCTCTGGTGTTCCGGAAGTTGTAATGGGCTGATGGCATATTTAATTAAACATATTCCCTATTTTGGACAACACAAACACGCAGAGGCTGGCAAGAATGAAAGCTCTAATACCACTGTGAAATTCCTCTGTTGCAATCTGAACATACTCTTCCCACTGTTCAATGTTATCCTTAATTTATATGTGGATGATAATTTGAGCATAAGGACACACACGTATTTGATGTGCACAGAAGCTAGACATTCTTTTACAATTTGTAGACAGATTACAACTTACGTAAAGACATCTCAGAAAGTAGTAATGTTCTATTACTATACACTAACAAATTCTAGAAAAAAATATAAGAAATATTCTAACTTCAAAATATGCAGACTGAGAGTCGAGTTATTTCTGGGCACCTGTGTGATGACGTTCTGGCAGTGGGTATTTTTGGGCACCTGTGTGATGATGTTCTGGCAGTGAGTGTCTTCACGCACTACTTTGACTGTTTGTTCCGCTGGTGTATTACTCCAGCCACAAAACCGGCACCGTGCCTTTGGTTTGTTATCGTATGCAATGACCGAAGGCCCGTAATGTCTATTTCACTGACAAATCCCGTGAATATCCTGACATAGCCAGGATGTATATGTGGTCAAGAATTGCTTTGTCCGTGAGTGTACCCTGTCGCTTCCTATGTTAATATTCTCAACACACGCACTGAAACATTCATACGCTGGTGTCCATTTCCATCACGACAATCTCCAATAGGTTAGACGGATTATCTGACGAAAGGATTGAAATTCATCTTCATCCGAAATATTGAATCCTGATCATCTTTCTGATGTTTCTTCCATTGCCCGTTCCACTAAGCCAGATAGCTATTTGACGAAAGGAAAAGAATTTGTCTTCACTCGCAAACAATTCATAAGATATTCAAGCATGTCTGTGTCTTTGCAAGCCTGTCACTTTAATGCACAACCAAAAGCGTTTGTATCCCGTAAGGGAACTACTTTATTAAGTTTAACCCGTAAGGGAACTACTTATTAAACAACATAAAACTTAAAGTTTCTAAGTAATTATTTAATATTAATTTGTTCAGGTAATTAATATTAAATAATTAATTCCTTTATTTAATTAGCCAATTAATGACTATTTGGGGACATGACATCATATAACTGATTCACCCCCCTCTCAGTTATATTGGTGGACTGTTATTCCTAACATAACTGAATTTTCTTCATTCCGACCAGCATTATTAGTTGTGATGTTAGCTGTGATGGGATATCATTTCTATTAACAAGTCTAACCGACAGTTTTCTTACTGTGCTCTTTGTTCTGTGGCTTTCTGCCCTTAACCAAAGTTTCTAATAAACTCAAAAATTTTAATTCTCCATGATCCTTGTTACTTCCTTGACCCATATTTTCTTCTATTTTTAATTCAAGATTTGATTTGTGGCTTTTGAGGTAGTAATTATAAGTTGCTTTTTTCTCATACTACTCTGTGTTTCCTAAAGCAACCCTTAGGCTGGTAGGATGCACAACTTTGATACCACTATAATATCCTTATCATTGTATTAGTACGTTCTTAAACATATTGTCAAACAGTTGTGATGAAAATGAGATTACAATATTATAGAACAATATCTATTTCAGATTTGATAGCAATTATTTCACAATGCATATATGAACATGCAGCTATTAACAACCAATACTAAGTACTTCCATAGAATACCCTTGAAGCTCACAAAGTTATGGTCAATAGTATACTCATCCAAATGAACACAAACATATGCAAAATGAAATACTTTGTATGCAGCTGGAATAAATTGATTTCTTTGATAGAAAAGAGATAACAAGTTAGCTTTGATATTGCTGGTTACTCATTTCTAACACTTCCAGGAACAAGACTTGGGCCACTTGTTAGTTCGCATCTCCGCTATTCAAATGTGATCTGGGACTCACGTTGCCTCCAAGTTGATGATCCTAGATACTCACAAAGGAATATCTCCACTTATTCCCCGTGTTCACAATACAGATTGGATTCCATGTATGTATTATGTTTCACTATCACACATGGTGTTGAATATGAACCCGTGCCCATAACCAGTAGACCTTTGGACTTCCTGTGATGCCTTTGAGCAGAACGGCTGGAAATATAGGAACAACAATTTATTTATACCACCAATGGAACAACGATGTCATTTCTAGTACACATACAAAAAGCTTAATGCCTTTAAACAAAGAAACCGCATCTTCATAGAGCCTTGCCTGTAATATAATGAAAACCACCAATATCAATCATTGATAAACTGATTCATGCCATGGATAGTGAGACATGATTCCCCAAGAAATATCATGTGCAAAACAATTATATTACTTGTGGCTAGCAAAGTATAAGGAAAGCCTGACGAATTTCAGGTGTATGACTATGATAAGAAGCATGATATTTTGAAGTATTTCCATTGTGAAAATATTACATGCCACCTCTAATCTTAGCTTTAGGAATATCAAATTTACTAGCCCAACTTAAACTGCAAATATTTCAATGTAGAATATATTTCCAATTAAAGGGTCCCATCTGTGAGTATTTCTCCAAGTATTAATCACTCACATCAAACATTGATATTAAATTCTTACAATATTAGGCATTAATATACTGAAAACAAAGGTCCGACTTTTCACACACTTTTGACAAGTTCCTCCAATCTTTATTTCCACAAATGTTAATATTTTACTTCTTTTATTTCAAACTTATTTCTCCGTCTCTGAATAAATTTATATAAAATAAACCTTCATTCTGGAAAATATGAAAAATACCTTTGATCTTATTCTCTGCATGTATCCTTTAAATCCAATTGAGTAATCTATGTTATCACTCCAAGCCACCTTGGGCAGATCTCTCACTGCCGAAAATGGTTTCTTAGGTTGCCATTCTGAGACAATATTTGAGAAAACTTCTCAAATCAATTAAACAAATGATCAAATTCCCAAATCATGTGTTTGACTTCTAGAAATCTTTTATAATAACTCCTTTCAGTTACATTCCTGTACAATTGATAATTAATTAACTTTCTGAAGTTTCTTCAATAATTAGTTAATATTTATCATTGTTTGATAAATATATTAAATAATTAAATATAATATTTTATAACTTTAAAAATTAATTTATTTTTTAAACCTTTTCAAATGGGGACATTATGTTAGAGATATGTAGCTTTGTTCGGATTACTCTAACCGATGTAATCAAATGTATAAGTGGCCTATCGACCTCGAACATTTGATCTCTATCCTTTATAGTATGCTGATCTGATTATCTTCTATGATTATGGTTATCATAATTAATCTCTACTTGCATGATTAATAATGAGTGACTTAATAATCACCAATCATGTATATATATTTAATAATAGTCATATTATTAAATATATATACATGATCGATTATTTTGCAACGATTAATAATCATATTATTGCTGAGTCTATTGATATAAAATTATGAGTATTGCAGCAGATATATCGATCATGTAATTGTTATGATATTGTTGAAGACTTGTTAATCATCGAATGACATTTGTTAATAGAAAGACATGTCTCACGTAGAGACATGTCGCTACGTGAAACATGCAGTTTCACGTAGAGCGATGTCTCTACGTGAGACATGACTCTTTGCACTGATATATATATGAGGCCATTCCTATACTTTGCAAATGTATAAATCATTAAGTGCAGAGCAATATAAGTAACCACATTCGATTAACTTGTCTCATCGATATAGAGCAACAACAGATCAATATTGATTCACAACATATCGATATTAATTCACATCAGATCGATATTGTTAAATATATGTTTGCGGATTGAAAGCAGCGATCCTTCAAGATCATCGAACTGTGTAGGGTTTGATCATTATTGATTATATATTCACATCTGCATAACAGTAAATAAATTAAAAATATACCATCATATAAATCTGATCAGACTTAACATGGTATCAGAGCTAGCTTAAGGAAGATCCGATCAGATTTATAAGTAGAGATCATCTAACTGCCATTAAATTTTCTAGAAATCCTTATATTCAGTAAAATTGTGAATGGTGTTAGATTTGAGGATTGACTTGAAGGGGCTTCAAATTTTGTATCTTGGAAATTTAGGATCATGCTTGCCCTAAGAGAACATGATTTAGATACATTCATGGAGAAGGCAATACCTGTACCTGATGAAGATAGTGAGAAACTTCTATGGACGAAAAACAACAATAAAGCCATAAAGATGTTGGTGGATGCAGTGAAAGATCACATAGTTCCAATTATCTCCAAATTGGATACAACCTATGACATGTTCACAACTTTAGAGAGCATGTATGAAATAAATAACACAAGAAAGGCTCTTGCACTAAAGAAATAACTCCACCATGTGAAAATGAACAAAGGAGAATCCATCACATCTTATTTCATAAGGATAACAAAATTAAGAGATCAGTCATCCACCATTGGTCACACAATTGATAGCAAAGAGTCAACCATGTTGGCTCTTAATGGACTCCCAACATCTTGGGAAGCATTCATTCAAGGGATAAGTGCCTGATCTAAACTTCCTAAGTTTGATCGTCTAAAAACCGATTTCATTCAAGAAGAGTCAAGGCCAGTCACAAGAGGGATTGGTTAAAACTCCGCAAATGAAGATCTACAAGTTCTAAATTCTCACTCTCACAAGAAGGGTAAAAGAGGAAACTTCAAAAGGAAGAAAGACAGATTCAAATGGAAATGCTCATTCAAGAAAATTAGGGACATGTCTAAAGTACAATGTTTCAGATGTGACAAATATGGTCACTTTGCAATGAAGTGTCTAGACAGGCCTAAACCTTAAGCCTCCATTGCTGAAGTTAGTAAGGCAAGCTCAGAAAAAGACTCAGAGAGACTTGTATTTTATTCAGCCCTGTCAAGTCATGTGTCAACCAACCTTAACACTTGGGTAATTGATAGTGGGGCATCGCATCACATCACATGATTTAGAGAACACCTAGATAGCTTGGTGGAAAATTCAGATGAGGAAGTTACTATTGGAGATGATTCTAACTATCCTATGAAAGGAATCAAAACTTGTACTATACACTTAAAATCATGCATTTCCCTTCAATTAACAGGTGTATTATTTGTACCAGGAATCAAGCGAAACTTGGTCTCCATATCAGCCCTTGAAGACAAAGGATACCGAATTACCTTTGTAATGCCCCGCCAGGGAACCCATGAGATATTAACCTAAAATATGTTACCAAGTTTATAATTTTTTTTTTCTTTAAAAGTTTACAAATAGTATTGAATAACAAAGTGGAGATAAAGCATAAAGTCCATAGATACTCATACACACAATCTTAATTATAGATTACAAATCTCAAGGGTTCCTTGACGTAGAATTACGTAAAAATACTTTAATCTATTAAGTACAACAGTCCTCTAAATCTTCTACATAGTACATCATCTCAAGAATAAACAAATACATCTGAATTATAAAGTATACATGATAACCCACATCCTCACAAGTCGCAGGGTATGTGAACACAACTGAGTACAAGGTACAAATAAGGAAGAAGAGGAATAAGTCTCCAGAAGGATAAGATAAGAAGCAACCGCAACAAGGATCATCCAACACTGGTACAGGAATGTAGGAGTCTCAAATGGTAGAAGAATCACTACCTCCCAACCTCGTGGAAACTTGTGGTTCCACTTCCACCGTGCTGAGGAGATAACATTAGACTCCACTTGGATAACAATACCAAAGTCAATCTTCAGATAATACTAAGCAAGGGTCTTGGAAGTTCCTATTTTAAGGGTATAGCTCAATAATTCAAAGGTACACAAACTAATCCAGAGGCAACCAACACATGTAGGATATCTAAGATGGAATCAGGGAAGTGTTATCACATATGTCAACCCCTTGGAACGATCTCACTAGACTCTGACTCCCAAGTGTGATCATATGCGGAATTTGAAATTCTCTCATGTAGACAAGGATATCCGATCATGCTAGAACTCACTGCCACTACTAGATGGACAAGCATCTTCTCCCACTCCCATCCTTAGCCTATACTAGCGCTTAAGGCATGGGCGATGAATCCATTATCTTATTAATTCATTTTAAAACCCCATTTAATTATATTATCACTTATTTAAGTAACCTACTAAGGATAGCCAGGTAGCCACTTCTGGGCTTCGATGCCTCTAAAGCAAGTCACCTCCCCTTTAACACCTAGATAACCTACCCTCGGTTCATAAATCTCAAAAAATATCTCAAAGACCATTATGAATCATAACATCAAAATCTGGTTCCAAAGTATAACAGGAACATGCATAATCAATTTTCATCATGATAAAATAAAGCTTCCATAAGGTTGGGTTATCACAACAATCGACTGCCACAGAAGAATGTAAGGCAAACAAACATAACACATTAACCCTAACCCCACCTCTAGTAACAATCCTAAAAGGATGACATAAAAAGATTCCCTCCTAACCCATAAATGCAGAACGAAAATATACATAAGAATTTAATTAATAATAAACTAATTTGTAAAGTACCATTACGCAAATTAATTTATTAAATAATCACCAACAAAACTATAATTACATTATCAAATTAAATTCCAATACTAAGCAAATCAATTTATAATGTTAATTAAAATAAACTGATTCTCAATTTAATAATTACTAAAACAATATAATTTTATAAAAATTCTCATTTTAGAAAATAAAACAAATTCTCTTAATTATTAATCAATAAAATGTATTAATTAATAATTAAATCATTTCTCTATTTTCGTTTATCAAAAATTATCAAATAACATGGAGTAAAATTACAAAGTACTCTAAAAGATACCTATATACATATATATATACACAATCAGATATGCATATATATGTACACATACCTATACACTTGCATATATTCATATTATTTATTTATTTATTTATTATTATTATTTATTTTCTTATTTATATATATATTTTTGTTATTTAATATATATATAACAAAAAAAGCACACTTATTATTTAAAAAAAATAGAAACCCCATGCCCAAGCTACCAGCCGGCAGCCCATGTTGTCGCACTGTAGCATGACTGTCGTGTGGGGGTGGGGTAAAACCCTGCCGCCACTCAGTTTATATATATATATATTTATATAGTTTTAATTTTTTTACACTTGTTTTTATTATTATTTTTTTGAATAAAAAACAATAAAGTATATATATATATATATATATATATATATATATATGTTACACACACAAATTCCTTTCTTTTCCCATATAATTTAACATTGAAGAATTTACATAACAGCTATTACCAGGAAAATATTAAAAATTCAATTGATACAAACCCTAAGGTTTTCTACCATTAATTTTTTCAAACCCTAGTTAAATTAAAGCGAAACTCAATTATGAAAATTCATAACAAGCACAAAATCTAATAAACTTAATTCCAGAATTTCAAACATGATAGGAAAATCAACAAAATAACATTATCACCCAGATCTAACAGGCACGAAGAAAACTATCTTTCTAAAATACAAGAATTAAATCTACGAGGGTTTTCAAACCCTACCTCAAACCACCAATTGAAGAAATATGACAGATCAGAAAAACGCTGAAAAATCCCAAGCTTTTCAAAAACCTTCAATTCAATCCTTCCTCCAAAACCTGCAAACCTGTGTGTGGAATAATGGCCAAATTCCTCCTCATAAAGAAAAAGGCTCTGAAATTCTAACTTAACCATGCAAATCTAGAACCCAACTTACCTCAACTTAACTTTGCAACTTAACCATGCAAGTATACTCTTTCCCATTGTCTTTCCAACTTTAGCAAATGAGGCTTGTTGTTTTGTTCTGTCAGGGCACTTGACTGCATAGTGTCCATATTGATCACACCTAAAACATTGAATTTGACACAAGTCTTTCCTCTGCTTGGATGACCCTTTTCCATGAGAATTTCTCTTCCTTTTGAAGTTCTTCTTCTTACCTTTCTTATGAGAATTTGTGTTAAGAACACGAATATCCTCATCCATAGGTTTTTGCTTTCTTTTTGTTATTTGCCTTGCCTCTTCTTGTAGACAGTCATATCTTAGACGATCAAATTTAGGAAGCTTGGATCTTGCGCTTATCCCTTGAACAAATGACTCCCATGAATTTGGTAGATCGCCTAAGGTTATTAGTGTCAACTCCTTGCTATCAATTTCATATCCAACTGTTGATAGTTGATGCCTTAGTTCAGTAGTTCTCATGAAATATGCATTGATAGATTCTCCCTTGTTCATACTTATATTATTCATTTGTCTCTTTAGAGCAAGGGTTGTGCCTGTATTATTTACTTCAAATGCACTCTGATGCAGAGGTGGTGGATGGTGACTTCATTTATCTTATTTGGCAGAAGTCTCCTTCAAGATGTGATAGCTTCTTACTTCCAAAGCCCCTCAAGGACTTACTTCCTAGGCTACCCGAAGTGTACCTAGTGCTTCCCAAATGCCATATCTTCACTCAAGACTTAAACCTTCATTTTAACTTCATAAATCATCTCCTCATTGCCTATCTACCATGTGCTATCAACCCCCTAAACCTGGATAACAAATCCTTTACCCAACACTCACCATTTGACTCAACAAATAAAACTTCTTGACTAAACACAACAGATTTACCTCTTTGCTGTCCTCTTAGAGAGACCTAAACACAGAGGTCTATATCTTTCAAACCGGACCAAAACTTCTCAATCGCTCCGGTCAAAATTTGAATAACGTCATTATTAAAAACATATCAAAAACTTAGACACATCCAACGGTGGCTTTGGAAGATATGACCCCCGTAACATCACCCAATTTTTCTGTCACAAAAACTCTCTCTATCACTGTCACACACCCCTTTTTCACATTCAATCCTTCTCCAGACCAAACTAAATTCAAAAACATTTCACTTTAGACCCCTACATGGAGGATGCATCACCAAATATCTTCAATCACAAAGTAAACAACTTTCAACATGACTGGTGTCTATTTAGGGCAGGTTCTCTGTCAGCAACCACACCGTTTTGTGACTCTTCAACTTCAAACTTGAATCTCCTGCATAAGATAGATATTATACAATGATATCATTACATTTACATTCTCTCCCACCAATCACAGGAAATACAGAGGGTGGGAGAGATTCATCATGCTAAGACTCCCAAAATAATAAACTGTGAACTGTGCCTAACCAGTCGCTGTCCTAGGAACACCAGTCCTCTATTCTGGTTCAAGACTCAATGTAATTGTAAAAAGAATGCATGGAAAGGTAAGCCACAATAAATACAATGATATTACATTAAGAAACAACCCAAAACACGTTTTAATCTAACGTAGGAACTCAGTGTTCCTTGACTGTTCCACTGGACAGAGAAGGAATTGCACAGAAAAATGTTTTAGTTTTATTGATTTAAAACTTCTACAATGCTTTGTCTACCATCACCAACTCCACAATATCCTCTCATCACGCCTATATCTCATCCATAAAGCTTTACAAGGTTAGATATCCTCTATCCAACCGTAACAGTCAGTTACATGACTGTTACAAGTTGGTTACCATAAGAAATTTATGAGGATATGTTGTCTAGTTGACACTAAAGTGTCAACTTTGACAACTTACAATCATTTAGGCTTTCATAATATTTGCATTAACCTTTATAAAGGTTTATAACCCTACGAAACTCCTAAAAACTTCCTAAATCCCTTACAAGCCTTATTAGGCCTGAATTGCGAACATGGCACATTACAACTTTGGGCACTCTTTGGTGCTTTCACAACATTTGATTTGGACTTAGAGACCATATTACATTGGTCAAAGACCTTATAGGCTTTTAGATCCCATAACTAGACTAGGATCCATAAAATGACCCTTAATGACCCCTTTTAGGTACATTTAACCTTTTAATGCCTTTAACTTCATTACATGCCTTTATAGTTTAGGCTTTACATTCAAAACATCAAATAACAAAATGGATCATAGATCCAATTACAATTAACTCTTTAACTTTCAAGGTAACTTTGACCTTCATGAGTCTAAATGACTCTCTTCTCATGCTTTTTCCAGGGTGCCCTGCACCACACTCTCAAGAGATTTGAACATAAGGTATGCAGTTTCATGTTTTGTCAATATAGTTACAATGTAATCCCTGACTGTATCGAATATGAGTTTCATGGCTCTCTCATTGCTCTTGATCCATTGAGTTTTCTTAGGGTCATCTTTAGGTTAAGCTTTGTTTTCTTTTACGAAGGAGTCTAATTTATTCTCCTTTAGTAGCGTCATGATTTTGAGCTTCCAAGATGTAAAGTTGTTTGCTCCTTCGAGTCGATCTTCAAATCTAATCATATTTGACATTGTGAAGAATGAAATGTGACTTCAATATCAATAGTGTTAGCAATATGAGTTTTCATTAGTGTATTTCACGAACCCCATTCACACTGGTAAAGGGTCACCGGTCACTCACATTACTTAGAAGACATCGATAGATGAAGAACAAAGTGTGAGCACCGGTTGACCATTTCGATAGATGTACCGGTAGACCGATACTAAGCATAAGGATACCGGTCCAACTGTAAGATAGATTCGATCCAATTTTTGTGGATCAGTTTGAGTCACAGTTTGAGTTAAAAAGCTTGATTATACAAGACATCCACCACTTAGAAATGGAGCTAGCTTTTCAATAGAAGTTAGCTTTAATTCTACGGATGATCTCATGGTAAACTCTAAGTCATAACGACCAGTTCTCAGGCGTTGCAAAAGTTATGACTAAGTTTACTCCCTGGCGGTTCTATGAGTCAAGAGGGTCACACTTGTATAAATATAAAGTATAGGACGCAAGATTGTTGTTGCTGTTGTTGATAGTTGAAGTTTGAATAGAGCAGAGATGTGATATCTCCTGAGAAGTGCTACAGGCACAGAGGTGACGAAAGAAAGAGAGATCAACAACCAAGTAGACCGGGGAAGAAATCTGCAGGTATGATCTAATCTGGCAGTCAGTGTCATAATAGATCACTGCTTTATAAAGTGTTAAAAGCATATCGAAATCCCTATATCAGGGTGAACCTAATCAGTTCGTTGTAAAAATCTCCTAACAGGGTAACATTTCTGATGATGTTCAAAGTCCTGTAATCAAGTAGCTCTTAACAGAGTTAGATCTTAACCGATCTGTGTAAAATCCCTTAATCGGGTAGCACTTTAGCCAGTGCTTTGTAAGCTCCTAACAGGGCACCTTCATTTGGTATTAGTGAAGTTGTGAGCTTTGTCTCACTGTGGTTTTTTCTTTTAATAGAGGGTTTCCACGTATAAATACTTGTGTTGATCTATGTGATTTTGTTTTGTTTGTAAATAATTGTTTACATTCTGTTTCACAACGAAACAATCTGTGTACAAGTTAGAAAAAGGATCAAGATAGTATTTATTGATTCACCCCCCCCTTCTCAGTAACTGGTAAGCCATATCATTTGGTATCAGAGCCCAGGTTCTCTATACAACAAAGTCTAATAGCTTGAGAAAAAGATCATTGAAGGTTACCAGTATCAGAAATAGCTAGAAGAAGCCAATGACATCATTATCTTGCTGGAGAGCAGACTGAGGAAATCACTTGCAAAAAGGAAGGAGCTGGCTCTGCAATTAAACGAGAGCAATGAAACCATTGATGAAGTCTTTGGACAAAGTGGATCTGATGAGGCTGAGGAGGCAGTCTCTGAGCTTACGGAAAAGAATGAGATACTAACCTGCCAGATTGTTGATCTCCAAAGGGAGAAAAAGGTAAATGCCCTGAGGATGACTGGACTGACTGAGCAGAAATGAAAAACTGAAAGTGAAAGAAACACAGTAGTCAAGACATCCACAGCCTCAGAAAAAGCAATGAACCGGGCTGAAGAAGCTGTAAGGGCAAATGAACTCATTATGCAACTTCAAGAAGACATGCTGATTGTCACCCAAGAAAATGCCAATATGCACAAGGCATGACAGACTAGGGATGAAGCATGCAAGAAGCTGGCGATCGAGATATATCAACTCAAGGAGCAAAAGAAAGTCCTTGAAAAAAGGAATGAAATGCTGATAAAATACAATGAAAGCTCGGTTAAGCTCGATGAGCAACTCAAAGCTCAAGGAAAGCACAACGATAACACCAGTCTTGGATTCACCGGTACAGTCACCAAAAGGAACGGCGAGTCAACTGGTGCAAAGTCTGGCAAGAAAAACAAGAAGAGGACACTAGCACAAAAGGGTAAGAATACCTTTAACACTTCTTGTAAGCATTATGGAAAACTGGGTCATAACACTAACGACTGCAGAAATGCACCGGTAAGAACCAACAACAGTTGCTGTAAGAACTGTTACAAAAATGGGCACAAGACTAATGAGTGCTTGTCCAGCCTCGCATCTATGTCCAGTGGAAACAGGGGAAGCTTCAAGGGATACTGTTATGCCTGCAACAAGTTTGGACACAAGGCTGAAGAATATAGATCAAAGACAATGGCATTCAGATCACCAAGACCTGTATTCTCCAAGAAAAGCAAAAACCGGAACGCAACTATTCATACAAACAAAGGGATGCACTACAACAATGAATCATGGAACAAATCCCCTAATCCAAGAGGGACGAACCCATGGAGAGCCACCAGTATAGTCTGCTATTGCTGCAACAAAGTCGATCACCTAGTTAAGGACTGCTGGAACCGGATTAGGAACAAAGGCAAAGAATCAGACAAACCGGTGATGAAGTCCTTGACTTCAGATAAGAAGAACAACAGAATTAAGGAGACCAAGAAAGAGGTGAAGAAGATATGGTTCGTTAAAGAATCAAAGAACTCCGCCGAGGAGAAAATAGAGGCAAGATCATCATCACAAGATGGTGATACTTCTTCTGCAAACTAAGCCTCCAAGGCTTAGGGGGAACTGTTAGTGTACCTATTGTTCTCGATGGAACCGGTGAATTTCACGCTCACTCAGTCCACAGGCAGACCGAAGAAGCATAGAGTGATTAATCGGGGCATGTCTAAACAAAAGGTTGGACTAACGGTTAGCAAAGGTAGTAAGAAAGGTTAGGTAAGGCATTACTTACTGTAGCCGTTTAACATTAATTACCGTTTGTATAATTACTATTATACCCTAATCCTAAAAAAGCAAAGAAGGATTACTCTTTCACTTTTACCTTGCGATCTTGTGTTTATCTTTATTTTGTTTGAGCAATATTCTTGCGAATTGATCATCGTGCGAGATTGTCTGTGAAAACCGATCAATTATCTCTCCGTGCAACCGATCAAGAGTAATGGCATCTTCGTCATATGAAGTGAAGCTGGATCCAGCAAAACAAGCTGATCATCCTCTGTATGATATCTTGGCGAATCAGAACAGGGAGATCGACATGGATGGTGCCCTCTCTTCAGTACCTAAAGGAATGCTTCTGACAGAGGATGTAACTGCATTCATCCATGCAAAGCAAGAAGAGTCGGATGAGGTGTACATAAGAGGCGAATATCGTTTGCTATGCAAAGATGGCAAATATCCCAATGGTTACGAAAAACTGGTATCATCTGGGATCATCAATGGAGTCTCCCACCCCACCATATTCAGACCAGAATGGATTCGGATGATGGTGAGTCGAGTGCATAAACCAGGGTTTTGGGTCACCAAAGGAGTCTGCACTCTGATCATGAAAGACAATCTTCATAGGGTAATCGGGTTCTGCAATCAAGGGGAAGCCCTAACCCTAAGGACCATATCCAATACAGTAGTGGCCAATTTGACTAAATCAAAATCCGATAAGCGATTGATGACCGTAACTGACATTGAAGATCTAGTTGTTCGGTTCGCATCCGCTGTGATCGGTTACAAAGTATATCAATCTAGTAACCTAAACAGCATACCGGGTGGAGGCATTCATGCGGCCTTCAGAATTATACATGATAATGCACAATATGATATGTGTGAAATGCTAAGAGGACAGATCTTTGAGAACATGAACAAGTTAGGGATCGTCAAAAAGAAATCACTAAAATTTGGCACACTTCTGACCTGTCTCTACTTTTACTATTCTAATTCCTTCCCTGGAATAGGAAAAGTGACATGGACAACAGATCGACCGGTCATGATGCAAATCAGCGATTATGCAAACCAACTGGGAGACCAGTTTGACAAAGCTATGACCGATCATTTCAAGGCACTTTAGCTAAAAATGCATGCTAGACAAAGAATTCCGTCAACTATCGTTGACCTATATAAAAAGGAGGTATATTTTCTGGTATCGACTGACTTCTGCATTATTCAAGCAGTAGAACCGAGAGATGAGTATGCATCGGAGCTTGGCTACGAAATCACTACAAAGATCGCCAAGGCGTATGTAGAAGCCATGGATGAAGCACACCTAGATCTCGACGCTCACCGGTTTGGAACCTATGAGGAAATAGAGCAAAATCTGAAAAGGGGACCGATCAAGAATGTGTATATGAAAAGAACGCCTACACCAAAGAAGAAACCAGAATATGCACAACCTAAAGCACAAAACAAGAAAGCTCAACCGGTGGGAAGCGCACAGGAGGAAGAATCTAAAGAAACCGATTCCGAAGACACAGTTCCAATTATCGAAAGAAAGAAGAAAACCGGTATACCAACAAAGAAGGATCCACCAAGAAGAGGCAAGCCAACAATTGATGAATTTGTGTCAGGATTGAAAGAACATGGAGGAATGGCTAATGTCGAAAGAAGATTGAGGATCGAAGAAAAATTGAAGATGCTGTAGTTATATGCCTTCACAAGTTTCATCTACATCCTGCAGAACTTCAGATAGTATTACCTAAGGACCTCTTGGACATCCTTCAAGATAGGTGGAACGCCTCAATGAACAGACAAAAGGAATTCAGGATTCGTGCTCTGTTAGAAGTCCAGAATCATCTCACTCTGGAAGAAGCAACTCAACAAGCTGAACTACATCAGCAAAATTTCCCGACGAAGAAAAGATTAAGTCTTTTGGTAATTGGAGAAACCGACAAAGTACAAGATGAAGGAATGGCCATCTGGACCAATCTTCTTTAGACTCGGCAACAAGCAGAAGAAGCACGCCGAAAGGCAACAGCTTCATCGGTCCTCAACACCGGGAAAGGAAACGGAGTACTCGGAGTAGATAAACCGGTTATTGTTGACATAACTGATGAACCTACAAATCCAACACTCCTAGTATCTCCAGAAAAAGGTAAGGCTCGCACTATGATTGTAAATGATATTGTAGTTGAAATTACAAACTTTAGAGAGAGATAGATAATGCAGCAAAATGGTATAGTGTTTTAGCTGAGGAGGACAAACAGGAAATTGGAAAAGCTCTTGTTGAAAGTCTACTAGATTTCATCTAGACTCCTAGGGATTACTGGGGGAAATTTCCTCCTGAGTTAAACAGTAAGCTTCAAACAAAATGGAGAACCGGTCTAGAAGTAAATTCAAAGATCAATAGGCAAGCACTGGAAAAAGCTAGACTTGGTCTAAGCGATAAGAAAGTAAAACTTCTATTAGAGGAAGCATCCATGAATTTGGATACAAACTACAGAGTTGCCAAGATTCTCAATGGGTACAAGAATGACGTCTTCAAGGAGACTTTAGACTTCTGGCAGCAATATGACTTCAATACTCTTGAAGCAACAGGTCCTCAGGATCACACCGCAACTATTATTGATCCACCTGTTTAGTTTACTGCAACTCAAAATCCAATAACTGAAGAACAAGAAGTTCTTATAGAAATATTCACCTCCGGTGAACCGGTCACAATGGGACAAACTTCTGGCAATATTACTACTGAAAGTCCAGCTAAAGGAGATGAAGGAATCGCTGCAAGCGATCTTCATATAGCTGAAGAGGAGCAACACGCCCAAGCCCCACCAGAATAGCTCTTCCATCAAGATGATGATACTATGCCTCAAATACAAGTTCAACAACCGAAAGCCACACCGGAAGAGGAAAACAAGCCAGACAAACCTGATAAAGGCAAAAATGAGCTAGCTCCAAAAGCGCAAGAACAGAGAAAAGAGAAGGCACATGAAACTCTTGCTAGCTCCTCCAAAAGAAAGCCCTCATCCTGTGAAGAATCTGAAGCAAAACGAAGTAAGACAACTGATACAATAATTGACATCAGCAAAATGTCAACAAAACAACTGAAAGAGCTTACTAAAAGAAAACAAGATATGGTTCTGATCAAAGTTAAAGATATCCTGTACAATTTCGTACCGGATGGCGACATAGATGAAGAGAAACCGATCATCGACCAATTGGAAGTGTTAGCTCAAACAATCGGTGAGGATCTAACAAATCTAGAGACAGTAGCAATTGACCACTATGCAAAGAAACGAGTGGAGATTCTTCATAAACAGGCTGTAGATATAAATGCTATTCTATCAGACAACTTAAAAGCTCTTCAATAGTAGATACAAGTTGCAGGAGGTTTGATGAGTAGAACCTCGAACTCTGAGATATTCTTGCAAGATTTATCTAACAAAGCTGCAAAGACCTCAAAAGACATAAGAACTTTGTCAACATAATTTAACATCAAAAATAAAATTGCAACAACCTTTAGCAGAGAAATGACAAGTCTTGCTCAAATCTTGAGAAAGACAACTGAAGAACAGAATAAGAGAATCCAAGATGCCATAGGATTTCAGATGCTTCTGGCCCCAACATTGGATATCATGCATCAAACAACTACTTCTACAGATGCTTTGCTCAAAGAACTGGACTACAAAACAGTAGAAGATATGGAAACTATTATTGTTTCTCGAAAAGCGGCCCAAAAGAACATTCACAAAATAACCGGACAATGGGCACCATTCCTACAATCTGTAAAGAACATCTATAAGGACATCTTCACAACGCTACAAATGTAATCTTATCAACCAAAACCCTTTGTCCTATGGAGGCAAAAAGGGGAAAAGGATTAAGCAAGCAAAACAGTGAAGGAGAATGAAGAGCAGGCAGGATAGAAGGTTACTAGGGAATGAGCAGCACCCGGAGCACTCAGTCAGGGGAAGTAGTGCTCTACCGATACATGCATTGTGATCAGTAAGTGATTGAAGTTTGTGAATAGTTTTGCCACCAATGACAAAGGGGAAGATTGCTAGCAATATGAGTTGTCATTAGTGTATTTCACAAACCCCATTCACATCGGTAAAGGGTCACTGGTCACTCATATTACTTAGAAGACATGGATAAATGAAGAATAGAGTGTAGGCACCTGTTGACCATTTCGATAGATGCACCGGTAGACCGATACTGAGTATACGGATACCGGTCCAACTGTAAGATAGATTCGATCTGGTTTTTGTGGATCAGTCCGAGTCACAGTTTGAGTTAAAAAGCTTGATTATACAAGACATCCACCGCTCAGAAGCGGAGTTAGCTTTTCAACAGAAGTTAGCTTTAATTCTATGGATGATCTCATGGTAAACTCTAAGTCATAACGACCAGTTCTCAGGTGTTGTAGAAGTTATGACTAAGTTTACTCCCTGGTGGTTCTATGAGTCAAGAGGGTCACTCTTGTATAAATATAAAGTATAGGACGCAAGATTGTTGTTGCTGTTATTGATAGTTGAAGTTTGAATAGAGCAGAGAAGTGATATCTCCTGAGAAGTGCTACAGGCACAAGGGTGACGAAAGAAAGAGAGATCAACAACCAGGCAGACCGGGGAAGAAATCTGCAGGTATGATCTAATCTGGCAGTCAGTGTCATAATAGATCACTGCTTTATAAAGTGTTAAAAGCATATCGAAATCCCTATATCAAGGTGAACCTAATCGGTTCGTTTTAAAAATCCCCTAACAGGGTAACATCTCTGATGATGTTCAAAGTCCTGTAATCAGGTAGCTCTTAACAGAGTTAGATCTTAACCGATCTGTGTAAAATCCCTTAATCGGGTAGCACTTTAGCCAGTGCTTTGTAAGCTCCTAACAGGGCACCTTCATTTGGTATTAGTGAAGTTGTGAGCTCTGTCTCACTGTGGTTTTTTCCTTCTAATAGAGGGTTTCCACGTATAAATACTTGTGTTGATCTGTGTGATTCTGTTTCGTTTGTAAATAATTGTTTACATTTTGTTTCACAACTAAACAATTTGTTTACAAGTTAGAAAAAGGATCAAGATAGTATTTACTGATTCACCCCCCCCCCCCCCTCTCTCAGTAACTGGTAAGCCATATCAAATAGATGTTAGTTTGATATCTCAAGTTTAATTTGGATCTTCTTAACTTGGTTCTGATACCACGTTAAAGTATATTAAATTTATTTCAGACTAATACATTTCTTACAATATGCGGATTATAATGTACTGATTTCTTCAAGTCCGAGATTGCTAATCAAAGGGAGAGAGAGTATTTATCGATTTCTATACTTCTCTTCATGATATCGGCATGTATAAATATATATGTGGAGGGACATGTCATGAGGGGACATGTCTCCACAATGTGGAGCCATGTCCGCTCATGACACAGCCCTCTTTCAAAGAATAGAACACTTGCCAAAGGGTTCTTTCAAGAGGCCCGATCCTTAATTGGTTTAGTTAACATAATAACCAAAAACAATATTATGAAAGTTGCCGATCTGCTGTGGATTACATTTGATCATTACTCGATCCATGATATGTTTTATATAATAAATACGATCATTTCTTGATCTGTTGGATAAATCAATGTTGCCGTCAATGATCATTGCTTGAAACATGGCAAGAGAATTGAATCTGATTACACAGATTAATATACTTGTATCTATATAGTATTTTGATCAAATACAAGGATGATAGTTTTACAAAGCATTTGAAATGATTATTCTTATAGGCACAAGAAATGTGTATGTGTGTATGTATGTCAGTTCTCATAGTGAACTGACATACATACATACATACATACATACTCACATATATATAATCAGTATAAACGATCATCCTTATTTCTGACTGAAGCTACTATGGATCAACAGACTTAAACTTAGTTATATGATGTGATATGTTGGGTATCACTTGGGGACTTATGCTATTCATTTGATGGCTATCAACTTTACAATTGCAAATGATATGGCAATCTAGGATCTTCAACTACTTCTAATCAAACAAATTGCAAACAAATAAAGGGTTTAGGGAACTAACCTAACTCCAACAATGCAAGAAATCATTTAAGATGAGGTGAAACTCTAACCAGTCTGTGCTTTGCCAAATCAATTATGCAGAAGAAGGTGCTTGCTTCTGAGGATGTTGGAATGATTTTCACATTGCCAACACTAATTCAAATACCCTATGAAGGCACAATCCAAATGAATATTTCCAAATGAAGTTAAATTTTTGCAATAAGGCCCGAAGTAACCTTACATTGATACTGGCAATCAACAAATATCAAAAGGCATGGACACTAGTTTCGCCATAAATCCACCAACAATAATATCTTCCATTGATCTACTTCTACTTCTATTCAACATATATAAAAATTCTAATCTAAGTGAGGAAATGTAGAAACCTTGCAATACTCCAAAATAATACAAGTAATTCACCATGAAGACCAACAATGAATTATGAACAATTTTGGCATTATTATTGCAACAATCTCTCCAAAATCTCTCTTACAAATGATAAGGCATTGCCTTTTATAGTTCAATTACAATGAATGGCTAAGATCAATTCAAGATCAAGGGCCAAGATTGTGCCAACAAAGCCCTAGGATAATTACTAGCCACAAGCATTAAATGCTTATCAATTACAATTGGGCACCACCTTGTGGGCCAATGAAAAAATTACATTGCTTTTGAGAATCAATGAGAAAATTGGTTAGGTAGAGACATTAAGTGGACTCCACATTTAGAGTTGGCATGATCTGATTGGTTGATCCTAGACATGTGGAACTAGAAACTTCTGATTGGTTGAGGATGAATGGGCGCCACCTCGACATATTCATCTTATAAAGTTGATTAATTCCTTGGAGATGAAATATCTCTTGTTACTCAACATTATTAAGCCCTCAATTAATTGTGATGGCCCATATTCCCAAATTGCTTTATCTTCATGCAATCTTTCACCCTTTGAAGCTCTTCACCGTGAAACCTTTCTCATTGTCATGAATTTGAACCTGCCTGTACTGGTATCTCACCTTGATCTTTGCACTTGTAGAAGTGATGTAGGTGATGCAAGTAGTTGGATCGGTCCAATTGAACTTGGATTTCCAAAGAATATTCAAGTTTGTAATGATTTCCTTTATTGGTAGACTTAATCATGATATTGCACTTTGACTTGATCTTCAATTCGAAAGCACCTTGCTTTCTTGATGAGCAACTTGTGGATTGATGATGCTCGAGGTCTTCGTGTTGTCCTTGATGTTGAAATCATGCTTGCACTTGAGCCACTCAGCTCCTTGTTTCCTCGATTTTAACTTTGACTTGAACTTTGCCTTCCACACTCAGCCACAATTCACCTTGCAAAACGAAGATATGGATGCATTAAGTTTGTAAAGTGATAAATATGGACAAGATTAAAGTATTGTCAAGACAAAACAGCCTTTTCAAGTACATGATCCATCCTAATGCTAAAAATATACTAAGACAAAAGATACTTTACTTGTAGCAAGCGAGAATAATTCTTAATTTCAGAGCTGATTTCTTTAAACAAAATCTGACTTCACACCATTGATTGGCCTTGATGTCCACACTTTCTAGGTCTGATTTAGAATGAAATTTGATGCTTTCTGTGATATCCACAATATTCTGAGATCAGATTCTAATTAAGTTGACAAGAGTTGACATACCTTGTCCCTTGTACATAATCTGCATTTTTGTAACAAAGGAATAAGGTTGTGATGATTCAGGAGCTAGATAATCTCCACGTCATCCATCCACCATGCAGAAAACATGACTATGACGACATTTACGAGTGACCTAAAGATCACTTATAAATCTCACCATAGCATATTGGCTATATGAGGGACTGATGACTTGATGATCGGTTGAAGCCACCCATCATCTTGTAATCACCTTTATGATATGCATTTAATTCAGATAGCAATCAAGCTACATTCACATACTTTAAGTTCATACATCCATCACTTTGCATACATACATTCATGATAGATCATACCTGCATTGTGCCATGCACATATGCACAATAGTAATAAACTGTCATGCCTATATACATAACAAAGACATCAAACTATCATACACACATGCATATAGGTCAATGTCATGTCTGCATTTCCGCCCTGTCATACATATCACATTATCATGCTGAGTTCTTAGTCACATCCGCATACTGCATATTGTTACTTAGCCTTGTCTTTGCATAATTGCATCACAATTGCACTTACCTATATTTATACAAGAGTGGAAACTGTTAACTCATAGAAGCACCGGGGTGTAAACTTAATCATAAATCATGCAACACATAAAAGCTATGCATTCTGATCTCAAGTTTACCTTGAAATCATCTGCAGAATTAAAGTTAACTCCTGTTAAAAAGGGCGAATCTTCAGTTCTGTGCGGTGGATGCTCCGTATGAACTGATTCCTCCGTAATATCCGGTTTTAACTTGAACTGCTCCGCAGATTCCAGATTGGATCTTTATGCTGCTATGACCGGTTGTGATCGGTGTCTTTCTCATACCCGGTTTATCCTTGTATGCATCATAAGACCAGTACAATGTACTTCGTTCGGTCTACCGGTGATTCCTTTGGTATAGTCAATCGGTGCATACACTCTGTTCTTAGTCTACCGGTGGCGTTAGAGTATCGTGAGTGACCGGTGAACCTTTACCGGTGTGAATGGTGTTTGTGAATTACACTAATGACAACTCTTATTGCTAACAATCTTCCCCTTTGTCATTGGTGGCAAAACTATACACAAAACCATACTCACTTGTAATAATATATACCTTGATCTGTAGACTGTTCTTTCCTTTGAAACATACTTCCCCTGTCTAAGTGTTCCTTGTGTGGCTGTTATCTGTTTTGTCCTCCTGTTTCTGCTTCTTTTGTCTTCTTGGACTTTTCTCAACTGACTTCTTCCCCTTTTTGCCTCCAGATTACAAAGGGTTTATATTTGCATTTTGGCAAAAATGTCTTTGTAAATAACTTTTGCAGATGGAAGAAAGGTTTGCCACTGTCCGGTTACATGTTCTAAATTTGATTGTGCAGCCTGTAGAGAAACAATGATGTTCTCCATATCCTCAATAGTTTTATGTTTTGGTTCTTTTATGAGATTCTCAGCATCCTTTGCAGATTTTTGCATTAAGTAAAGTGTAGGAGATAGATGTAATTGAAATCCAATGATATCTTGCATTCTCTTGGTCTTTTCTTTAGAGGTCTTTCTCAGAATGAGAGCAAGACTTGTCATCTCTCTGCTGAAGCTTGTTGCAGACTTTTTGTTGATGTCATACTGAGAAGACAGAGCTTTTATGTCTTCTGTAGCCTCAATTGACCTTTCTGTCAGGTCTTGCATAAATGTATCAATATTTGAAGTAGTGATCATCAAATTATTGGCAACTTGTAGATACTAATGAAGAACACTCAAAAAGGTTGAGAATTTAGAATCTTAAGAGTTAAGAACTTCTGACCAAGTGGATGCAGTATTGGGTATTCTTGATGAGGCTTCCTTGTATGCCAAGCAGTCCAAGTGTGAATTAGGCATGACAGAGTTATTGTATTTGGGACACATCATCAGTGTAGAGGGAGTTTGCATGGACCTTGATAAGGTTCGTGCTATTCTGGATTGACCACTTTTCACCTAAGACAACAGCTTATAAGATCATGAGGGCTGGGTATTTTTGGCCCAATTTGTTCAAGGATGCCCATGCCTGGGCAAGAAAATGCAAGCAATGTGCGCTGTTTGCAGGGAAAGAAAGGCTGGCAGCTATGCCTTTGCAGCCCATTTTGGTTGAACAACCATTCATGAGGTGGGGTATCGATTTTGTGGGGCCCATAAATCCTAATTCCAGCGCTGGTCACAAATGGATCCTAACTGCCACGGATTATTTTACTTGTTGGACAGAGGCTGTTGCACTGAGGGAGGCAAATGAAAGTTCTGTTTTAAATTTTTATGATGAATTGATCACTCGGTTTGGGGTTCCTGAATCAGTTATCTCTAATAACGCTTTAGCATTTGTGGGGGCTAGAATTGCTGAATGGGCTTTAAAAAATGATGTTTACCTGAACACTTCATCAAATTATTACCCTCAGGGTAATGGTTTGGCTGAAAGTACTAATAAAAATCTGCTGAGAATTATCAAAAGGACATTGGAAGAGAACAAGCGGGATTGGCATGCAAAGTTGAGATCAGCCTTATGGCTGGATAGAATTACCCCCAAGCAAATACTTGGTAATTCTCCCTATGTTCTAGTCTATGGGAAACAAGCCAGGTTACCTATTTCCACTGAGTTTCCTTCACTTGAGTTGGCTGACCAATTACTATTGTTTGAGAATGATGATCCTCTAAGTCTAAGATATGCTAAATTGACTGAATTGGAGGAAGAAAGGAGGGAAGCATTGCAAACAATGGAGTACCAGTAGCTGCAAACTAAGTGTACTTTTGACAAAAAGGCAACAGCAAGGTCATTCAAGGAGGGTGATTTGGTTTTGAAATGGGATATCCTTAAGAGCAAGCCAGGGCACCATAACAAGTTTGATCATATGTGGGCTGGTCCATTTCTGATAGTTAAATGCAAAGAGCACAATGCATTTCAGCTTGCTACCATGGAGGGAGATGTTCTACCTATCCCTGTAAATGGGATACACCTCAAGCCATGCTTTGAGGTATGATCTATCAGTTCTTTTGTATATATTAGGTTAGGTTTCATGTTTTCAAATAAATGCATTTGCATAATAGTTTAGATCTTTCCTAAGTGCTGTCCAAGCACAAGTCTGTGTGTTTCCTTTCTTAGTTTAGTTTTTTTCTTTTCCCTAGGTTTAGTGTGTTGTTTTTAAGTTGCTGGTTTAAGTTTTCATGTTTCACTTTCATATTTGTGTATGTTCTCCATACATGCATAAATATGTTTGTTTAACATGCACATCCTTGGTACACGCATATAGGCACATATGATTGGTTATGTAGTATTTTCTAGTCAAGTCCTACAGATTCATATTCATAAGACCCACTAGATTCCACTCACGTGTATATATGAGTCCACAATCCTATGCATCCATCTAGCAAACACATTTATGCATATATGACCAACATACATAGATATTTGGCAATTCAACTCCTAAAGTTGTTGTTTAGGCCTGGTCATGCACATAAATCAGTCCACTAAGTGTCATAGGTGAATAGGCTCATTTACATGCATTTCAGAACTAACCAGCAACTTTAGGAGTCAAGTTGAGTCAGGTCTAGGTCTTAGGTTGCAAGTTTTCAGACTCTGTGCCCAATGAATAACAAAGGCAAACTGGTCTCAAATGTCTAGCAGGAAGACAAACAACAAAAGTCGCCAAAAATGGTACTAAATTTTTACACATGCTGAAATTTAGCCTAAATAGTAACATTACATAAGAATCAGCATGCTGCTTATTTTTTTCATACACTTGCATTTAGCTCATATTTATTGCCAATCATTTTTTTCTGAGCAAAGAGAAAGAAGAATAATGTTCATTGTATAAATCATCAACTGATATGTACAATTTCATTTACAATTGATTAAATGATTGAAATGCTGAAAGTAAAAGATTTCACACAAGACGTGAGTATGGCTTACTGACTTTCATATGCACAAAAAAAAACATGAACAAATAGAATATGTTTTTAGGAAAAATAAGGTTCGAGATAACCAGTCATTGCCTTTTTTTGTTTTGACTAGTTATGTGTCCCTTGATGTCATTCCTTATCCAGCTCCTAGCCCTTGTTTCCTTAGTAACTGCATAAGAGAGAGGAAAGTGGTATTAGATCCCAAGGGATCTAAGCAATGACTGAATATCCTAACTAAGCTACCACTACACATATGCTATCTGTAGATGCATTCTGTTACAAAACAAAGTAAGCTGCACTCAACATCATGACAAAAGATATTTTTATTGCTAATGTTTTGTGCAAGTGTGCAGGAAGATAACTATTCTAATGTGCATGTGCCCCTGACCAAGGCTCCCTTTGGGTATGAGCCCGACATGCACATTGGAATAGTTATCTTACAGGTTGCAAAATCAAGCAGTAACATATTATATTAAAGGGACGTGTTATTCATAACATAGAAACCTTTTATAATAGAGCATGTTACAGTATGTTTTAAATCAGCATGGGATATTAAAGGGACCGTTTTGATACTTGAAACCTTTTGTTTCATTTTACCGGATAATGCTGTAACAATGAATTTTCCAGCTAGAACATATTCATGGAAGCCTTTCAAAGATTGACAATAGAGAAGATGCAAGCTACAGTGGTTGGAATTTCTAGTTTCAAAATTTTCATCCAAATACAGTTTTTTCAAGGCATGATCAGTACTACTGCAGCATAAAGAAATAGAGGTTTTTTAATAAGTGATCAACACTCTGGTGTTTTTGAAGGACAGGAAGAGCTAACACAGATTTTCACTAAAAACTTCCATCAAAAGAATCCTCCAGATTTAATGATCCATGGGGCTTAACAAATTTTTTCAAACATTTGTGGCTGAAGAAGTAATGGCCAAGCTGAAAGAAGTAATCAGTTTTTATTCCACATGTACAGCAATAAAAGGAAATTCTTGAGGTCAAAGTAATGCAAAGAGATGACAAATCTGGTTGCAATGAAGCCAAGCACAAGTTCAACAAATAGCTTCAACATTTAACACTTTAAATATAAGTTGAATGACTAGTGAATACAATGTGCCAAGAGTGAGTTTCAGTTTATAAAATGAAGCATTTATCACTATGTAAAGAATGAAACAGTATAATATCTTCAGCATTTGAGTTACAAAGGTAAAGTGAACTCTTAGTTGATTCATTTTAAACAGCAGTATGGTGCTCCTAAGATCAAATCTTCAGGGTTTTCATTCTGTATAAGCCACGTTTTCTTCAGAAAATAAAATGTTTTACAACATAGTGCAGCAAAGAATGGTTTGGTATCTTTTTTGAAATACCCAAAAGCAACAACAAGTCATCTACAAGCCATGATTTCTCCAGAAGATAACTACAGCCCCTTCAAAAAAGGTGTAAAAAAGTGGCGAAAGTTAGAAGGAAGAAAATTAAAATTTGGCGAAATTTTTCTTTTTAAAGAAATAAAATAATCTCAATTGATGAATCATTGATGCTCCTTGAAACTATGTGAAACTATCTTGGCGAATTGTGTTTTTGTTTCATAACTACAAAAATATAAATTGGCAAATATAAAACAGTATTTATATTATAAAAAATATAAATTGGCGAATATAAAACAGTATTTATATTATAAAAAATATAAATTGGCGAATATTTGTGGTGATTGGTGATAGTGTGAGTAGTTTCGGCGGGCTAAAAGGAGGGTCGATGCTGACAGTTACGAAGATACGTAATGGTCAGGTTGACAACGTGCGTGACTTCGGCGGTTATGCTGGCAGGTTGTAGTTGAAGGCCACGAAGATACGCAAAGGACAGGTTGATAGTGTGCGTGACTTAGGAAGTTATGATTGCAGGTAAGATATGGGGGTTCCAAGGCCACGTTGACAGTCTGTGTAACTTAGCCGCGAAGTGGTAGTGACATTGAACACTGAAGTACAATTAATGAGACTTAACGACGACAAGATTTTGATTAGATGTTAAAAAAGGTTAATTTGTACAAGATCTCAGCTATGAATTGTAAGCATTCATTATCTTTCTTTTCAGAGCCAAGTCACATTACGCGAAAGTTTAATGCGGCTGCCAAGTTGTCAGTTCAAAATTTAAAATCGCAGCTAGGATATGATGGTTCCGAGGCAACGCTGGCAGTTTGCATAACTTGAGTGGTACATAATCCAGGCCAGGATTTTGATTAGACATTAAAAAGGATAATTTTACGGGATATGAGCTGTGATTCATCAACCTTCATTATTCTTCTTTTCGACTTCGGAGCCAAGTTACGCAGGATATTACAATGTCTGCAATTTTTCTTTACCGATATTCATTAATTTCCTTTTCCCAGGTAAGCCACCTTACGTGAAACATTGCTTCAAAATTTATTGCGGCTGGCAAGTTGGTGATTATTTTCTTTATATACTCCTCGGTAGTGGAATTGCAGAGCACGGGCGCTTTCTAAATTTCTAAATTTGGATGACAAGTTGGTGATTATTTGTATTTTCTAATGGGTCTTCCAGTAGTTGAGGGATCATCAAATGAGAACCCAAAACCTGTTATCCAACCAAATTTGGATATGGAGGGCGAGATTCAGCAAGATGTCCTCAGTCATCTAATGTCTGTAGCATGGGATCATGGTACCAATTACGCTGGTTACCAAAGCGACATGTTCGAACTTGAAGTAGAACATGACAAGGCAGAGATGCGCGCCATTTTTTACGATCATGGCTTCGACTAGGAGGCATTCCAGGAGGAGATGAATCAGATGATCCCGTTATTTGCTGGTCTGCGCATCCACTAATCTTTTTTTGTTTGTGGATCTTACGAAAATTTTTGTTACTTGTAAGTTGTAATTTGTAAATACGAAATAATCGAATGTACTTTTCATTTTGGTTTTGGAAACGATTGGAAGCTTGTCGCTTCTTCTTTTGGGGAAACCACAACTGTTCAGTGAAATTGTGAATCAGTGATTTAGTTTAAGTTACCAGTATTATGTATATAAATTTATAATATTGTATACCAGTTTTTGAATTTCATAGTAATACTGTAGTCTGTAAATTTGTAATACTGTATACAAATGAAACATTGAGAAGTCAGAAGACTCTTTTTCAAATAGTGTTACTGGTTTTAGTTACAGTAACATGTTACGTGAATCATGAAATTAAACAATAGTTTTATTATTTATAAATTGAAAAATATGTAAATTGTAATTAGTAAATCAGAATGCTAAATTAGAGCACTAAATAAATTGGAACCCACTCCAAGCTCCGAAGTTACGCCTGGTTGTTTCGTAACTTCTCAACGTTTAATTTAATATGATGGTGATCTGTTCCGAAGTTACGCCTGGCTGTTTCGTAACTTCTCAACAGTTAATTTATTATGATGGTGATCGGTTCTGAAGTTACGCTTGGCTGTTTTGTAACTTCTCAACGGTTAATTTATTATGATGGTGATCAGTTCCGAAGTTACGCCTGGTTGTTTCATAACTTCTCAACGGTTAATTTATTATGACGGTGATCGGTTCCGAAGTTTCGTCTGGCTGTTTTGTAACTTCTCAACGATTAATTTATTATGATGGTTAGGGGTTCCGAAATCCTGACTAACTTCGTGCGTAACTTCGTAAGGTGTTGAAAAGTGAGAGACGGAGAGTAAGTTGCATGCCACGTGGCAAGTGTGAAGTACAAGTGTCATGCGGCATGCCAAACTGTGTTGTAACATCTCAAGGTTTCATTTTTCTGGTTAGTTTAACAGTCCCGAAGTTTCAAAAAGGTGTTGCGTGACTTCGCAAGCCTTAGTTTTCGGATTTCAAATTCAAACGGCCAAGGGCCAAGGCCCTTGATTTGCAGGTAGCAATTTCGCAAAGTTGACATAGGGACCTAGGGTTAGATGTACCGTTAGCGTCACTTCGACAACACGCTAATTATTTGCTCTTGGATTGCTGCCAAATCTATGGTGGAAGTGACAGTTGACAGTGATACTTTTCTAAAAAAGGTAATTACTAATTTCATGCGTGTGCTTGATGAGATTTTAATTTTTAATAGAGTAGGTGGCCTGGTGGTTGGTAGCCTGGTTGTACTTGTGAGTTGCTTGTTACTTGTTAGTTATTAAATACAATTCACACTTCAGTGACTTCACAGATCATCCATAATATCCAGAGTCGAAGGGCAACCAGAGAGTTGAAACCTTTGGCTTTAAGTGCAGATAGAAAAGGAGCTTACTGCATAGAGTTTAGTATACTTAAAAGAATGGAGAACAAGGATCTCTTGATGTTGTTGCAGTACCAGAAAAGAGTGTCGTTGTGCATTCAAGAACAAAGAGGCCAAACATATATGTTGAAGAATGGATGAAACTGTTGCCTGGATCCTCAACTTTGCAATCAGCCAACGCTTATGAATGGAGGGACCCTTATGCGTTTTGTAGGGATGTTGACTGCCCAAACACAACTGGGTATGAGCTCTTCATGTTTTTCTATAACAATAGAATTAGAGGCCCTCGTGTTTCAAACCCATGGGATAGGAACTTGGGAAAGTTGATAGTACCTGAGGTATTTTTGGATGTAGACCTCATGAAAGCGCTAATTCAAGCATACAATCCAGTGACACAAGCTTTCCACAAGCATGACAAGTCTATACTCTGCATGTTAGATAGAGCGACTTTTACTCAAGCTTTCGACCTTCAGGGACCTATGAGCGTGGACATTGACCTAGCAGATGAGGAGGCCCTGTTTAATAGACATAGAAGTTACTACCATGGAAGGGTTATGGGGAGGCATATTCCTAGAGAAAAGAAAGAGGCAGGGTTGTTACCGAAGAAGGTTGCAGATTCATTTGATATTGAGCTTTCCTTTCCCTATTTCCAGAATACCATCTACGGTCTACACAAAGTTATTGGACTAGATGGAAGTTCGACAGTGACTCCTGACATTTTTGTCATGGCTACAAATGTTTAGGAATTGTACACCAACAAGGAGTATGATTATGTGGGGCACATAATCAATGTAATGCACACTGAGTTGATGAATGCGAACACTGATTTGAAAAGCTTCAAGTTCAATCACTACTCCATGCTGATGCACCTGATCCTCTATTGCAATATTGGCTACATCAACCCAGGGTTCATCGATGAGACCGAGAATGCAGGAGGAACTGTTCTGGTTCAGCTGTGAACCAGGTTATGGCATAGAACTTACCATTCTCTAATTCCATTGTTTTTTATAGTGATTTTGTGGATCCAGTAATGAACATGTTAGGTATTGTGAGGGAAAGATTTCCTTTACTTGTAAGAAAATTGGTTAGACCTGTAGCATTTAATATTGACAATGACATTAAGCACAATTAACTCATAATTTACTTCACAAATATTAAATATTATAGTAATGTATTACTTAATTAAGTAATATGTTATTATATTATTTAATATTTGTTAAAAGAGTTATTTTTATTTTTGATTTTGCAAACATTGTTAAAATAATAATTAATTGATGTCATTATAAATCAATTAATTAATTATTTAAATTGCAAATTTAGTTTCAAATAAACAAGGTCCATTTTCGGATTTGGAAGGAAAAGGGGTTGAAAAGTCAAGTTGTGACTAGGTGGAAGAGAGAGAGGTGGCACTTTGACTTGTTAGTGTTTGTTATAAAACTAGACTCTTTTATGAGTCATTTGAGTCATTTTAGGGGCTGTTATGGCTAAACTGAAGTGGTTATCATTAACACTTGGACAGATAGGTCTTTTAGGCTATTTGGACTCTGTAGGTGGAGGTTTTAAGTCCTTTTTTGGAGGGATTCTTCTCACATCCGACCCCTGCATTTTAGGGGTTTTAGGTGGGAGTTTTCCTATATACTCTATTTCTTTGTTCTTTTTGGAGTTAGTGGAGTTTTGGGAGAGAGCAAAGCCTTTACATTTTGGTGGATTGTGCTTATTTTTTTCTAGCTGTACGAGAGGACTTGTTGTGGAGAAGCCTTTCAGAACTTAATACATTGGAGTTTGGCCTACTTCTATTGTTTATCAGGTGCATTTTGTGTGATTGATGTTATTTTATGTGTTCTTTTAAGAGCCTTAAGATTTAATGTCTCATTTCTGCATATTCCTTATCTTGCATAGGTTATATGTTGTGTTTTATTGAAGTTTTATTGATTGTGATTCAGTCCTTTCAGTTCCAGTTCATGGAGACCTTCATATGAAACATTTTTATGCATGCAATTACCATTAGAAGTTGTGATCAATATGTTATAAGTTAAGTAATTGTGTTTACCAAATATCAAGTCTTCCATCATTCTTTGGTGTATCACCTTGTTTTAGCAGTTTTAAGAATTCTATTAAAATCCTTTTATCCCTTTCCTTGTCATTTTGTAAGTTTTTTTAGTAGTATAGGTGATCCATTTTCGAAGAATACAATAGGAACCGGCCTAGAACCCTGAGGTTCAGTCACCTTCATAGTTTACCTACAAGCTAGTGATTGTTCCCATGTTCTTCAGAATTTCTTAGTGTTTAGGTGCTTAGTTTTAGGGTGCAAATTCTGGAGTTAACAATAACCACAATTAAAATATGAAGCCACTGAATCGCTCTGACAAAAATATTCTAACATCTGACGACTGGGCCCCGAGCTCATACTGCCCTGCCAGAAATAGCCATTTGACCAAAATAGGCTTACTATAAATAGTAAGTCTCTCAGACTGGAGATTCTGTAGAAGAAACTCTGAAACATTTGAAACTCTTGTGCAGGCACCCTGGTAAACATAGCCATACCCAAAATACCACTTACTAAAAATAGTAAGTCTGCCAATCTGACTTAAACGAAGAGTAATTCTGGCATCTAAAATCTCCAGAGTGGAATCCAACCATTGGCTCTGTCAACCGACCCCCTCTGATCACTTGATTACTTTACGCGGGTCATCGAACTAAGCTAATCCCAAGAGTTTGAAAAATGGGGACATTACAACTAGTGTTCATGGGAATTATTGCTTTTGAAGAATTTTGACAAAATCATTGTTTTTTAGAGTTATGAAGTATTTTGAAGCTGATCTCGGTGCCTTTGGATAAAGGGAGGGATAGCTTTGGTACCCAACATCATGTTGGAAGGATTATGGTAAACTTGGTCATATGAAGAAGTTTTGCGGCAGTTGGGAGGGTCACAACAATAGATTGATGTCGCATAATGCTTTGATGAGAAGGGGGCATCATTCTATGTATTCATGGCTAAATGACCTGTAGATTTTGTCAGGTCTTTTGTAGGACAATTAGCTAATAAATTGACCATTAAGGGAGGGCATTAGAATAATATTGTATTAGTTACCTCGTAATGGTCATTAAAGTCAGATGTATCTGGTCACTTAATGTATTTTTAGATGTATATGGTCACCTAATGTATCTAGTCAGTTGGATAGTTTAGTATATTTCTATTATAGTTCTCAGTTAACGATTGTTTCTTTTAGGAACATCGTCTATGTATTTCCTTATTTAAAGAGTCTTCGTCTTCTTTGTTAGAACTGATTCGATCAGTCATCATTTCATGGAAACTAAGAATGTTTGGTTGCTTGATGGCATTATTTTGTGGTGTGTGAATCTTCATAGCTCATATTCCTTTGCAATTTCTATTAGTTGTTTCTATTGGTATGTTGTGACTTTGCAAACTAATGAATAGGCACTAGTCCTAGAGGTTATGATCCACCATCTGAATCTTCATAGCTCATATTCCTTTGCGATTTCTATTAGTTGTTTCTATTGGTATGTTGTGACTTTGCAAACTAATGAATAGGCACTAGTCCAAGAGGTTATGATCCACCATGCACCCAAATTGGAAATGTCATTCACCAGTAGATTGGGAGTGGGAAGTAGTTTGTATGCACCTCATGATTTGGAACTATAACTAGGGAAAACATCTTCATCGATCCTTAAATGGTTATCATTCTAGAGTGTCATGTTGTGCGTATCCATATCTTTCTGTTAAGAATGAAGAGCACACGATTATACTGAGAGGGGGGGGGGTGAATCAGTATAATAACAATTTAAAACTTTATTCAAAGATTACTTCAAATTCACAAATGAACAATTATGCACATGAACACAAATTTTACGTGGAAACCCAATATGGGAGAAAACCACTAAATAATTTCCTTTTATATTTAATATTGTTCTTTTACAATGTTTTGTAGGCACCAACCTACTAGAGGCTCCAACCCCTATGTTTATGAGCACCAACTCACTGGAAGCACCAACTCCCACACTTCGCAGGCACCGACCCACCGGAAGCACCAACTCCCACTGCTGTCTTCGTGAGCACCAACCCACTGCAAATAAATTTCTCCTCCACCTTGGCAATGTTGCTTTCTTCAACGGATAATGGATACCTTTTCTTTCATATCTTCTCTTCTTCAATCTATTATTATGCTGATCAAAAATAGTCACAATACAGATCACAGTCTCTTCATAAATCTGTCTATACAGGCCTTCATAAATCTGTTCATACAAGCCTTCATAAGTCTTCAATATAAATCTGCCTGATGTTTTCTTTAAGACTTCACTTTCTCTTCTCAAATCTGCACATGTTATCAAATCTGTAGTTATTTCTCTCTATAAAATTTTGTCATAGATGCTTATAGATCTGCATGTAATATCCCCTGATGGTTTATATGATATATCTCTATCACACTCACACACTTCTTGCTTATTCACATTCTCTCACTGCTCTTTTTATTTCATTACTTGCTGACTGCTCTTCTTTTATATCTTCGTTTTCTAATTCCATTCATTTTTTATTTCCACCAAGAGATTGGATATATATATATTCTCATATCCTATTGAAACATTATGTCCCTTAAAAATTATGACTTTTCAAATTAAAAAGAGGTGTCTCTTTAAATCAGATATTATTAAAGTATTATTATTTTTTATTTATTTCAAATCACTTCTTTAATATGAATAGAAGCGGCCCTTAGATACTCGTAATCTTTTGTTTATTAACAAATCAGTTTATATTTGTTAATCATCATAATCGCATCTTCATATTAAGTCACCGCAGATGCCATGTCATGGATTCGGGTCATAGATTAGGCTTTTGATCGCTGACTTTGTAAATGCTTACATCATTCATTCAGCACTGTATATAGTCATCACTTATATATCATCGCAAATAGTCTTTAAACAGAATCTTTACTATCACTCGCACCTTCTGGGAGTTTACGTGGCAAATTTAATTAGTATCTTTCTGTGCTAATGTTTCTTCCAATTTTTACAATTATCAAAACGTATATTATTGTTGTATATGTATGTTAATTGTCTCCTTTCTTTCGATATATAAATGAAATGGACCATCGCTGTTTGCCATCGATTACTTGTAAGATTGCCGTTAATGTATCTATTGTGCTGTATATGTTTATGTTCATCGCTGTAGCTGTATATGTAATATTCCGCTTCCTTGTAATACTCAGACCTTTACTGTTGGCGGTACCATCAAGTACCTCAGGTTAGTGCGCTGTCCCTTCGTTCGTTCTATTTTGTTCCTTAATCCTTGTCCGCATTATACGTTTGGTCTGTGGTCTTAATGTCTTGAATGTACCTTGTTATGCGCTGTCTCCTATATGATATGCATTGACTGTTATTTCTGTATCTGATTTGTCGCGTAACTGTTCTCCAATTCATTAGCGATCATCTCTTCTGCGCCATTTCATGCTTTGCTGGGAATATGTGGTGTTGTGCAATGTGGCTCGCTTTCATTCCAATATTAATATCTAATCCCTCTCATTTGATAATGCCTCATACTGATCAGATTTAATAATAATCATAACTGTGCTCCTCGTTGTGTCTACCATATGGGTTATATGCTTTGGGTCTGCGTTATATTTTTGGTGTGTTGACTGTATTATGGTTGCGTGTGGTCTTTTCCTTTGTCTGCATTCGTATTGTCCTTCTTTGCTGTTAAAATCTTCTCTCTGTATCTATCTTATCACCTCCCTTTCTTACTTATCTCTATCAATGATGAACTTCTTTTGCATCTGATATATTCTTTAGAACACTTGATAAAATATATAAAATGGCTTACCTCATCTAATGAAGCCTTTTCTTGTCTATGTCCATATATGTATGCCGTCTATATATACTGTCTCTGCATATTAAATATATATGTGTCTCTGTATATTAAATATATGTGTCTCTGCATATCTCTACATATATGTGTCTCTATAAATAGCAAATTTCTTCTCAACTTCTTATGGCTTCAATGCACATATCTAGAATGAATTGCTTGTTATCATATGTACATTTCTGATTATGTATGATCGTATACGTGTTGTGATATTATATGCTGTTGTATAATGCTGTTCACATTTCACATATGCTGTATACGTATAGATAATTGCTGTATGTGTGTTATACTGTACACTTGTCTTCAAAACCCTTGTTATATACATATGTAATGTATATGTCTTTATCACTGGTCATTATGTATTACTGTGTATGTTGAATATACTGAATATGCTGTATATCTCATATATCACCTTCATGTACCTTCGGATATGCCTGTTCGTATTCATTCATTACATATGCTTCTGATTTTGACATCAATGACAATATGTTCATCAAAGAATTGACATGTTTATTGGCTTAATAGAGGTTATAGCAGCGGGTTAGTCAATGGCCTAGTGATAGCTTTTGGGTTTAGGCAACACTAAGTACTACTGTAAAAATTTATCCATTTGGTTATTTATCAGTTGTGTTTAATCTTATTCAAGATATCTCGAGGGAAGGCCCCTTGGGTCCAGCCGGGCCTGAAGTATCGAATTAATGTGTTTTCTTTTTAATTTGCACAAGCATATGCTAGAAGCCTATTATGACATGCTATCACTTTTTTCACTTTTAGTTGTTAGTGTTGCTTTTTAATCTCTATGCACGTTTGTTTTAGTAGATACAAATTGTCTGGAAATTTGGTTGTTGCAAGCATGAAAGCTTTTCTAAGGTTTGAAACATTAGTGATTTGAATCCTTCCTAAATTGCTATCTTATTTTTGAAAGATGAATTTTTGTTATGATTTTACAATGATCTGTGTACCCTTGTACTGCACATGCTACTGGTTATATTATATATGTATGCAACATTAGGTTTTATCTTTTCATGAAGGAACCCATATGATAATGGCTTGATAAATGGTAAATATTGATTGGTGCAGATGATGAAATTGGTTGTATCTGCAGCGTGTCCTATAATTCTGTCAGTTGTAGGTAAGAATTCCTGAGACTTAGTACAGGTTGACATGACAGTTTTCTGCTACCATTTGAGCAATAACATAAACAAGAGAAATACATCATAGATATTAACCATCTTTTTATTATTTAATTTGTTTTATTGTTTGTAAGTCAATTCGTTAACAAATGGTTAAACGTATTATCATATGATATTAACCGACATTTGGCATGTAATGCTAGGTTAGTAATATTATTGCGATTCCTCCAACTTACAGTCCTTGAATTCTTCTTTGCCACTTGCAGCTGTATTATTATTTTAATTGAAGATGACTCTTTCAATATTCATTTCATGTAGTTTCATGGATGCTAAAATCTCATTCATAGTGGCCTAATCAATACTAAGTCTAAGTCAGATATTACATTGATGTGACATGTGAAGCAGAATGGTTTGGAAGGCATAAATCTCGAGGAAATAAATGAAGAAACATACATTTTTTAATAAAATATTTTTGTTATGTTAAACAATAAATTGAGTGCAGCAGACAACCTGAAGCCACAGGTTGACTAACACCACTGTGAGAAAGATTTTGAAAGGGAGAGAATCTATTGAAGCTTGCAACATTACAAGCATGCTACCCTGAACAATATGGTTGCTTCAAATTCAAAGTGAGAAGGTATTCCTGGGCCTGATGTGTTATGGGGAAATTTTTCAGATTTCACTATAAATAATCAACAAACTCTTTCATTTTCACTATTGGTTCTAGCGTAATCCTCTCCTAGACATGCAACATTTGAGGATCAATAGCAGGGATACAATAACATTTATGGAGGATCACAAGGAGTTCCATCTTGAGCATCTGAAGGTTTTTTCAGGCCTCCTGAGTGCTGTGTTATCATCATTTTTTGTGACATCTTCCTTTGCAAATGCATTGGCTAGAGGGAAAATTTCGAGACCAAAGACGATTTTCTTGGAGGATACATATTTAACAACCTTATCTAGATTTATTTAAACACCATCTATGATTGATATTATATTCTGATTCGCTTATTTTCCACTAGGAGTGCTCTGCAATATTGAAGTTTCGGTACTAAAATTTTGAAACAATCTAAGTTACAACCTATTGTGTATCTAATTTATGTTAATGAAAACTTTTAACCTCAAAAGATTCTGATCAATGCTATAGTCATGGTAAAAGATGCATTGATAGACCTTTTCAAGGTTATAAATTCTGCCTTATTATCATATGCTATGCTGATAAGTAGGAGATATTTTTCCACAGCAAGTCAAATTGTGATATTGCTATCAGGATTCAACTGTGCAGTTTTTCGAGTCAAACTCATTAACGCATGTTTCATGAGTAGTGGTTCACACGAACCCATCTCTCGTGAGTATGAATGGAACACTTAGCACTCATAGCATCTAGGTGATGCTCACGGAGGTGAGGTACCAAGACCTCCCGGGAGGTCACCCATTCGAGTACTACTCCAGCTCAAGCTGGAGTAGTACTCGGATGGGTGACCTCCTGGGAGGTCCTAGTGCGCTGGAGTAGTACTCGGATGGGTGACCTCCCGGGAGTTCCTGGTGCCTCATCTCCATGAGCATCACCTAGATGCTATGAGTGCTAAGTGTTCCATTCATTCTCATGAGAGATGGGTTCGTGTGAACCACTATTCATGAAACATGGGTCAATGTGATGGTCCCAACCGGTGCTGAGAGGGGAGGGGTGAATCAGCACGCTTTAAAACTTGATAACAATCTGATATAAACTAACTATTTCTTCATGCAGAATGGATCTTATAAAAGCAATAACTAACACAAGATCAAAGCAGTAGAACACTAGATGTATCACGTGGAAACCCAAAGCGGGAGAAAACCACGGTTTGAGTAGAACTCACAAATTTTGCACTCTTCTAAAGTTCTGCCTGTTAAAGGATTACAAACGTATTGTTAAATGCGACCCGGTTAAGCGATTTAATAAATAAGGCTTGTTAAAACTTGCCTTGTTAGAGGACTTTAGAACATCTACTAGATGTTCACCTGATTAAGGGATTTAATACAAGGGACCTGTTAATGTCCACCCAAATACTGAGATTTTACTATTGCAATTGTCAGAGAGAAAGAGGGTTTGATCTTTTTGAGATGACTTAGCTGAGCCTGATAAGATTGCTATTTTATCCATTGAGAGTTATCACCAGGCAGCACAGGTATACTCTCTTCAGGTTGTTGCGCTTCCTTGTGCACTCTTCTCTTCTTTGTCTCTTCTTCTTTTCTTTTCCTTTTTCCGTACTGTAGCTTTGCTCAGCATATGGGCTCACTCTTTCTCTTTGGCAGAATGAATGTAAGTGATATTCTTTGTTGGCTGAAGAAAAAATAGACTTCCTTTGCCCTACATGCTTTTGCATGTTGCGGTATCCACGAGGATCTTCTTTGGGTCTATCATCTAGTCAAGTCTCAGTCATGAGAGGAAACGATAGATGCATGACATAGGCTTTTTCTCAACAAGAGATTTGGCATGCAGTTGTGTTTCAGTTTTGTAAAGGAAACAAGAGATGCATGTCGCATACTATCCTTTACATGGGATTCCGGCATGTTTTAATGCCTTAAATTGCAGCATTAAAAACTTCAACTGCGCCTTGCAATGGTTTTCTTTATAACACAAAAGCCATCATGATTTGTGCAACAAATCTCGGTAGACGAGTCACTTAAGTGTTTGTCAACTATGACTTTCATCACCGGTTCACATGTCGTTTTAATATCTCAGCGATTAGAGATGATCGGTTTACTTTCTTCATTATGTAGTGTACAGGTCAACGTTTTCACCTTTCACTATTCTTTTCTCTGTCTACACCGGTTCTATTCCGGTCATATGCTTACCGGTCACTGCTCCGGTTAGTGACTTCACCTGTCACAGTACTTCATCACACCGGTCCTCTGCTCAATGTGTGTCACCGGTGGTTCAATAGTTTCACCTGTCAACTACAGTTGTTTACTATTTGTGTTACCTATTCCCTATTTGGACAATGTTAGCTGATGACATTGATGACAACACCACTTAACCATTTACCTGTTGCATCCTTACCGGTCAATGCCAATGCAATGAGTTAGACTCAAAAAACTACACAGTTGAATCCTGATAGCAATATCACAATATGCTATGCTATCATCAAGGTTCTCTATAGCTTGCTAGCATTGACATTTTCTGTTGTGTTGTTTCTATTCCTCCATAAGCAACTTTCTGAATTTCCTGGAGAAATCTTTCCATTGGCTTTCTTGTTAGTCATTCCTCTTGCAAAGTTACCTGTCTAAAAGCTTTATGCTTTGGCCTTGGGGACAAATCATGTTGGTACACAAAAATCTGCAAAATTATCAAATGTATTGGCAGAGCCGCAAATAATTGTCCTTCCAGTTGGTCCCGACCCTTAAATCTATGACCTCGAGATCAAGGACAATCATCTTTTCCAAACCCTTAAAAAATTTATGCAATTTGTATGATCTTTTAAATAATTTTCTTAATTTCAACCTGATTAATACCAAGACCTAATCAATATTGGTTTCGCAGAGATAACTTTATGGTAGGCTATTTGATTAGTTCTAGGGCATTAAACTGTGCTAGTCATTCATGTAATCCTTATCATACATCATTTTGCATATAATTTACAATATTGTATAGGAGCCCATGCTATGGCTAAATTATGTTCTCCACAAAACAAAGTGACCTTTTGGGAATACATAAATGTGTCAAATGATGACATTGATTAGCTCTTTAATGAGAAATTATTGTTTGACAATTAAATAATATTTGTTTACTGCTGTAATGTCCCTGTTTTGGGGACATTGGAAATTGACCGACAACTTAACAAAATATTAAAAATCACTTTAATGGAGCATAATGCAAATTAATAAAAGTCATTTTAATATTAAAAAGACGTTTAAAAAGAGACAAAAAGAAAGAAGACGAAAAGACAAGCATTTGGAAAACGAAGGGTCATAGGGATGTGTTATAAAAGAACTTTCAGAAGCTCATTCTCTTCATGCTTGGTTTATGATTTGATTATTGTTCTCTTGGAGAATTTGGAAGCTTCAGCTTTCAGCAGGTTTAAGGACAAAAACCCTCGAGCTTGGAGGTAGTGGATGGAAACCTATTGTCGGTTGGAGATATCATTCAAGTGTCTCACTTAGCGTTTCAAATTCATATTTCTGGTATCCAATCTTGCTATAAGGTCTGTAACTACGATTGGATCTTTTTTATTTCTTACCTAAAGATTTAATTGCAATATGCATTTGTGAAACTCTATTTCAGTTGGGATTTTGCATTTTTGCTGGATAAATTGAAATCTACTGCGTGCAAAATATTTGTTTGAATTTCTATGTTAAAATATGGGGATAATATCCTACGGGGATATTACAGTGGTATCAAAGTTGGTTTTTGTGCCAGCCTGTGAGTTTTCAAAGTAACAGTAATAACATTTTTTTCAGTGCTTGTTTGGAGAGTTTATCTGAGGAAATAAATAAATATTTTATTGGAGTATTATATGTTTGCCGATATATTTGTGTGCTATTTGGTTTTATTGTTATGTGAGAATACTTCAAGGAGGTTGACTTTGTTATGTTTTAAAGGATTCATCCCAAGAAAGAGGTATTATTTTTATAATAATCTGACAGCTAGCAATATAGATGGAGAGGCGTGAGGATATTTGAACGATTGTCGTGAACACTATGGAGGCGAAGGAAATAATTTTGGTGATTGAATTAAGTTCTGAGAATTAAATAAAAATCAACTTTATTGTTATTAGCAGCAATCAATTTATAATTGCATCAAAGGTTTATTACTTCCCACGAGCATTTAGAGTTTTATCATTTAATGTCATCAGGCAATACAAAGGAAATTAAGAGTCGAATGAATGAAATGAGATTTAATTAATTATTTGAGGCTTCATAATGGGCACGGTGTCCCTACAATAATATATTGGAGGATTAAGTTGATTGATGTTTCCGTGTATCTTTTACTGGAAAATAAAGGCTGAACTAAAGATTTGAAGAATAATATTGTCTACCATTGCTATTTCCGCCGAGCTTTAATTGGAGAAGTTGTGTTCGAAACTAAAGCAAAGAGAATGAACTTTTATTCTACGCACCTCCCTTAGCCAACAAAGGAACTTTAACGCATAGGGGGATGGGAGTTTCGTGAAGGATGAACAATTCACGCTGCTGTCAGTGATTAATGCCGACACCTTTCAAGGATACTGGCATACATTACTCTGTTGATTCTTGGCAGGAGCGTTACTTTCATCATCATCGGGCTGGCCAAATTGTGAGATTTGTGGGCACCGAAATGCAAACACGTCTAGGAAAGTGCGTCTATGTTACTCAAACCACTTCTCACAAACGTAAAGACAGTTGAAGAATAAATTGCCAAGGTGGCTATTTAATCAGACTCGAACCGCCAATTACATCTAATCAACATGTAATGTGGTGTACAAAGGTGCTATTGAGAGGTTTGTTCGGGTTGTGAGTATTGTAGAGATGTTGAGAAGAGTTGACTGAAAGTTTTGTTCTGAGCAAACGGGAAAAAATAAATCTATGACAGTATTCTTTCACTTTAGAAGTTCATTTATGTGATAGGTGAACGATTGTTGTCAATTAGTGTAAAGGCATCACTCTAGCAAAGAGACTTGGATAGACCTGCGCACAGCTACTGGTGACTACGAGAATGAATAACACTTGGTCCTTGATCTTTAATGGAGATAGCCGACTACCTTAGAACGAGATGCAGAGCTCATAGGATTATTGAAAGCATCGAGCATGGAGGATTGGTTCGCACCTATTGGTTAAGGGAATTTCAAACCATTAGCAAATTGAGCCATACCACAATCTTAGAATAGAACAAAAATTGTTGTGAGTCATCTCTTCTTCTAATTGGCGAATGGAGAAGATCAGAGAGAATTTCTGGGCTTGGTCGAAGGTTTCCAATGTTTATCCTTAATACTAGAGTTAGTGCTTGAAAAACACTTGTGTGATTGAAGATTGGGAGTTGTGTGGTTATCAATTGGAGTTCATAGGAAACTTTTCTGCTAAGCCGACTATGAACTTCGAGTATTAACAAGAATGTGTAGTTGCAAGTTTTTACCATTGTTTGGAGATAGGATTCTTTATCGAAGCTTGAATTTAATCATTGTTGGTAGTCACACGATAATAGAAGGCACAAATTTGTGTGAATGATCGTGTCTGACATGTAGAGACAAGAAGCTACGCATGCAAGGAAGAGTTATGTCACTGAGTATGGGAACTTAACGGGAAGAGCAATTGTTAATGGCCTGGGAGTATCACATGGTGGAAGACAAAATGCCATCAGTTGGATTAGAGGCGGATTCTGCTAACGCGACACTAGGGATACCAACTTATGGTAATGATAAATTGGGAGAGTGCTCATATCAGTAGCTGGGAGCATACATGAAGGATAAACGGGAAAGACGTTAGTCGTGGTGGATCATACACTGCAATATGTCCTTTTTGGCATAAAGAAAAAAATCTTTAGAAGCATTATAGTGAATGGCCTTCTGCTAGAACCGATTGGAGCTCAAGAGTTGCTAGAATCGACTGAGGGGAAATGGTGACTGTTTGTGTTTGTGGCAGAGCTGAAGTGAGCTGTTAAAGGTGCACACAATATTATACTGTACCTGATACATGAGTAGTCTTAATAATGCTTTTATCCATAATTCATATTGAGTTAACAAGTGTATTTCTGCTATATTGGTACTGAAATCAAAGCATACACAGCTGATTTTCTGGGCATGTTTATCGTTTTAACAATAGTTACATTTGATAAGTAATTTCTAGTGAATTACGTCAATTTTGTGAACCATTTAACAAAAAAACAACAATCTGATAAGTTGTTAGAGAGATAAATTTGAATTTTAGAGAAGGGGTAGCTTATTTCAGAAACCAACAACTGTCATGCAACCAAACTATTTGTTGAAGGAGAACAGTTAAAATTTAGTGGCAAGCAATGTAGGTCTTTGCAAAAATGAAGACAATGGAAAATCTGAAAAGCAATGTTTTCTCGAAAGAATTTAATGACACCGTTAATGGTGAATAGTTAAGAGACTTGTAGAAAGAGAAAGAAATGGGGAATGGGCTCTATATAATCAGATTACAATTGGAGTCCTTGAAATCTTTGGATGGTCTTGTTTCTAAGTTGGAGGATTTGGATTCGTTTTTATTTAGAGTAGACCAGTCAGATTCGAGGCTTCTAAACTGGGCTTTGCAGCCCTCAATGGTTGCTTTAGTCCAACAAAAGTTATTGGAATATCCGTGTGAAGATGTGAAACTAGTAGTTACTTCTTGTCACAGTGAAATCATAAGAATAACAACTCCTATTGCGCCTTATAATGATGACACACTAATGAATGTTCTATAGCTGATTGTGGAGAGCCTACGTGGATTACATGATGTCAAAGCCCCGACCTTTGGTAAGAGGGCTAAGTTTCTGGAAATCATGGAAAGAGCTAGGCCATTCATCATTATCTTGGATCCCACATGTGATAAATTGATTCTTCAAATGTTTCAATGTTTCTTAACTGAATTCGGGAATAATCATCCAGACAATGTGAGGGCTTGTATGGAAACTACTATGTCCTTAATCTTAGATGAGGATGCTGACATCTATAAGCGATTTTTACAATAGAACCTGCTAGGGTTCACCTTGATGAATGGATTTATATGTGCTTCACACAATAAAAGAAATGATCTTCTTTAGACACTTAATCTGTTGATCAGATCATACCTGTTCTCTTCTCGCTCTTCTTGGCTATTTAATCTCGATCTTTCACTCTTGGTGACTGTATTCCTTCTTAGAAGACTCAGCTCTTCTGCTCATCTCTCTCTCCGCGCTCTTGATTTTTAACAACAACATTTCTAATGCATGATGACCCATATAAATAATAATCTTCTCATTACCACACCAAATGGTGGCGCCAAGCTGTAACTCCTCCAAAACGCTGTTGTTCTGGAAAGTGATCTGAAAGTCTCGCATGAAGAACTCTTGATCAAGCCAAAAGGATCGCATACTGATATTTAGTTCTTCTCGAAACGCTCGTAGAAAAACTCGAGTTCTCAAAATGCTTCGCAAAAACCAGATCGAATTATAAAGCACAGATTGGTAGATAGATGCTACTTTGAAAGAAAACTAGTGTGCTACTGACCGGTGTGGGTACACTGGTTACCTAGTAAGTCTGATGGTTGTCGACTGGGACAACTACCGGTTCACCATTGTTGTTCTAACTTAAAGATTGGTGTGTTTAATATTTTCCAATGATGACAACTAAGCATAATGCCAACAAAACTTATGGCCAAGATTGTTCCACCTTTGTCCTAATTAGGGTTAGGTTTAAGAAAGAGAATCTACAATTAATGCATAGATCCACATGGACCAATTAAGAGAAAACCACTTTCATAGTGGGGTAATAAATGCCCACTATGCATGTTCGTTCAATAGGAGAGGGGTGACATGAATGTCCACTATGCATTAAATGCTTTGTGTGCCTTGAATAGATTATTCTCAGTTCCCTCCCTTAAATGTAGTTTTTGACTTCGAGACCTTTGATTAGTTGGTGGAGATAATTGGGCACCATGTCAGCACGGTGAGTGTCGGGCAATATTTTCTAAGTGCATCATTTTGTATACAAGATCCAACTTTGATTACTTCTTTTTAAATTATCTTCCTTTGACCATTTTCTTTCTTCCATGTGCTTGCTTGGTAATTCATCTTCTTCAAATGGATTGGACTTCCGCATCAATGATTTTGTCATTTTGGAATTTCTTCACATAGAATTTCCTTGGCCATGGTTTTGGATTTCCGGATTGAACTTTGATTTTTGAAGTCCTAAACCTGGAATGCCTTGAACTAGATTGCTTGAAACTTGGACACCTTCAACATTGGAATTGGAACTCTTGGACTTGAATGTCTTCCTTCAACATTTGGAAGTGGAACTCAGGGATTCGGAATCAAAATCCCTCCTACAAAATAAAATAAATGATGTAAGAATCACATAAAAATTCTTTCATATTTTTCTCTCTAAAAAAAATACTTTTCTCTAAACAAAAATCCTTTCTTTCTGATTTCCAATCCGATTCAGAATTGTTTCTCTTCTGAATTTCTCTTTGTTTTTTCTCTCTCTACAAATGTACTTCTTCCTTGAAAACTTAGGCCATCTCTCCAGAACCTTTTTCTCTCTAGAAAATCTCTCTTCAAACTTCTTGCTCTCTTTTCCTCTCCGAAATTCCATTCTAGGCACATACTTAAAGGGGTTGGAATTTAAATACTTTGGCAATTACATCTTTCCAATGCGTGATTAATTAAATATTAGATGCTGAGACAAAATCTAATGTCTAATTATTTTCCAAAAAATGATTCAAAGTCAATTTCAATCCATGTTTGCCAACATTATGATTTCTAATATTGGATGTAAAATTCACTTATTTTCCAAAGAAATCCAATATTTTCCAATTTTCAATGACTGAACCTTCTCTTAATGAAATTTGAATTTCTTCATCATAAAAGTTTATTCAATTTGGAACTTAAACCAAGTTAAATTTTATCTTCGTAACTCACCCAACCATTACGAGTAAATCTCACCATTTTATAACATGAATATCATCCCCCCTTTTAATTTTTTCTCGAGTTTAGTTCGTGAGGAGGATTTTCACTTCTTTCTCAAAGATTTTAATATTTTCCAAAATTTTAATACCCTCTCCCAATAGTGTGAAAACTTAAATATTTTATCAAGTCCTTTTTCGTTGGGGCACCCAAACAAGAGCAAAGGATTTCAACGTTTACAAAAATTACTTGACCACATAACATTTGCGCTATGAGTGCATTTCCAGCACAGTGAAGGAATTTTTAAGCATGTTATTTTTCCTTTGCCTGTAATGTCCCTGTTTTAGTAGGCTCTTGTAGCTGAGCATGGTCAGTTCATCATCGCGACCCTCGTGAGCTGACAGTGAGTTTTGAGGGTCTCCATGATAGATTTACTATTTTTAGTGAGTCTATTTTGGGCAGTGGCTATTTTTAGCAGGGTAGTGGAGGCAGTTCTGACGTGTCAGCAGTTGGGTGCATTTATTGAGCATTTAATGAGGCTTAAATGTTATTAGAGTTATTTATTAAGTTGAACTTAGTAAATAACATATCTTTATGTTATAATTTGAAAGTGTAAACGAGAAGCCTCTTAAGTGAAAAGTGTGTGGAAGAAGCCACATCTTTTTAATGCCTTTTAATGAGCCTTTGGAGAAAATCGAATTCGTTCATGGACTTGTGTTTTTTTGTGAAAATTGGAAGTGGAGAAATATGGCTAGGGTTTGAGGACTTATTCCTCATTTTGCAATTTGAATCATCACATGTTGATGGTGAATTTTGCTACTGAAATTCTGAATATTCAATTTTGATTCTAGAAATACAATTTGGTGCTGATGTATATCAAATTGTGAAGAGTTATTCAATTGCAGTTGATTCACAGATATTCCTCATTGTGGTTCAATTTTTCATTCAGAGGTTCAAACAATTATCAGGGAGGCTGTTGTATCTTCCCAGCTGGCTGTGCAATAAATTGGTGAGCTCCAATTTATTAATCAAGTAACAAATAATCGTCCTTGACTACGTTTTTTACCACATTTGGAGGGCTCCAATATTATCTGTGGCTGCATGACCTGTCTATAAGGATGCACCACTTTTATTGGCTGCGCGGACAGTTAAGTGGGCTGCGTTATTTCTCGAGGCTGTGTGACAAATTGAGGGAGCTGCATCACTTCCCTTGGAGGCTGCGTGGATAATTTGCTGCATTGCGTGGACTTCTAGAGGGAGTAATCTTCATCTTTGGGCCTGCAATATACTCCTCAATGCTGCGACATGAATAATTGAATGTTATTCAATTCATCAAACAGATATTTACATTGCCAGGGGCCAATAGCATTAATAAATCATTTGATATTTATGAGAAATGACAAATCCTTAGTTTGAAGTATTTGGTGTTCATTCAAAATTTTTAATTAGTTTAATTTATGTTATTCAATTCTGGAGAAAAAACTTCCAAAACAATCAAATATTATCAAAACAAATTTTTTTTTGCAAACTATTCAGTATCTTCAGCAAAGAGCTAGGCAGACTCTTTACACTGCCTGCGTACATTAGGTGATGGGGCACATGAAGACCTTGGTTAAGGATTTTTCAAACTTTGATTTTTTTGCTTTAGTCTATAGCATTTGCACTAAGAGCGCATATTAACTATAGTGAAGGAATTTTTGGACTTCAATTTTTCCTTAGCGGTGTAGAGATTGCGCCCTGAGCGCATTTTAGCTTCCATTGTGGATTCTTTCCTTCATCCAAAATTTGGTGACTTGGTGAGAAATGCGCTCTCAGCGTATTTTAGACGCATTAGCGGACTTTCTTCTCACCACAAATTCCTTGAAATCGCCAAAATCGCGCTTTGAGCATGTTTGAAGACCCCTAGTGGATTTTTCGCAATGGGCGGGATTCCTTCGTGAATTAGCGCTTTGAGTGCATTTTGGCCTCCATGCAAGAATTTTTGCCTTTGGAAAATGCCATGCCTTCACCCGATTTGCACCCTGGGGGCATATGAGCCATAGTGAAGGATTTTTTGGAATGGTGGGATTCTTTAAGCTTGGTGGATTCACGCTGTGGGCACATATAAGGTATTATAGTGGATTTTTTTCTTCATTGCATTCCTTGACCATAGAATGTTAGCGCTCTGGGCACACATGAAAGCTTGTGAAGGATTTTCGAGTTGTTCCTTGACTATATGGTCTTCATGCTTGTATGTAGACCACTATATTAGCAATGTTTCTCTTTTGAGCATGGCAAGACAGTGCTCACAGGTGCCTATCATAAGGAACAATGGATTTTGGATGATTTTCTTGGGCACAAAAGCTCCACAGGATGTGTCACTTTGAGTGTAAATGAGGACCGATGATGGACTCTGGGATCTGATTGCATAGGAGGCCATATGGTTTTGTCTCAACTTTCGATGGATGCCTTGATGTTATTGTTGTAGATTTTCATTCTTTGAAAGCCTATTTGATCATGACATCTGATGAATGAAGAATCAACATCACATTTTGGGGGGCCATATTGACCTCGTTGTAAATTTCCAGACTCTTGAACACTTCCCTGGCATAGTTGGAATAGACATTCTTGAGGAGAGTTTGGACTTGGTGAAGGCTTTTGATTCTTTTTGAATGGATCCTTTGCTTTTCTCCTGTGAAGAGCCCTGTAGGCTCCCAATAACAACTAGCTTTTTTCCTCAAATTAAATTGCACTTTTAATTACTTTCGAAACATAGAGGAAAATTATGAACAACAAATATGAAATTCAATGATGCTTTCCAGATTTATTACCACTTGAGATAATAATAACAGTCATTAAAAACATCACTGGAAGGCTTGCAAAGTATCAGTATTGACACACATATCAAATTAATTTTCAATTACAAACATTAACAAATTAAACCTGACACCTTTGTCTTAATGCAGCTGAAGGAATGAATCACGGCTGGAGTAAATTTGTGCCAGCATACACAACTGAATTCCCTTCTACTGATGCCACCAACAAACTCCTTAACGCGTCACTTGAATGAATGCAGATTACTGGCCAATCGTATTGACCAGAATAGTTCCAGCCAACACGCCAAGCTTCCTCAATCTCTAAATTTGTACGGCCCAGGCAGATTCTGTACGGATTTATTGGATTTTCCGTACGGCTCTGTTTAATGGTAAAATACTGCAGACTTCTACTATTGGAAACTCACGATGACTTCCATTTACTTCAGCAACCAATGCATGCACACTCTTCTAGAGAAATTAATAGTTCATCAAAGAAAATCGTTCAAACCCTTATTATGTCATTCAAAATTCTTTACTAAAGCAATTAAATCAATCAAAAGTAATAACATTACTCATCCCTGTAACATTCAGCAAATACAATGATATACTCTCCAGATCTGAAGCCCAAATATCATACTTCAGCAACACCGGAAGAAGCTCAACGTCCTCTCCTTGAAGATGACCAAACCCTAGCTCAATCCAAGAAAAAACGAATTCTCTCTGAACACAAATTTTTTATCAAAATCATCAATGGGTAAATGAAAGTGCTTTTTCGAATTGAATATATAGCTTTTTTGGAAAAAGCTTCAACTTCACTTTTTTCACTTAAGAGGCTTTTTAATCACAACTTCATTTTATAACATTAAAGGTATAAAGTCATAAAGTTATTAAATTAAAATAATTTAATTTAATAACGATAACTTTAAAATAAAAAGCCAGTGAGACCCACTGACTGCAACAAACTCATTTCTGACACCAGAGCCTCAAACTTCAACTGCCCTGCCATTAAATAGCCAACTGACAAAAATAGACTTACTATAAATAGTAAGTCTCTCAAACTGAAGATCCCCTGAAACTCGATCCTGAAACATCTGACACCCTGTGCAGACGCCCTGCTAATCTTGGCCATACCCAAAATACCACTTACTAAAAATAGTAAGTTGACCAAATTGACCCGAATGAAGAGCAGACCTGGTAATCTGAACCTCTAGAATGGAATCCCAACACTCGCTCCGCCAACTGATCCCCTCTGATCGCCTGATTAGCTTGCGAGGGTTACCAAACCAAGCTAATCCCAACAGTTTGAAAATCGAGGACATTACAGTCCTCCCTTCTCAAGATTGCTTGACCCCTAGCAATCAGGAAAAACAAGCAACATCACAATCCACCTAGATCCCAAGGACGGTCATGAGTAATGTCCCGATCAACCTCATACTCCTGTGAAGAAGCCAACAACATCAACAATACCAACATCAGCAACTGGAAATCTGCACTCAACACCCAAATTGATGATGCTGTAACCGAAACGCCTCGTGGGGGAAACTCAACCGAGAGTAACTCACATGGGAGTAACTCAACCAACAGACTAGACTTTCTCCCAGTCTTCGAACTAACCAAATCATCATACCAGTCATCAAAAGGATGCTCTGGAGAACTGTGTGACTGATAGATATCCTGAACGTGAGGATCGAATGTAAAGCTATAAGCAGTCCTCACCGTGTACACCTCGGTAAACTGTCCAGCTAGACCTCGCTGGCCTCCTGTGTAATCTACTTGATGAGCAAGTGTACAAACCGGATCCCAAATGTCATCAACATCATGATCATACAACACCTATAAGGGATCATCACTAAGCTCAAACAGTGGATTGTCATAGGTCATGACGACATCCACATCAAATAAAGGGTTGTTCACAAAGTGAACAGCACCCATCTGCTGATCTGAGCCATAAAACGGTGAACTCTGAGAAACATGATGTGCAACCTTCTCAACCTGTATGGACTCATGTCTCCGTGTATCGACACTATCTACGACACAAAAGGACATAGTGCGTAGACTCCCCTCAGCAATGTCCGACAACACATACTCTCTGCCCTAGTTCTCAAATCTGATTTGCATCGGGCTCACGCTAATGCAGAACTCCTTAATCTCATGTATCCACTATATCCCTAACACCACATCCATCTCCCCCAAATCGAACACATAGAAATCAGCTATCAGCTCATAATCACCAAGAAACAAGTAGAGATCTCAGATGCGCCTGGTACAGGTAAAATTGTAGCCATCAGCTACCCTGACTCTAAACCCTACAAACTCCTCTACCTGAAGCCCACATTGACGAACAAGTCGCTCATGAATAAAGTTGTGCGTGGCTCCAGTGTCCAACATAGCAACGCAGGGTTGTCCTTCCACTAATCCCTTCAGTCTGAAAGCAAAGGGAAGTGGCACAGAGGTGGACAACACAATCGGACATAGTTTGGCGTCAGGACCAAACTCAGGAGTAACTCTCTGCTCCTCTGTATCAAAACCAGCAGCCTGATGAGAAGACTCAGCGTCACTCTCACAAGAATAAACCCACATAGAGCGATTTTCCCTACCCTTGGGCCTCATAGGACAAGAAAGTTCTTTGTCATAAGGCTCTTTGCATCAATAGCAAAGCTGCCTCCTCTTCAAATCCTCTTGTGTGGCATCATCAAGTCTACTTGCAGGCTTCTTTCTGTCAACAACTAGCGGATGTACCTCGTCTACAGGAGGAATAGTAGGACTATGAGTAGACTTCCCCCGTGAAATAGAAGGTTCAAGATTCCTTGCCTTCTTCATAGCATCTCGCAAGGTAGGTGGATCCAGGGACTTGACCCACCCTCTATACAGCTCTGACAAACCCTCTATGAAAAGCATGACTCTCCTCTCGGAGAGGTCATATACCATAACTAATAGGCGCTGAAACTCAGTGATAAAGGCCTCAAGGCCACCTGTCTGTCACAACTGAGCTAACTCTCTAAAGTAAGTCTCAGGATCCTTCCTATCAAATGGCTCTATTAGTCTATCTACGAACTCCTGGTACTCCACAATATGATCATGATGCAGAGACACTAACCCATGATACCACCAATCATGAGCAACCCCATCCAAATGAAGCACGACAAATCGAATAACGTCCTCCTCAGACATAGGACGAAGTGATAGATAAGTATCCAGCTTGTGGACCCATGCTCTAGCTGTAGTCTTCCTACTTCCATCGAAGTGGTCTAATGTCAACTTGCTGGTTGCCTGCTTAAGTTCATTCTGCCTAGGTCTCTGCCTCGTGGCAGGAGTTGGCCTGCCTTTGGAATGCTCACGCTTCTGTGTCAAATTTCTGTCAAAATTTAAATTTCTTTTAAGTGCCTCAGGAAGAGCATCCCACTTTGCAAAATGTGCCACCATGTCATCGACAAATGATGCTGACTCTAACTCCACACTAACTGTATCCAACTCTGGCCTCAAGAAAGTCGGACGATGAGGCCTGTTATAAGTACCAGTATGGTCAGCTCTATAATCTTGCCTGTCATCAGCTCGAGACCTGTGTGAGCTGACTGAAGCACTCTGCACACCTCTGTCTCTAACACCTGGTAATGCAATCCGTTGTAGAGTGTCTGAAAGCTGTTGCAATACAGTTGCAACATGATGCTGACCATCTACAATATTTCTGAAGGTATCTCTGGCCTCCCTGTCAATATCATTTTCGATATTATTCTTGTTTCCTGCTTGTTCGTTCTGTGGGCCCTATTCATTGCCTTTAGGAGGTGGTGAATTTCTACTCCTGCGAGTATAGTGCCCTCCTAGTATAAATCGGTCTGCCATTATTTTATTCTCATACCCTTTGGGATGGCAAGATCGATGCTCTGATACCACTGTGAAGAGCCCTGCATGCTCCCAATAACAACTAGCTTTTTTCCTCAAATTAAATTGCACTTTTAATTACTTTCGGAACATAGAGGAAAATTATGAACAACAAATATGAAATTCAATGATGCTTTCCAGATTTATTACCACTTGAGATAATAATAACAGTCATTAAAAACATCACTGGATGGCTTGCAAAGTATCAGTATTGGCACACATATCAAATTAATTTTCAATTACAAACATTAACAAATTAAACCGGGCACCTTTTTCTTAATGCAGTTGAAGGAATGAATCACGGCTGGAGTAAATTTGTGCCAGCATACACAACTGAATTCCCTTCTACTGACGCCACCAGAAAACTCCTTAACACGTCACCTAAATGTATGTAGATTACTGGCCAATCGTATTGACCAGAATAGTTCCAGCCAACACGCCAAGCTTCCTCAATCTCTAAATTTGTACGGCCTAGGCAGATTCTGTACGGATTTATTAGATTTTTTGTACGGCTTTGTTTAATGATAAAATACTGCAAACTTCTACTACTAGAAACTCACGATGACTTCCATTTACTTCAGCAACCAATGCAAGCGCACTCTTCTAGAGAAATTGATAGTTCATCAAAGAAAATCGTTCAAACCCTTATTATCTCATTGGAAATTCTTTACTAAAGCCATTAAATCAATCAAAAGTAATAACATTACTCATCCCTGTAACATTCAGCAAATACAATGATATACTCTCCAGATCTGAAGACCAAATATCATACTTCAGCAACACCGGAAGAAACTCAACATTCTCTTCTTGAAGAAGACCAAACCCTAGCTCAATCCAAGAAAAACCGAATTCTCTCTCAACACAAATTTTTAATCAAAATCATCAATGGGTGAATGAAAGTGCTTTTTCGAATTGAATATATAGCTTTTTTGTGAAAAAGCTTCAACTTCACTTTTTTCACTTAAGAGGCTTTTTAATCACAACTTCATTTTATAACATTAAATTTATAAAGTCATAAAGTTATTAAATTAAAATAATTTAATTTAATAACGATAACTTTAAAATAAAAAGCCACTGAAACCCACTGATTGCAACAAACTCATTTCTGACACCAGAGCCTCAAACTTCAACTGCCCTGCCAAAAAATAGCCAACTGGCAAAAATAGACTTACTATAAATAGTAAGTCTCTCAAACTGGAGATCCCCTGAAACTCAATCTTGAAACATCTAACACCCCGTGCAGACGCCTTGCTAATCCTGGCCATACCCAAAATACCACTTACTAAAAATAGTAAGTTGACCAAATTGACCCGAACGAAGAGCAGACTTGGTAATCTGAACCTCCAAAATGGGATCCCAACACTGACTCCGCCAACTGACCCCCTTTGATCGCCTGATTAGCTTGCGAGGGTCGCCAAACGAAACTAATCCCAATAGTCTGAAAAATGGGGACATTACATCTCCCTATTCTTCAAGCATTAGGATGAATTTTATTTTAGGCCTGGTAACATATTTGAATCCTTTAAAACACTAGCTCTTTGGATTGATCGTGGTTGTCTGTACATTCAACTAGGGATCCTGGACTTCGAATCAACTGCGTTCCAACATTCATTGGTTGGTTCGCAACTTGGTGGTAAGCCTTCTCATATCTGAAAATTTCTTTACATCTCAGAGTTTGGATGTAAAACCTATAGTGCTTCCATCTTAGAAAATTTTATGCCTTTGGGTGCAAAAGAGGCATTGTGCTAGATTTTTTTTTATTTTTAAACTTTCTTGCCACACTTGAACTGGTGCCTTTGAATACTCCAAATTCAACCATTTTCCTATTTGTTCATGTGGTCATGGTCCATGCTTACCATTTTCTCACATCTTTCATTTCTGAGTATTAAGGAAATAATGTAGACTCTAGGCCTAATGAAAACCACCACTTCTGACTAAAACAAGAGGAACTTCAAGAGACCAGAGCTAAAGCTCTCAAGACATTGAAACCTAAAAAGGGCAAGTGAAATGAAAAGGCAAGGGGGGTCCCATTTCCAATGGGCAATGTGTGAAAAGGTTACAACATCTCGCGAGTCCATGGGTGAAATGTTGAAAACATTTGAAGGATAAAAACTTAATCTGAACGTAGATTCTTTAGTTAATCAATCTCATGCCATCATGAAGAGAGAAAACATACTCAAAAGGGGAGAACAATCATATATTGGATCAAGACACCTTTGTCCGTGATTACCTAGGTGTGTCCGTTCAAGATTTATATATACATATATATGTGTGTGTGTGTGTGTGTGTGTATACATATGCAACAACAAATAAGTTCATACATTACTATGCTAATAATAAAGCAACATAGCAAAATACACCACCACATATATTGTCGTTTTAGTTTAAATGACATAGCAAAATGCCAAAATACACCACCATATCAATGTTTTGGTTCAAAAACAATTATGTCCACATTTATAATCAGTCATCAGTGATCAAATATCATCAAAAACATCAAACAAGTCATCATCATCTTGTTGTAGCATATTAGAAGCACAGAAAGTGCCACTAGCATCAGTACTAGCAGCCTCCTAATCAGCCTCATCATCACTATGTAGCTCGAGATCACCATCATCAGTTGCAAGTAAATCCAATTGGGCTTCCAACTCTGCATGCTCTAGTTCAACATCCCAATCGTTTGCCTCTCCTTTTTTCTAAGCATTGTCTTTTTGTGTTGTGAGCCACAAGTTTGAATGCACAAAGACCAAGTTATCTGCCTTCTTGGAATTTAGTCTATTGCGTTTTATTGAGTGGATGGAGTATGTGCTCCAGTTTCTCTCAGATGATGAAGAACTAGCAACCTATCAAGATTTACAATTTTGAAAGTAAAGAGTTAAGAGTTTTGAAAATTTTTTTTTTAAAAAAAAATTCAGTATTCATCAACAAGAATTTAGAATTTAGAATCTTAAGAGTTAAGAACTTCTGATAAAATTTTGATGGCAATGGGTTGCAGGTGCTAGTACATTTGTCCATGGAAGTACCACCATTTATGAGCATCAACATTGTTCTTGTCTTCAAGAGTGTCAAGGCTACAATCATCGGTGCTTGCGAAACTCATGACTTCAGTCCTCACTGTAGGTCGCACGTGCTTGGGAAATAGTCTTCGAAGGGCTTCCTTGTACCCTTGAGCAACTTCAGGATCTCTATATGGGGCAACTCTAGTGGTACTCCCCCTGAGGACCAATTGTCTATAGAACGTGGGGCTCAATGCAAAGGCAAGTAGATGCAAAGGGGTAGTCATTTTGTTCCATCTCTCTACCATGATTATTTTGTAGTTCCTTGAAGAACTTTTCATCAGGATCTTGCTCTCTCATATATGATATTTCTAATATCCTCAATCATGGAGTCTATGCCATCATATACCTCACCTAAGCAAGGCCTATCCATGTCAGTGTATTGGATCATACTCAATATAGGTTCAGTGAACCTCAGGAGGTACTCAACACAATCCCACCAAGAGTCATCTAGTATCATTGCCTTAATGGCAGCTGCCCTGGCACTATTAGATTGCCTCCATATGCTTCAATTAGCACTGATTACCGCTCTAGACAATGCCTCTTTAACCTTGACAAGGCGTCTCAAAACAATAGTGTTGGAGGCAAAGCGGGTCTCGACAACCTATTTTAAAATCAAAACAATAATAAATTAAAATCAAGACTAAAATTTAAAAATTTAAAACATAGAAAGTTTATTAAACTAAAGTGACTAAATTGCTAAAACATATTTAAATTTTAAATAATTTAACTTACCTTCAAGAGCTCCAATTTTGAGAATTATCTAAATATGGCTTGCGTCATATGGTGGTTTCTGATGAACATCTGGATCTCTTGTGCATCTTCATACATTTTTTTAATCCACTCAATCTTAGTGCCAATTTTTTGCAGCATTAGGTTGAGTGAGTGCACAACACAAGGTGTGCAAAAAATGTGTTTGAAGTGCTCCTTAACCAATAACCTGACAGCCCTACAGTTCTTGGCATTGTCGGTTATTACCTGAACAACATTTTGAGGGCCAACTTTCTCAATGGCTTGGACGAGAATGTTTGCAATGAAAGGACCATCCTTCACCTCCCCTTCACAATCCATAGCTTTCAAAAACATTGCACCTCTTATGGACACTGCAATAATATTGACCAAAGGATGATTTCCCACATCTTTCCATCCATCGGATACTATGGTCAAACTTGTTTCGATCCATGAATCCTTGATGGGCTGCATGGAAGCCTCTACATTGATCACCTCTCTATCCAATAAAGTGGTGTGCACCTTCTCATAACCTGGGCCCTTGAACCCCTTTGGAGCCTCATTAATTGATCTCACCATTTTTTGCCAATATGGTGAGCGAAGCACATTAAATGACAATCCATTCGCATAGATGCATTTCGCTATGTCTTCCTCAGCAATGTCTCTAGCTTCATTCTGAAATGATAATTCCAAGGGCCCCTTTGCTCTCTTATTTGCAACCGGTTCATGAGGAGCACGCAAGAATGGATGGCCCTTTGTGGGTGGTTCATTGGGAGTAGAAACTGAAGCCATAGATGATGTTTTTGTTTATTTTAGCATTTTGCAAAGGATGAGAATTACCACGCCCAGCTGCTTCGTCTGCTTGTTTTTGTTCTTGAATATATTTGTTCACCATGTGGTTTGGAAGAAGGGATTTAGGTAGTACCCCATTAGCTCTTGACTTCCATGTAAAAAATTTAATGCCCTTTTGAGGAATAAAGCACAAATGTGCTTTCACTCTACTATAAGAGCTACTAAATTCCTCTTTGCAATGGCTGCAAATCCACAGATAACCTCCTCTGCCTTCCATTGGTTGAACCATTTCCACATATTTCCATAAAGGAGAGCATCTGTGTATTTTGAAGTGGGAGTTTCCGGTGCTTGCAGCACTTGCAGCCATTCTTCGAATCTTCAAACAACAAACCAGTTGGTTTCCTTTTCAATAGCTGTTCAAATAAATTGAACTGGTACACATCAAATCAAATCTCATGATTTGGGAAATTAAAGTCATTTTCTGCAGACGTTATTTAACTGCTAAGCATGACTAAATTCTACATAAATGTATCAATTTGTGCATAACTTTTAGCGTTTAGTTATTTGATAGAATTGTTCTTACTTCAATTATAGTATTATCTGATCCATCTGTGTTTAAATACAATTTATTGACAATTCTAAATCAGTCAAGGCAAACAGATTTCCTAAAGAGCTGGGAATGGTCTCTTGTAAATTTGTAATTCACTGTCATCCAGCCATAGTATCTGCAGATGGGGAAGCTTGCCGAGTTGAGGTGGAATGCTGCCTAATAGCTGATTTGTATATACTATAAAGAGAAAGCACCTTTAGTTGAGGTAGGGCTCCCAATAGAGGGGGAATGGTACTTGTGAGATAATTGTCCTCCATGTACAATCCAACTAAAGAGGAGAGATTTTTAAAAGAATGGGGAATGGTACCTGTGAGCTTGTTTCCTCCCAAGTAAAGGATCTTCAAACTTGTGAGGCGACTCAGCTCGGCTGGAATGCTGCCATGAAGTTGGAATGTAGCATGCGGAGAGAGAGGTCGGAATGGTGCCTTGCAATTCATTTTCGACTTTTGCTGATGAAAAATACCCGTTGCGTGAGAGAACCCAACCTATGACATGTATTTTCTCAGAAAATGTCGTGTATGTGTGACGCCGAAATGTCGTGTATTTGCAAAATGCGGTGTGAGAATGAAATGTGGTGCGAAACTATGTTTAGTTTGCAAAAGTTAAAAACTATAAAGAAAAGTCAACAAAATGCCATTCTCCCGATATTCGCCCAAATTCAACCAAATTCGCTCTGGGCTTGCGCGCCTAATTCAAAATTCGGTAAAAATGGGGCAAAATTCAACCAGGGTCCTTCGCAACGAATTTAGAGCGAATTCATCAGGAAAAAACTAAATTTGGAACGAATCTACATCGTTTACGAATTTGGTGCGAACTGACTTTTGACTTTGGGGTCAGTACGATGAATGTGGCAACGTAGACCAAAAGGGAAACCAAAAGAAAACAGGAAAGTAAAACAAAGAATCTAAACTAACTAAACAAAAACTTTGAACAGACAAGATTCAAAAGACCAAAATATACACAACTCCAAGATGTGCAAGAGCAACATAGCATTAGTCATAGTTCGTAGCCTTGCAAATTTATCCTTAAACTCTGAAAAGTAATCCTTCACAACACAAATCTCCAACTCAATGAAAACCTCTAGAAAGATTAGTAACTTGGGCAACTCCTCTAGACCATAGTTAATCCATAAACAAGTTGTTCTTCCTAAATTTCCTTAATCAAATTCGTAACCTTCAAAATCAAGAGTAAGGAAAGGGACAACCTGGTGTTGTTTGTTCTTGGGCGAGAATTCCTGCGTGTTGTTGTTAGGATTTGGTAACACTGAGAGGGGGGGGTGAATCAGTGTTACAGTATTTTTCAATATTCTTTTCTTTCTTTATTTTCATTAAACAACATATAAAGAAGTAGCATAATATAAGTAACCATGCAACATAGACAAACATAGAAGAACTCATAACACCATATTTGTTTTTGAGGAAACCCTGTTAAGGGAAAAACCTCGGTGGGGATGGTACCCACAAATATCTGCACTATAAGTATAATAACACTGTTAAGAGTTTTGACCTTGTTAGTAGCTGAGTATGACAATAGGCACGTCCTGATTAAAGGAGAGACCTTGTTAGGAGTCTTTCACAATGTGATCCCAATTAAGGATCGACCCTGCTAGGAGTCCTGCCCTGTTAGAGGCAATCAAACCCTGTTAGGGGTGTACAATAGGTGCAACAACACTTACAATCAATCTATTGTCCTAAATACAAAGAGTTTACAAAGTATTCCTTGAAGAACTCCTCTTGTTCTCCTTTCTCTTGATCTCTGCTTTGTCTCCTAGATGCCTTCACAGTCCGCATCCATCTATTTTATCCATATCATTATCGCACATTTTTACCAAAGTGTCTATATATTTATACCTTGCTAGAAGTATACTTGAAAGAGCTAGTCGGCATTATTCTAGCTAGGCAACATTTATTTTATATGCATTTGCACGCTTCATTAGCATCCTTAGTCGGCCTTCAATCCAAGAGCACATCCAAAAGTAACTTTCCAATCACTCACAAAGTCGGCCTTGGTGATTGCCAACAAGTTATACTCTGTTTATTGTCTTCGCATCCAATTAATTGAACATATCTCTTCGATACCAAAATATTAACTCGTGTGGCCTTACACACGTATTTAGTTGTCCTATAGGCATGTAACCAAGATCACGTCTTAATAAAGCTCCTATAAAGTTTGCTATGCTTTTCTGTCAGACTAGGTCACAGGAACAGTTTGTGTACTTAGGCATTTTTTCCTTCATTAACTACATACAAACATATTGATGATATCCAATATGTGCGATCATAAATTTGACAAGTGTTACCATAAATGACAATATTCCATATGTGCATGTGTCTACATGTGCATATGTGTGCATGTGCTGACCACTTGCCAACAATTGTCATATATTACATCAGGAGAACGAAGCTAGTGATGTACCATCCCACTCGCATTTGAGATATGTAGATCATCTTAACATTCCATAGCGGGCTTGCCATGATGTGAACCTGATTCAACTGGAAATTAGGAAATATGGAACATTTCACCCGTTGGTAGCGCCAATTTAAATTTCTCTTCATATTTTGTTTCTATCATAGCAATCTACTCATCATCTAGTATTTCTTCTTGTGCAATTTCTTTTAAAAGCTCTTCTTGGATCTTGAGTAGTGGATCTAGCACGAATTCGAATTGGTTGTCCAATGTAAAGAACCTTGGCTGGCTCATTTGAATCCTCTTAATTTGAATTCAAAATATTTGCAAACACTTGTTCAAACTTACTTTTAATTTGCAATTTTAAAATAACTTCCTTCAAATTCAGATATCAAACTAGAACAATACGAAATTCTGCATAAACTCTATTAGACATCCAATTTTACACATTTATTACATGGCTGCAAATTGTATAATTTCAGAATTAATTAACATGGAATTTAAGGCACTTGGAAAATGCTGCATTCTTGACTAAGTATGATACCCTTCACAAATGTCATGACTCAGCCCAGATTATAAAAATGTCACCATATAACAGTCACGTGGCAGCTTTAAATGTAGTCGTGACTGTGCTGATATTTACGCAGCCTCCTTGCAGCATAGAACAACTTCCTAGGCAGTCACGTGAGCTAAAAGGAAGGAGTGCTGTTGCCAACCAAACCCCATGCAGCCTGCCAAGACTCCACACAGCACTCACGTGAGAGCTGAGAATGCTTTGGAACAATTTCGCAGGTCCTCCAATGAAACGCAGCCCAAGTCTATTCAATATCTCTTGACAATTGGAAAACCCTCAACAAATTCGAAATTCAATTACCAACTGAAGAATCACAGTAACTCCTCCAAACAATTTCAGAACTTTAGCAGAAAGACAAATCAAATCCCAGAATGAATAAATTGATTTGCTTGTAGAATAAAACTTTTCAGAATTCCAGTATACCTCAACACTGGATTACGATCTCAGATACAGCTGCAAAATTCACCATCAATCTGTAATGGCTCAAATTGCCAGAAGAGGAATCAGTCCTCAAAACCCTAGCCGAGTAGTCTCTCTCGCAAACTTCAATCAAATCATAACTCAACAATGGATCGATGAAAATGCTTTTTCGAGTTGTACTTATAGCTTTTTCGGAAAAGGCACAATTTCACTTTTTTCATATAAAAGGCTTTTTAATGATAATTTCATTTTATAACATTAAAGTTATAAAGTAATTAAGTTATTAAATTAAAATAATTTAATTTAATAACGATAACTTTAAAAAACAAAGCCACCGAATCCCGTTGACAGTAACAAAATCATTTCCGAAGCCAGAGCCTCAAATGCCAACTGCCCTGCTAGAAATAACCCACTGCCAAAAATAGCCAACTGCTAAAAATAGACTTACTATAAATAGTAAGTCACTCAAATTGGAGATTCTCTGAAACTCAATCTTGAGACATCTGACACTTTGTGCACACAGCCTACTAATCCTGGCCATACCCAAAATACCACTTACTAAAAATAGTAAGTTGACCAAAATGACCTGAACGAAGAGCAGACTTGGTAAAGTGAACCTCCAGAATGGAATCCCAACATTGGCTCCGCCATCTAACCCCCTCTGATCCCCTGATTAGCCTGCGAGGGTCGCCAAAACAAGCTAATCCCAAAGTCTGAAAAACGCGGACATTACATCCAATTCTATTTGCATCATGGTGGCTAGTCCATAATCTGATATTTCATTTTGTCCCAAGATGCCCCACAATTTCATCATCTTAACAATATGTGAATGCACTGCCTTGTCAATGATTTCTCCTTTTGGATACTCCTGTTGCAAGATCAAACATTGATCAAAATTTTCTCCTTCATGAGAGGTACTAAAAGGGTTTTCTTTGTCCTACGGTTGTTTTTCCTCACTTGCAACAATCATTTGATCCTCATGAGCTGATGCTTCCAAGCATTGAATATGACTTGTCATTTTTTGAAGGTCTCGTATGGCTTCTTTGATCTTGACTATAATAGCATCTTCTTGACTCCATGGTAATTTTTTATAATCTGAGTTAACATCTAACTTGATTGATGACCTCTCCGCAAATTGAACAAGTAAATTCTGAGGTGCATTGTGAATCCGACACTAGCGGGGAAGCAACATGCCTTCAAGTCATAGATTACCAATCTCAATCTAATTCTGAATTCTCAACTTGCATCTTAAAAAGGGATCATTTCCATTGTAATCATTATCAGGCCTTATGCACAATTCTGGCTTCAGAACATCCCAAAAGAAAATCTTCCCTTGCAACACTAGCTCTATCCTTAACAAGAAGGTCAAGCAATTCATCTCCTCATGCTTGGTAGTCTCACGAATCCAGCATCTCCCTGGTATGGCAAACTGAGACAGATTCCTGGGGTGCAACTATACGTTCAAATCCTCCTAAGTATGAATTATATCCACTAGGAGACTGTCTTGACGACAAGAATTATGAAATGGTCACTCATCCATCGAGAAATCTTTCTTTTGGGATTTCCTGCTTTTTTATTTTTTTGGCTTTTTTGATTTTTCACTTTTATTGGATTTTTTTGATTTTTTTATTTTTTTTTATTTTCTAATAAATGAGAGATCTAACACATATCTGGTTTGGCACTTGAAGGCTCATACAAGTTCCAGCCGACTAAATTTCGTCACTTGATGGTTCTCATTGTGAAATGAACAATTTGATGTTCATGCCCTCCTAACGCCAGTTTTTGTTGATGTGTGTTTTATGACCACACCAACAATAGAATAAAAGACCAAGGTATCTTATCCTCTTTTGAGCAAAATCCTGTGTATGCTAAGATTGCAAAAGATCATACAAGTGACTCCAAGGTTCTTTACTGTCAGGTCTTGACTTGTGGATAAGCTCAATGGTTGATGTGATATGCTAGTATCACGAAGGGACTTACATTTGAATCGTTCTTCACTTCTTCCGCAATGTTGATTGGTACTCCATCAGATATTGCAATCTCGTGATGCTTCTTCTTTGAATGACACAACTGAGAAGTACTGAAATTAAAAGGGAAAGGGTTAGAAGGATCTAAATCTACTCCTAAGGGCAATGATGTCAATGGATAGTGCTCCAGTGGACGAACTCCCAATAACCAAGTTTTGCTTTGCCAAGATCAACTATAACTCCGCAAGAACTTGTGCAATCTTCTAAGGGTTAAGCAAAGAATTTTCAAATCACAATGAACACCATCATAATGAACAATGCACATTTAATGATAGAAGTTGAGTATCCATAAAAATGGGGGCCCAAGCTAACTTTACACGACAACATACAATCAGCAAACTACCAAAAGTATGAACTAGGGAAATTCATTAGACACCATTACATTTCTTCATTGAAATCAAAGCACTTTATTTAACAAATCTACTCTAAGTGAGGGAACAATGAAACTATGCAAGCACCAAAATACCTCAAGTAATCACTATTAAACCAACAATGAAAACTTTATTATCTTGGTAGCTCTTAGCAACATTCTCAAAATTCGCTCTACAAATGAGAAATGAGGGCTTTATATAGGTACCCAATTATAATGAGTGGCTTGGATTGAAACAAAACCAGTGGCCCAGATTGTGCCACCTTACCCCTAATTAGGGTTAGGTTTAAGAAAAAGAACCTACAATTAACACAGGTGTCCACACGGACCAATCAAGAGAAAACCACTTTCTTAGTGTGGTAATAAATGCCCAGTATGCATGTTCGTTCAACAGGAGAGGGGCGACATGAATGCCCATTATGCATTAAATGCTCTGTCTGTCTTGAATAGATTATTCTTGGTTCCCTTAAATGTAGCCAATTTCGACTTTGAGCCCTTTGATTAGCTGGTGGAGATGATTGGACGCCATGTCAACACATTGAGTGTTGGGTAATATTTTCCAACTGCATCATTTTTTAACCTAGATCCAACTTTCATTACTTCTTTTGAAATTATCTTCCTTTGACCATTTTCTTCCTTCCTTGTGCCTGCTTGGGAATTCATCTTCTTGAAATGGATTGGGCTTCCTCATCGATGATTTTGTCATTCTGGAATTTCGTCACGTAGAACTTCCTTGGACATGGTCTTGGATTTTCGAATTGAACTTTGATTTTTGAAGTCCTGAACCTTGAATGCCTTGAACTAGATTGCCTGAAACTTGGACGCCTTCAACACTGGAACTGGAACTCTCGGACTTGAATGTCTTCCTTGAACATTTGGAATTGGAACTCTTAGACTTGAAACTGCAATCCCTCCTGCAAAATAAAATAATTGATGTAAGAATCACAGAAAATTTCTTTCATATTTTTCTCTCTAAAAAATCCTTTCTTTCTGATTTCCAATCTGATTCAAAAGTGCTTCTCTTCCAAATTTCGCCCTGATTTCTCTCTACAAATGTACTTCCTTCTAAAAAGTTCAGGCCATCTCTCTAGAAACTTTTTCTCACTAGAAACTCTTTCTCTCTCTTCAAAATTCTCGCCTTCTTTTCCTCTCCAAATTCCATTCTAGGCACATACTTGAAGGGGTTGGAATTTAAATACTTTGGCAATTACATCTTTCCATCACTTGATTAATTAGTATTAGATGCTGAGAAAAATGCTAATATCTAATTATTTCCAAAACATGATTCAAAGTCAATTTCAGTCCATTTTTTCCAACATTGTAATTTTTAATATTGGATGTGAAATTCACTTATTTTCCAATCTTAGTTTAGAGTTTGGTGATTGTCAATACTTCCTCCTACGGCTCCTTCACATCCAACATATTTACTCCCTTCTATTTTGGGCATTTAGTGTCCTCGTGGTTCCCTAGACCACACCATCTGCACGACAAACTCCTGTTGTTATGCCCACTCTGGTAGTCTTATGCAAAGTGGTCCACTCATTACACATTTAACACTATATGATAGGGCATCCTCTAGAGTTGTATTGTATTTGATTCTGGTGTTGATTTCCATGAGTGCCTAGTAATACATTTTGGGGTTTCGATGGAGTGGACTCTCTCTATGTGAAGAGTACTTGTGTGCTTCTAGTCTTTAAATTATATGGACAGTCCTTTATCAAATGACCCATCACTTGGCAAATCTCACAAAACATCATTCAGGACAATTACCTTTCGTGTGCTCTTCATTTTTGCAGTTCATACACCATAGTTCATTACTTTTTTTACTTGTCCCTTTCTCAGCTTTTAGTTCTTTCATCATCCTCATCATGTCTCGCCATAGGGATGGACTGTTGTTGATTCATCATTACTACTACCCTTAGTGCTGTCATCATCATACGTCTTCCTCTTCCCTTGGGAGGATGTCTTGTTTTCACTCTCAATGTCCATCGCCTGATTGTAGGCATCGGTGTACAAGGGTGGAGGCACCCCTTTCTTCTTCTTACGTAGGGATGGAATCAACTCCTCGATGAACCACCTCTTCTTCAACCTGTCGCCTGGCTGATTGTCCAACTTGCCCAACTATTCCTTGAGCCTACGATTGTAAGCTTGTACACTCTCGTTCCTCCCTTGTCTGGTATTATAAATTTCAGCGACAATCTCATTGTCGTCTCGTAGCAATTTAATTTCAGCCTTGAACGCCCTCCCGAGAGTCCCAAAAAGCTATGGATGAAGCATCTAGTTTTGTGAACTAGTCGATGGGTGTACCTCATAGCATTGTGTTGTCCTCAATTTTGACATCACAAAATTGTGGCAACCCTACGCAATTTTCTCATGGATTCATAGGTGCATCCCCTATGTTTCAATGCATCAATAAGGTGTCATGAAAGTAGTTCTTCATCCTTGAATTGTACTTTATGTATCGTTATTTATGCGTTCTTTTTTAAAGTTTCCGTCAAGTTAAATCCCTTAAATGTTTTCCAGAACGAGTTTTTCTTCTCTGACTGCAAACACTTGATTTTTGGCAATCTTCATGTTTATTCCTCGTTTTTCTCTTTCTTGTAAGTATTTTTTTTAATCTTGTTTTTCCCTTAGGTTAATAGCCCTTAGAATTCCGCTCGTTTCGAGCTAACTTAGGCCTCAATCGGAGTTGTCTAGCTCAAGTTATAAAGGAAAAGGTGGGGTTTTTCAGGCTAACTGCATATTTTATTAAAAATCCTCCAAAAGTGGACTTTTTGTTGGTAATTGCACGTAATAAAATTATTTTTAATATTTAAAATGGATTTTAGCATCCATTGTTAAATTTCAGCTCCTTCTAAGTTGATTTAACCATAGTTTTTAATGTTTTATGAAAATTAGCCTTTTTAAGTCTATTTTCATGTTACTTTATTGAAAACTATAGTTTTTTATTAAATTTAATTACATGAGACTTTTAATATGCATAAAGGTGGGGTTTTTATCACTCATTGCATATCGTCCACATGCAAATCACCTTCTAAAATCCACTACCAATTAATTCCAAGTCCCAAATGCATAAAAGTGGACTTTTTAAATGCAAATACATGTTTTAAATTAAAAACATGTAACGTAACATGTGTAAGTGGGGTTTTTATATGCATTTGCATATTAAAATTACGTTATTATAAACCTTTAATGACTTAAAGGCTTTATAAGTGAGGAATTTGAACCCAATAACACATGTTATTGCATTCTCAAAGTCCACTAGCATATATTTTTAACTTAAATGCACAATGGTGGGGAATTTGAACTCAAAAACACATGTTTTTGAACTTGCTTATGTCATTACATACTAAATGCTCATTATTAATGACTTAAAGGGCAAAAGTGGCTTTTTTAAACCAAATAACATATGTTATTGTCTCTAAAAAGCACGTCATTATGTGTTTTGACTTGAGTAATGACTTAAATCATAAAAGTGGTTTTTTTGAGTCAAAAAGCATGTGTTTTTACCCGTTATTATGTTTTTATCTTATGTTTTGCTTTTAAAAGCACAAGGGTGGTGATTTTGAAATGAAAAGCATGTGCTTTCTACTCTAAAAATCTCGTTAGTGAACGTTATAACATTCATTTGAGATAAAAAAGCCATGAGCATGTGTTTTTGCTCTTAAAAAGACCGTTATGAAGTCTTTTTGTTTATGTTTTTTAATGCCAATTGCTGGGTGGCGATTTTGGAGAGAAAGACGTGTTTTTGCCTTCTAAAAATGCGTCTTTACTTCATCCCTATACAAGTGGCGATTTTTAATATGAAAACACATTTTTTTGACTTCTAAAAACCCATTTTTTTTTGGGGCGTTTTTGGAAAAAACGAGATTTTGAGGCAATAAATCATTTGGAAAATGGTCAAAACTGAACCGTTTTTGCTTTTTTTTGGGTCGATTTTGCACTAAATTTTCCAAGGACCATTCTTGGATCATCAAAATTGCATTTTAGAAACTATTTTACTCTCAAAACAGCTTATTTAGGGCACGTTGTTTTGGTGTTTTTGCCCAAAAATGGCCCATTTTTGGCCATTTTCTTCAACCAAATCCAAACGTTTGCTATTGAAGGTGAGTTCTTTGGCATTACTTATCATTTTCAGCTTGTTTATCATTCTCTTCAAGTTGTATTTGATGCCTTGGACGTCATTTTTTATATGCATTACATTGCATTTGATTTAGTCAATACGGTTGCTATTCTTATGCATTTTAATCCCCTTGCTTCTCACACTTGGCAAGCAACGAATCTTTACTCTAAATGGCACTCATTTCAAGATGATTGAGTCAAGATTCAAAGTCTATATAAGTCTCTTTGCTGCAATCTTTTCTAAATTTGAAAATCTTCATGGATTTATTTCAGATTTTGCATAGAGATTTGAAAAAACTTCTTCCTTTGCTTTTTGTGGAAAAGAGGTAAAGATTTCTTGTGATTTTCATAGGGATTTGTTGTATATATTTTTGTTCTTGTTCATGTTTTCCAATCCTCCATTTCATTTTCAGATTTGCACATGTTTTATTTTATGTGATGTGCTCCTTCTATCTTCCGTCTAAATTCTCCAAGTTGCATATGCAAGTGCTTCATCTTGCTTGCATATGCAGTCAGGATTAAAAACCCCGTTCTTGAATGAAATTATCCAGGAAAGCAAGCTCACTTTGCAACATGCTTTTGCATGCAAAAAGCCCACTTTCATGCTTACACGCACTCCGTTCGCGCTTGTTATATCGCTGCCATGTGACTTAAAACTCATGATGGTAGTTGCTTGCACACTTGCTTATGATGAAAACATAATAAATCATTATAAGTAGATGTTATGCCGCTCATTTTCCAAGCATAAAGCTTGCTGTCTGCACGTGCTATTACCCTCCAAAAACCCGTTTTGGGGTTTTTCTACCATATAAGTACATATTTTGAGCTGGAAAACATATATTCATTCGCTGTCCCAAAAGTTTACAACCATCCTCCATATGCAATGCTCCCAGAAAATCCCATTTTCAAGTGTTTTCCCTCATTTGAAGAGTTGGTTTTGCCTAAAATCCTTCTCCCTTTGTTACTCAAAAGCCTTACACTTATATCCTATACGCATGCTCTTCCAGATATGAAAAGTTTGAGCTTGAAAGACCATGTTATGGCTTTTTCTGGAAACTCAAGAATGACAACATGCATAACCCCAAACATGCATAGAAGAAAGAGGGACGGGAGGCAAGAACGATCACATAATGAAGCCTACAATGAGGTGAAAGAATGATTGCATGCATAGAGTGTTTTCAAGACAGAGATGGAAAAAAACAAATGTGTTTTTCAAGAAACAACCACCATCATACTGCAGAATGGGCAAGGATGCAAGTTCTTGTTCCAGATCAAGATACTTCCACCAAACCGAGCACATTAATCGTAAAGCCTCCTTGTAGTAGCATGAAGACCAACAATGGATAATGTAATAGGGGTCGTGTCTTGTCAAGCACTTAGAATATTTTTAGCATGCACTTGTAATTTGTATTTGACATATTACATGTGATAGTATCACGTGCAAAGTTGTAACATGTAATCAAGCTGCAAGTGCATTAGGCATGCAACTTTGAATAAGTCAAAATTAGTTAGTTGTTAGGGAATAAGTCAAGGTGGTTAGGGTTTTCGCCTTTTCTCTCCACCTTTCTCTCTCCTCTTTTCCTATATAAAGGAGGGAGCTCATTGTAAATAATCATCATTTGGCAAGGCAAGAAAATTCTGCCAGTTTGTATCTACACTCTAAGACTTTGAGCTTAGATGTAAATTTGAATTGCTTTCAATAAAAGGGGCAACTTGTTTTCAAACTTTCTGTTGATTCAAGGTGTTATGTGATGACATTTTCTGGATATTGATTGTGAGTTTTGAAGTTTTGTTCAAGAGGGATTTGAGTTCAATTGTGCAGACATTGAGCTGCCTATTGCATTCAAAGCCAATTTGAACTTTTGAAGGCTTTGTGCTGTAGGAGGACAAATTGTTATATTTGATAGTGGCTGCAATTACTTAGAACTGAAGACTTTGGGCTTCAGTTGTAGGTATTTTTTATTAAGTTTGAGAGTATCTGGTAAGAGACTTTGTGCCTTACTGGGTATTCTACTTGAATCCTAATTTGGGATAATCATAGGCGACTTTGGGTTCCTATACTTATTCCACAAAATATAAAAAGTAAACTGCTGCCCTTGGTATTGTTCTTACATCAATTCCAAGGTCACCGCTATTATTGTAGTAGTAGATCTTTGTAGAGTTAGAAAGTTGTTGTTACTTGTGAATCTTTCCTGAAAAAAAAGGAACATATTGGAAGAATCGCCCTTTATTTAATTTCAGTTGAAGTCCTACTGAAGCTACCTGCAGTAAGAAGGGAGCCTCCCCTATTGTTGAGAGGAGAGATTTATCTCACTATACCGTTGTCTAAAGTTACAATTTTGTAAGGTGTAATCTTAGTGGCTTACAAAATTTTTAGCCAACACATTGCTGGAAATGCTCTTAGCCAAATAGTCTTTGTCATCCTAACCGTTTGTCACCCAGATAGTCTCACAAGTCTTCCAATGCCTTGTAGGATCTTTTGACTTATTCCCTATGAACTTCGGTAGTTTCTGCCGATCCAAATTTTAACTTGTCAGAGGAGTCACCATTTTTCTCACCTAATTGTCCCCTTGGGCGTCCGACTTGGGTGGACTTTCCCGACCGCTAAGTTCTAGTTCTTTCCCTACACTCTCAGCCATGCGCATGTGCTCCACACGTCCACCTCTAGCGTCCACAACACCTCGGGTACTTCCAGGCCTAGGCTTTTACTTGTAGTCCCTCCGTTTGAGGGTCTTCGGTTCAGATCTAATGATGAGTTTGCCTGAGATGGATAAGTTCTCAATGCCGTGCAATATGTCAATCAATTCAAGATTTCCTTCATACTCATTTGACAATGTTTGTACGGATGATTGTCTTGCTTGGTCGGCAAGGCATGTTTCATCAACTTTTTTTCGTAATCTTCTTCGTTTTCTTTTGTTCTGCAATTCTTAAAGATCGCCTAATCACTTGGTCTTGACCACCCAGTGGCCTCTTCTCGCCTTTATTGGGATCCAAGGGCATGAATCACGTAATGCCAACTTGATTTCTTATAAGGCAATGGAGCCAAAATGTTTACTGCTATACCTAGGAATTGACATAAATGAAATAATAATCAAATGGCAGCGGATACAATAAATTTATTATACAGAAGAAGACCAAAGATGGTCATTTAAGGATTACAATTTACCCGACAATACCATATTGTTGGCATTAGGAGATTAACCGGTAAGGAATGTAATCAGTATATGGCAAATTGGTTTTTTCATTGATTGGCAAAGAGTGTTGTCAGTTATGACTAGGAAGGTCCACAGAGTTATTCAGTTAGAAACCAAGGACAGGTTAACAGGTCAGGAACAGTTGACATTAATGAGCGTAGGAAGACCGGTGACACAGTAATAAAGCTCTAACTAATCATCAGAGCAACCGGTCATAAAGAAAGAAGCAACCAGTAACCGGCAACAAGAGTTGGGGAAAAAGTGCTACTGGTACAGCCAGTAGAAGGGATGGTGACAGGTTAAGCTTCTTCCCTGTGCACAACCTAAGGATATAAAACCAATCATAGAAGATTTACTCATTACTGATGAATCGGGGAAAGTCACAGTCGACAAACAGTTGTTTGACTCTTTGACCGGGATTTGTTGCACAAAATCCGGTAGACTTTGTGTTATCATGACGATCGGTGCAAGGCGCAATTGAGGGTTTTAATGTTGGAGTTTGCGGCATTAAAACATGTTGAAAACTCTAGTGAAGGAAAGCTTGTGACACGCATTTGTCTCATCCTTCATAAAGCAAAAAAAACACATGGCATGCATCGGATGTTTCCTCAATGAACTGAGACTCCACTGGTTGATGGATCCGAAGGTGATCTTTAAATAGGTCGTGCATGTAAAAAGAAGATAGGGCAAGAAGTCTGTATATTCCTCTGCCTGTGAAGAATACAGTTTGCCTTTGTTCTGCCAAAGAATAAGAGAGTGAACCTGTATGCTGAGAAGAGCTACAAAGGTGAAAAGAAGAAGCAAAGAAGAGTGTGTGAGGAAGCACAACAGCCAAAGAGAACATACCTGCAGTGACCGGTGACGATTCTCAGTTAAGTAGAACAACAATCTTATCAGGCTCTGCAAAGCCATCATCAAAAGATCAAACCCTCTATTGCTCTCTAACAATTTAAATCCCTTAACCGGGTGACATCTGTTTAGGTGTTCTAAGTCCTCTAACTAGGTAAGTTCTAACAGGTCTTATTTCTTAAATCCCTTAACCGGGTAGCATCTAACAGTGCATTTGTAATCCTTTAACAGGGAAGGCTCCTTACAGGGCGCAACTCAGAAGAGTGTAAAATTTGTGAGGTTTACTCACACCGTGCTTTTCTCCCGATTTGGGTTTCCACCTGATAAATCTGGTGTTGATTATTGCTTGATTGTGTGATAGCTATTTCTGTGATAGAATCTATTCTGCTTACAGTCATAGTTACATTATATCAGATTTGTTCTTAAGTTTTAATAGGTGTTGCTTCACCCCTCCCCTCTCAGCACCGGTGGGGACCATCACATACCCCCTTCCTTGCTGGTACATGACATATTTAAAGGACCCGACAGTTGCTAAGAGGGACACAACCGTCAACCAACCAACACAACAACTACCCGAGAGTGATAACAAGCTTAATACAGACAATTAATACATTGACAGATAATCAAGATTATCAAAGATAACAATAGGCATTTTATGCCGACTACAATATGAATGTTTACAATTGTGTCCTTTAGGCTACAAGAAAAAAATCTGTGTAAAGTTAAACAATGTCTCACATGATAGAAAGTTTTAGTTAAAGATAAATGTACAAGATGCTTAGTTGAATGTGTGAAGTACTTCTTTAATTAGATATTATTAATTAACAATCAGAGGATGTGAAGTTCAACATTTTGCTATAAACTGTAAATCAACCACTCAGGGCGACTCATGATGATAAGCAAGGTCATAAATAGATGATTGCTTCATTTTTAATGGCTTGTGTAGATTAGGATTTTTAATTTCTTCATACTAGTTTCCTTAAAGGTCCTTAACTCATATTTCTTCACAGATAATTATGCATTTGATCTTTGCTATGCAACATGCGATTACAAGTATCTAAATACCTTGAAAGTGGCTAATTAATTTGTATGTCTGCATAGAGTAACTGTGGAGTTAGCACTCTCATGTGGCCAGCCAGGTCCACGCATTTTCCAAGGTTTCACTGTTGGATTTCATCCAAGAGCATGGGAAGTGGTATACATATTGACATTTCTATTGCAAAACAGAATATTTAAAGAACTATTGCAAATAGAAAATTTAATTAACTATCCTAAATTCATTATCCTCATTCCTCGGTCTATGTGGTCTTCTAGGTCTACAATGGCATTACACAATGGGGCTATGAAAAGCCTCGATATGGCTTCAGGTAGTGTCTTTATCATCTTGAAATTACATTAATGGTATCATTAGACTGTACAACATCATTGAAATATATTTCTAATTTATTTGTTCTTTAGCCAATACTTATGTAAGGCTGTATTGTACATTGCTAATTTTTATCTTCTAAATCTTAGCATCTATTGTTGTTTTTTAAACCATCTAGATTTAAGTATTTAACAGATTAAAGAGTTTTTGTTGTGAATTTTATGTTGCTATTATGGATTTAAATGTGATTTATGCAGCCTCTTGATTCCCAACTACATTAGTAGATTTGAGACACATTATTGGATTCCCTTGAGTCTCCATAAATATCAAAATAGAAATGGTTCTAATACTCGTGCCATTTCTTATTCTCCCCAAATTCATATGGGTAATATGCTCTCAAATATTTTTGGTAAGGCAAGGAGTTTTGTGAAGTGTGCATGTTTGGATGGTGAGGGACATGTCTCTTATTAAAATGCATCCCTTCATCCTATCTTTATTGATAATCCTTAATCACTTTTATTCAATTGGATAAGTTGAAACTCTTATTGTCTGTTTAACAAGGGCAATTAATGGTTTATTTGTTTCACTATACACATTCCATCAAAATCCCTTCTATCAGCTACTGTAGTGATTAGATTATTTAATGGTAGTCAATGAGAAAATCATGAAATCTTATACTGAGATGATTTTCTTAGTTGTCAGTTGATGATTGATTTCTTCAACGGGGATCTCTGACAAGGGTCATAACAGTCCTCTCCCAAATTTGCTTGCCCTCAAGCAACCTTTGATTTGGATGATCAAATATATCAGCTCCTTCCCAAGATGTATCTTCCATCTGCAGACCTTTCCATTTGATGAAGTACTCTTCGATAGTCTTGTTCCTTAGTCTCTTTTCTCATACATAAGTATACATTTTTGTTCAATAATCAATTTACCTTCATCGTCAAGTAGTGGTAATTTTGGGCATGGGATGATATGTTGCCCCAACACCTTTTTAAGGTGAGATACATGAAATACATTGTAGATTCTGCTATTTTTTTGTAGTTCCAATTTGTAAGGTACATCTCCAATTTTTCTCAATATTTTATTTGGCCCATAGAATTAGGGCTTAAGTTTCTCTGCTCCACTAGTTTTGAGTGATGATTGCTTGTAAGGCTGTAACGTCAAGAAGACCAAATCTCCAATTTCAAATGTGTAATAACCCCTGCTGGGTTATACCTATAAAGATTAATTTTGCTTGTTTGACATTTTGTCAAACAATTGGCATGTAATGTTCAAATTCTGACTTTAGCTGTATATATTGCTTTGCAACTTGTATTTTTTTTTTGTTTTGACAATATTTGAAATAGGAAAGAAAACTAAATTCAAGACTAAATGCCAACCACTGAATTTATTATTTTTGCAAATGTATACCATGAGATGCAATTGCAAATAGATAACAATTAATGTGCACATTTATTGCTATAGTGATTATTGAAGCTACTAGAATGCTCCAAATGTAGCTTGGAGAGAGATTGCGCTGCCTTGGGAATGAAATGCAACCTCCTCATAAATTATCGCAGCACCTTGTATGATATGTGTGTTCCATAAACAATTTCTTGCTACCAATAATGCCATCCCTACTCGTGGAAAACAGATCGCTGCTACCAATATGATGACGTCCCAACCAAATCAGACCACCAACACCCTCCAAAAACCACAGTATGTAACAGACTTTGAAGGCAAATGTGACACCAAGAAACCCTGGTCAACTTGCAGCAAATAATCAACAATTTTGGTATACACCAAAATTGTAATTAGTATAATCAGAATTAATTCTCTGATATTTAGAGCACAATTTGTTGGCATATTTGAGTTGTCATTGGATAAGTTTTAGGCAAACATCAATCCCACCGGTAAACCGGTAGACCACTCATACTCTTTAAATAGGCACTAGTAGACCTAACAGAGTATATGTACTGGTAGACCAAATAGAGTGTCTACAACCGGTCTATAGAACATATAGGGGATGTATGAACGACCGGGTAACACACACCTTTTAGATTTCCTGTTTTTATTTACTGTCACTTCCTTCTAGTCTTCTCTCTGCTTCTATATTAGGCTGAGCGCCTTTTAATAACTATGAATTACCATCTTTTCTCAGACTCGCATACCTTTTTGATACGAAAACAAAAATCTAAAACAATTTGTTAGCAATAAGAGTTGTCATTAGTGTATTTTCACAAACACCATTCACACCAGCAAAGGTTCATCGGTAGTTCACTCACGTTACCTTAAAGGCACCGGTAGAATAGAAACAAAATGTATGCACCGATAGACTAAATAGAAGGGATACACCGGTAGACCGAACTTAGTACATTGTATCGGTCTTATGTTGCATACAAGGATGAACCGGGTATGAGATAGATACCGGTCACAGCCGGTCAACACTGCATAAAGATCCACATCGGAATCTGCGGAGCAGTTGAATTTAAAACCAGATATTGCGGAGTAATCGGTATATACGAAGCATCCACCGCTCAGAACTGAAGATTAGCTTTTTAACACGAGTTAACTTTTATTTCTGCGAATGATTTCAAGGTAAACTCGAGATCAGAACGCATAGCTTTTATGTGTTGCATGATTTATGATTAGGTTTACACCCTGACGGTTCTATTATAGGTCATAGGATGCAAGAAAGGTAGTTGTTGAGAGTTGTTGATAGTTGGTGATTGCATAGAGCAGAGAGATATCTTCTTTGAGGAGTGCTACAGGCATAGAGGTGAAAGAAAGAAAGAAAGAGAGATCAACAGCCAGGCAAACCGGGGAAGATCAACAGGGATGATCTAATCAGACAATCAGTGTCATATAAGATCATTGCTTTTATAAGGTGTGAAAGCAAGTTTAAATCCCTCTATCAGGGTGGACCTAATCGGTTCTTTGTAAAATCCTTTAACAGGGTAATATCTTTGTTGATATTAAAAGTCTTTTAACCAGGCAACTCTTAACAGGGCTAAGATCTTAACCAGGTTAAGATCTTAACCGATCTTGTATAAAATCCCTTAACCAGGTAGCACCTTAACCAGTGCTTTGTAAGCTCCTAACAGGGTGCCTTCATTCTGCAGTAGTGAAGTTGTGAGCTCTGTCTCACCGTGGTTTTTTCCTTCTAACTGAGGGTTTCCACGTATAAATACTTGTGTTGATTGACAGTCCCAACCGGTGCTGAGAGGGGAGGGGTGAATCAGCACCTCTAAAAACTTTACTTAATAAATCTGATGAAGTTAACTTACAATTGAAAGCAAAACAGATTTATGCATATAATAATATTAAGCAACCATTCACACAGTGACACCAGATTTATCACGTGGAAACCCAATTAGGGTGAAAACCACGGTGTGAGGAGACCTCACAAAATTTGTACTCTTCTGGAGTACGCCCTGTTAGGAGCCTTTCCGGTTAGAGGATGATAACGCATTTGTTAGATGCGACCTGGTTAAGGGATTTGTTACAATAAAGCCTGTTAGGACTTGCCTGGTTAGAGGACTTTGAACACCTTGAAGGATGTCACCCGGTTAAGGGATTTGATACAAGGGACCTATTAGAGTCCAACCAAATTTTGGGATTTAACTATTGTAGTTTGCTAGAAAACAATAGAGTGAATGATCTTTTACAGTTGACTACACACAGTCTAATAAGATCTCTATTCGTGCTCAATCTGAGAAGTAACACTGGTCGGTGCAGATGTCTTCTCCTTTACTTCTGTGCTTCTCTGCACAATTCTCCTTTTCACTTCTTTCTATTTCACCCTGGCTTCAGCAGCTTACAGGTTGACTCTTTTTTTTTCTTGGTAGAATGAAGGCAACTTTTATTTGCCTTAGGCAAGAGAATATATAGGGTTCAAACCCTAATTCTGCTCATCATGCATGACCTAACTTCAGATCCTTATCGGATTTATCATGTAGTGAAGTGTCAGTCATCTAAGGAAACATTTGATGCATGCCCTTGCATTACCTGCTTAATGAAGAAAATAGTAGTTGCGTGCCAAGCAACTTTCCTTCACAGGAGATAACACTTTGATTTAAAGCCGTTGATGCCAGTTTTAAATCCTTCAATCGTGCCTCAAAAAGCCACAGATTCTAGCTTTAAAAACCTTCAGTTGCACCTCAAACCGATCACCAAGATAACTCAAAGTCACCCGGATTCACTGCAATAAATCTTGGTCAAAAAGAGTTAGCTTGGAACAGATAGTTGACTATGGCTTCCTCGGTTCATACCGGAGTCTTATAATATATCGGTTGAGTTCCACATGCTGTAAACAAGTAAGACAGGTAAGATTCTTTGACTTGTTACTGTCTCTTTTTTGGCTTACCGGTTTCTACAATCCTCGATTTGCTAACCTTAGCTCTGCTTACCAGTTGCAGCATGGTCCTCAGCTGATGCTGGAATCTTCTTTTCCTTTATTGTGTACATAGCCTGGTGGCTAAGGATGTGTATAGAGACCGGTGGTATATGTATGTAGTCACAACATTCTTGTATATTGACATCATCGGCCAAACCATCCTTCTTTTCTATAGATTTGTTTGGTTCTGTGGACTTTATAGAGATGACAAATCTCTATGCTCTTTTTGCCAATCAATGACAACATCAGTACCGGTGACAGTCTTACCGGTTATTATCACTTAATGCCAACATTGATCTGTGTGATTCTGTTTATGCTTGTGAATGATTGTTTACATTCTATTTATCATACAAGAATCTGTTTACAAGTTTCAAACTATAATAGAAATAGTATTTACTGATTCACCCCCCATCTCAGTAACCGGTAAGTAATAACACAATCCAAATAGCCATTTTTTTGAACTGATCACGCACCCCTGTCTTATTCTTTGATACCACATCGTTTCTCTTTTTGACCACTCACCTTTCACTTCTTGTCCAACTCTCATCTGCAGAGCCATGCCTTGCTTTTCTTACACAACTCTTTTCTGCTTTTTACTTATCAAAGAAAAACGTTCGAACTCAATTTCCTTTGCATTATTTTTTCACCCGAAGGTATGCAGACATCCCCGTGTTCAACTCTGCAACCTCTTCGATATTATCTATCTTTTCATTTTTTTCGAAAACAATGCATTCGATGACCCGTTATGTTTTGCATTCAATGACTCCTGTGTTCTAATCATCAAAATAATGCGGGCTGTAACATTTTTTTATGCCACCACACATGGTTTTACACATGCTAGAAAATGTCAGGGTGTCACACGATATTCTTAAAAACGCTTGCATACTGACAAGCCGAAGTTGGTCACAGGCGTAACCATCCGTTTTAGATTCTTTTCGCGGGACTAGTTAGGATAACATCAAAACTATTCTTCAAACAATCAGTTACACGAAATGCAAGAGACATGCATTTCGAAAAGTCTCAGAAATCTCGACAGCTCACACTCCTTCGCATATGAGCAGTTCTGCAGATAGCACAGTCAAAAATGTTTTCTGACATTGACCAGAATGGACAAGAAGCATCCACGTGTGCCAAGAGATGTCAAGGAAGCAATTAAATCAATTTACTGAGTTCAGACATTCTTAAACTGTCCACTTACTAGCGCAGCCAATACAGATGGTAGACAATCAGATACTTACGAACATTCCAAGGAAGTTTTTTCTTAGAACACCTGGAAGAGAAATAACACCAGTAGTGACAAACAGTAGAGTCTTAGAAAGGGACACGACACAGGTGGCAAAACAAGATGCATCGAATGACAAAAACACAACAATCTCCCCCTTTTTGTCATTGATGACAATTCCAAAAATTTACAAAGCAGGAAGAACTCCCCTTGAGTAATGGAACCAAACTGAGACCAAACTGAATAATTTCCAAATCTGAAACAACTCCCCCTGAAGGTCTACTCCCCCTTTGTCATCAACGACCACAAAACTGAAATTCAACTGCAGTCCAAAAGATATAACAATGAAGTGCTTTTGCTGAAAACGAACCTTTCATAGAGGTGGAAAAACACCAAGCTTGCTTCGAAGATACTTGAAGTGATCTCGGGGTAGAGGTTTAGTAAACACATCAGCGACTTGTTCCTTTGAACAAACATAGTTCAGCTTAACAGTGTTATTAGCAACTTGCTCCTTCAGATAGTGATATTTGATTGGAATGTGCTTGGTACGAGAATGCATCACTGGATTTCTCGAGATATCAATAGTGTTTGTGGTCACAAAAAATACAAATAGGATCAGTAAACTCAAGCTTGTAGTCACATAAAGTATTCTTCATCCAAATAACCTGAGTACAACATGAGACTGTTGCAATATATTCAGCTTCAGCAGTGGATAATGAAGTGCAAAACTGTTTCTTGCTAAGCCATGAGACCAAATAGCCACCCAAAAAGAAAGCACACGCACTGGTGCTTTTCTTATCATCCACGGAGCCACCTCAATTTGCATTTGTATAGGCTGTAAGAGAAAAATCAAAACTCTTTGGAAACTAAAGACCAAGGTCAGCAGTGCCTTTCAAATATTTAAAAATTCTCTTAACAGCTTGAACATGTGTTTGCTTTAGAGATGCTTGAAATATAGCAACATAGCCAACAACCTGCATAATATCCGATCTAGTAGTTGTAACAAACAACAAACTCCCTACCATAGATCTATAAAATGTTTGATGAACAGAAGGAGATACATCATCCTTACTTAGTTTACATCCGGTTTCCATAGGAGTGCTAATCGGATTACAATCTTCCATTTTGAATCTCTTAAGCAATTCTCTAACATACTTAGCTTGGGAAATGAAAACACCCTCAGAAGATTGATTAATTTGCAGCTCAAGAAAGTAAGTTAATTCTCCCATCATAGATATTTCGAATTCATCTTTCATACTGACAGCAAATGTCTTAGACATTTTGACATTGTCACTACCAAAAATCAGATAATCAACATAAACCACAACAATGAGAATGTTGTTACTTTCCTCTTTGACATATAAATTGTTGTCTACATATCCCTTTTTGAAGCCCTGTTGCTGCAAGTAATTATCTAGTTGTCATACCAAACTCTAGGAGCTTGTTTGAGTCCATAAAGAGCCTTTTTCAGCTTGCACACATAATCCACATTGTTAGAAATAAGGCCTTCCGGTTGTTCAACATAGATTTCTTCAACCAAATTTTCATTTAAAAAGACAGATTTAACATCCATTTGAAAGACTTTAAAACCTTTAAACGAAGCAAATGCAAGAAAAATTTTGATTGCTTCTAATCTAGCAACCGGTGCAAAGGTTTCACTAAAATCCACACCTTCAATTTGAGAATAACCCTTGCAAACTAAATGAGCCTTGTTTCTAATGATCTTACCATCTTCATTTACCTTATTCCGGAATACCCATTTTGTACCTATCACATTTTTGTTAATGGGTCTTGGGACAAGCTCTCAAGTATTGCTCTTTTTAATTTGCTCTAACTCCTTTTTCATAGAAGCCACCCAATGCTCATCTACAGCTGCCTCTTCAAAACACTTAGGCTTAATCATGGAAATGAGTGAGAAGTCATCATCCTCAAAATAGTTAACATTTTGCCTAGCATTCTTAGTTCTTTTTTCAGCTATAACTTGATCAATAGGGTGATTCTTTTGAACAAACTTTGAAGGAGTTTTGAAGTTAGAAGCATCATGATCACCTTGAGAATCATACACGGAATTATCATGTGAATTTTCAGCATCATTAAAAGTAGAGACTGTTTCTTCATGAGCAGATTGAGCTTTACCTTTGTCATTCTCACCACTTTTGCTAGCTGTTACAATTTAAATATGAAGAGGAGAAGAAGGTATAGCAGTGCTAGTTTGAGATTTTTCTTCTTTCGGGCTGTCATAATTCTCACCAAGTTCATTAGTAACCTCATGAATTTTAACATTAGCACTCTCTACTAATTTATGCAGCCTCTTATTGTAGCATTTAAATGTTTTACTTTTAGAAAAGTAGCCAAGAAAGATTCCCTCATCAGATCTAGATTATAATTTTCTTAAATTATCTTCATCTCTCCTAGTGTAGCATGAACTTCCAAAGATTTTAAGGTACTTGACAGTAGCTGATTTACCTTTCCAAAATTCATATGGAGTCTTGTTGAACTTGGGTCTCAACAATGTTCTATTTTGAATGTAGACTGTTGTGTGGACAACCTCTCTCCAAAAGACATCCTTCACTGTCTTTTCATTCATCAAGCATCGTGCCATTTCTTGAATAGTTCTGTTTTTTCTTTCCACAACACCATTTTGTTGTGGTGTTTTTGGGGCTCAAACTTGTTTCTTGATTCCATGTTGCTCACAAAACTTAACAAAATCATTTGAGGTAAATTCTCCCCCATTATAAAAATGCAAGCATTTGATTTTCACATCCATTTGATTTTCAACCAGATTCTTAAAAATCTTAAACATCTCTAAAGCCTCTGATTTTTCGTTTAGAAAAGTAACCCAAGTCATACAAGAAAAATCATCAATAAGAAACATAAAGTATTTTTCACCTTGAAGGCTTGCTGTTCTAGTTGGTCCACAAAGATCCGTATTAACGAGCTCAAGTGGCCTACTGCTGAAATGATCTTTTGGTTTGAAGGAAGCTCTGGTTTGTTTTCCCTCTTGACAATTTTTGCAAACAACATCAGCTAGTTTCTCTATCATAGGCATATCTCTCACAACTACTTTTTTATTGATTTTGATAAGATTATCAAAATTTACATGCCCAAAACGCTTGTGCCAAAGCCAATCATCCTCTACCTTGTTCAAACAACAAGTCTCATCATTAAAGTCATCAAGAATATAGAGATTATTTGTTGCTTTAGTTGCTTTAGCTGTGACATCAATTCCTTTTTTAATAGTGCAAGAATTTGAGTTAAAGCTAAGATCATACCCTTGATCACGTAGTTGACTTACACTTAACAGATTGTCTTTCAAACCTTCAACATAAAGAACATTCTCAACAATGGTTTCATCATTATTAATTAAGACCATAGCTATACCAGCAACCTTTGCAGAAGAGCTACCTCCAAATCTAACCTTTCCACCTTTCATTTTCTTGAGAGAATGAAACTTACTTAAATCACCTGTCATGTGTTTGGAGTAGCCATTGTCAACATACCAAATATCCTTCTCACTGCTTGCTAGAAGAGCTGTTTGAACAACAAGAGCTTTTAGAGGTGCCCCTTGAACTTTTCTTCTCCAAACTTTGGTCACTTTTGTCCTTCTTTTTGGTTCAACATTGTAGAACAAATCTGCACTATAGCTGTTGCAAAATCTTGAAGTATGGCCAAACTTGTTACAGCTGTAGCAAATTAAGTTGTACTTCCTAAAGGCATTCTTTTCATGGTGAAAATAATTCTTGAAGGGAGCAGCTCTACAATCAGCAGCTGTATGTCCAAAGTAGTTACATGAAAAACAATAGCCATAGAAAAAAGGTTTATTTACCTTGTAAGGTGCAAGCTGACTACTTTCCGGTGGTTAGGAGCTTTGCTCAAGTTGCATGTCAACTCCTCTCTTATCTTTGGTTGGTCTTTGAGAACCAAGAACGTCATCTAACGTAACATTGCCACTCTTTAAGGACACTTCTTCACTGGAAAGCATAGAAGTTTTACCAATGTTTCTGAGAGCAACAATTTCAACTTCCAGCTTGGCAATGTTTTCCTTTTTTATCTGAATCTAAATTTCCAAATTCTCGCGAATCTTTTTAGCTTTCTCATTCAAGATTTTAGAATCAACAAGTTGAGTTTTAGCCTCTTTGAGAGATGTTGCAATCTTTAACTTTCAGCACTCTCAACTTGTAGAAGATCCACAAGACTTAGATTCTTCTTTTTCAGTTTCTTAATCTCAGCTAGAGCTGCAATCAATTCAAGTTCAAGGTCCACTTCATCATCTTCAACATCTTCATTTTCTTCGGAGCTCACATCATCAACAGCCATGAACATGACTTCATTAATTCGAGAATCACTTTCGCAGCTTGAAGAATCATCGCTGTCATTTTTTGAAAACAACACCTTCTTCCCCTCTTCAGATTTCCTATTCTTCTTGGTAAATCTCCTAGTTTTCCGGAATTTAAATTCTTTCTCATCATTGTTGTCATTTTCTTTATCAAATAGACACTTCGAGGCAAAGTGACCAAGTTTTCCACAGTTGAAGCATTTCAAACCAGATTTGTCTTTATTTTTGTTAAGACCCTTTTTTAGCCTTCTAATGAGGTAAGCTATTTCCTCATTGGAGTCCTCATCTGAGCCATCACTATGATTATTTTCTTTGTCCTTGCTTCTTTTAGAAACCTTGAATGCAGATTCAATTTTAGGAGGCCCTTCAATGGTAGTCCTCATCTTATAGGCAGTCAAAATACCATGCAATTTGTCAACAGTTAGAGTGTCCAAAACAGACATTTCTTCAACAATAGAGACTTTAGCATCAAGCCTCATGGGAAGAGAGCGAAGAATTTTTTGAACCACGGTTTTCTCTTCAACATTTTCTCCCAGACCTTTTAAGGCATTGACTACCTCATCAACACAAAGAAAGTAAGCAGCGATGTTTTCACCATCCTTCATGCGAAGACCTTCAAAGACAGCCCGGTGAGTTTGAACTTTAGCCTTCCTAACTTTGTCATCACCATGATAAGTGTTATGCAATTTATCCCAAACTTCTTTTGCAGTAGCACAGTGCATGACCTTTACAAATTCAGCTTCAGTTAGACCACACAAAATAGCATTCATGGCCTTGGCATTATTCTCAAATTCCTTTTTACTATCAGGATCTGCAGGAGGAGTAGAAGGAATAGTATAACCATTTACAAGACTGAGATAGACATCACAGCCTAGGGACATGATGTAGGTCTTCATGCGAACACTCCGAAAGGCATAATTGTTTCCATCAAAAAGAGGTGCACGATTCGTGGCAAGACTTTCTAAGGCACTCATGGCGGGCACATGAATCGAACTCTCAAGCTTTTAAGCACGAGAAGAGAGTGACCCGCTCTGATACCAATTGAGAAACAAAAAATGTTGAGAGGGGGAGGGGGTGAATCAGTATTTTACGTTGCCTTTGAAAACTAAGAAACCAGAATTAAGAGAACACACAGCAAAGGAGATGTAATGACCCTTACCAATAGGATCACTAAAAACCACCAACTGAATCGAGACAATTTGTCAAACACTTGGCAAGCAACTGAAATGTTTGTCTGAGATGTTGTGTTTCAAAGTGTTTATTGTTTTGGGCATCAAATTGCAATTGAGATAACAATACCAATATAAAGAAATGACAATGCAAAGCTAATATTGCATAAACTTCTCAAATCAGTTTGCAATGTAGGACTGTTATGCACTATTACAAATGATCATTGATAAATGACAACCAATGTAGATGCAACTATGTCAACCCAGCTAGTAATGTCTGATGATTGTTTTTTTCTGAGAATGAATGACTGTGACACTATTCAGAATACAATACTGTGCCTTATGACAATGTGGCAATACCCTTGCTATGCATTCATACTACAACATATAACCATATCTGATTATAGAAGACTGACTGTTACAACTAGGACAAATTGAGCTCTGTTATGATCCCCTTTTTACACATGAAACATATGAATCTCAGTCCTATCTATGCACTATATTTCGGTACCAACCCAAAAGCAAAGTCTGAATATATTGTTACGTGCATACAGATATGGGACTGTTACATAGGTAAAATACAATGACACCAAACTATAACAGAGACAGCTGATAACATTATGAGATAACAATGATAACTGAGACTAATCTCTGCATACACCTATGACTGTCACCACAGAATATTCTCATACATGAATTGACAATAAATAGTTGTAATGGAACCTGTTTGATGCTCCTTGCAATCTGCTATGAATGCTGATTAAGACGCTGCAAGAACAGACCCGAACTGATCCCAAACTGCTCCTCTGCAACCTGCTGTACAGACCCAGGTACAGGCCGTACAGTACGGCACCTGTACTAATTTATGTGCAAGGTGAAAGCTGCCGAAAATGATAGGAATAGGGGCGACTGGGGCTAGATAATAACCCCTCAAATGCATAGAATTTATCTCCAGGTGGATTAGGAGATATGAACAATTTATTGGTTCCAAACCCTGATATTGCAATTCTGAAAATGTGCCAGTTTGTCTTCAATCCTTTGCCAAATTAATTCACTAATTAAGTGATGAATTTCAAACCCTTATTCAACCAGTTACAAACCCTCAATATCAATTTTTCAGTCTGCTTTTTCGGGTCTGCTTTTTCGGACTGCTTTTTCGGATTTGCTTTTTCGTTTTGCTTTTTCGGCCGCCTATAATTTCGGCCCTACTAAAAAGGCCTCCTGAAATGCTGTTTCAATCACAAACAAACCCTTACATCAAATTCTCAATGAAGTACCAATGAGATGGCTGAGTACCAACTCCAAACTTGCAACCCTTCAGTAGATATTTCACTACCTCAGTTATGCCAATCTAAGGGAGTGATTCGTTCCCAAAGATCGAATAGTATTTGCAGACCACAAGGCTACAAATTGCTTCACAATGAAGAAGTAGAAGAAATCCCAAATCCAAGCTTGTTCAAATGAGAGGCCCAGCCCTCTATTTATTCACTTTTTGGAGAAGTTGCTAAGAACTTCTAGAAACATCCTTTATAAAATCATATTATAATGCACTTTATAATAAAGTAACTTTATAATATAAAAAAGTGCAATGTCAACTTAAAATTATAACAATGTAGGCCCCAAAAGTCTCATAACTGAACGTAGGCTCCACTACAACTGCATGTAGGCCTCAAACTGGATGTAGGCTCTGTCAGCAATATGCAATCAAATGATCAGCACAATGACTCTCTCTCCAAATCATTTGCCTACGAGAGTCGATAATAGGCAAATCCGGCACGTAAAACAATGTCAGCCAAAATGGGGACATGACAGGAGACAAGACACAAATTCTCTCGTGGAAACCAAGGCGGGTAAAAACCATGGCATCACTAAACAGAAGGGCTACAACCCATTACAATTGAGAGTTGCAACTCTCCTTAAACACTTCGAAAATCAGGCTTCAACTTGACTTAGAAGGCTACTACCTTCCTTACAAGAGATATGATGAAATCAGAATAAAAGTTAGAACTTTGTCTTCACAAGAACATGAAGACACTTAGGCTGCAGACAATTTCAACTCTATTTAATATTCAGAAGACTGACTGTGAGATCTGAGATTGACAAGGACACAAAAATCATAAGCATCAAATGCATCCTCCCTATGATACTGCAGTTCGAAATCACTGAAACACTTTTACTAAAAATCCTCACTGTTGTAACACAACTTCCAGATTTCTTGTTTTTATTTACTGTCACTTCCTTCCAGTCTTCTCTCTGCTTCTATATTAGGTTGAGCGTCTTTTAATATCTATGAATTACCATCTTCTTTTCTCAGACTCGCATACCTTTTTGATATGAAAACAAAAATCTAAAACAATCCAAATAGCCGTTTTTTTGAACTGATCATGCACCCATGTCTTATTCTTTGATACCACATCATTACTTTTTTTGACCACTCACCTTTCACTTCTTGTCCAACTCTCATTTGCAGAGCCGTGCCTTCCTTTTCTTACACAACTCTTTTCTGTTTTTAACTTATCAAAGAAAAACATTCGAACTCGATTTCCTTTGCATTGTTTTTCACTCGAAGGTATGCAAACATCCGCGTGTTCAACTTTGCAAGCTCTTCGATATTATCTCTCTTTTCGTTTTTTTTTTGAAAACAATGCATTCAATGACCCGTTATTTTTTGCATTCAATGACTTGTGTTCTAATCATCAAAATAACGTGGCCTGTAACATTTTTTTATGCCACCACACGGTTTTACACACATGCCAGATTACGTCAAGGTGTCATGATATTCTTAAAAACGCTTGCATACTGACAAGCTGAAGTTGGTCACAGGCATAACCATCCGTTTCAGATTCTTTTCGCGGGACTGGTTAAGATAACATCAAAACTATTCTTCAAACAATCAGTTACACGAAATGCAAGAGGCACATGCATTTCGAAAAGTCTCAGAAATCTCGATAGCTCACACTCCTTCGCATATGAGCAGTTCTGCAGATAGCACAGTCAAAAATGTTTTTTGACATTGACCAGAATGGACAAGAAGCATCCACATGTGCCAAGAGATGTCAAGGAAGCAGTTAAATCAATTTACTGCATTCGAACATTCTTAAACTGTCCACATACTGGCACAACGAATACAGATGGTAGACAATTAGATACTTACGAACATTCCAAGGAAGTTTTGTCTTAGAACACCTAGAAGAGAAATAACACCAGTAGTGACAAACAATAGAGTCTTAGAAAGGGACACGACACAGGTGGCAAAACAAGACGCATCGAATGACAAAAACACAACAGTGATCTTGACGTTCTGCAACTTCAAGAAGACATGCAGATAGTCACTCAAGAAAATGCCAACATGCAAAAGAATTGGCATGATAAAGATGATGCATGCAAGAGGCTAGCAATTGAGTTGTATCAACTGAAGCAACAAATGAAAACTCTTGAAGAAAGAAATGAAACACTCAGAAGATACAATGAAAGCTAAAAAAAGCTTGATGAGCAACTGAAGGCTCAAAGAGAGCACAAAGATCCCACAGGACTTGGGTTCACTGGTAAAGACACCAAGGAAAGCGGTGAGTCATCTAGAGTTAAGGAAAGCAAGAAGGATAAGAAGAAACTGTTAGAATAAAAGGGTAAAAAGTCCTTCAATACTTCTTGTAATCACTGTGGCAAATCGGGACATAGAATAAGTGACTACAGAAATGCACCGGTAAAGCCTGCTAACAGTTACTGCAAAAAGTGTTACAAGTATGGCCACAAGACCGCTGAATGTAGGTCTCGTCCCAATAGTGTGTCCAGTGGAAGCAAGGGAAGTTTCAAGGGCTATTGCTATGCATGCAACAATTTTGGACACAAGGGTAATGAATGCAGATCCAAAACCATGGCATTCAGATCCCGACTAAGACCAATATTCCCTAAGAGGAATGAGAACCGGAGCACAACCAATTGTGCTAACTGTGCCATGCATAGCCATAATGACTCCTGGTGTGATTCACCCAAGAAAAAAGGGTAAATCCATGGAAGGCAACCGGGATAGTCTGTTACACCTGCAACAAAGTTGGACATCTGGCCAAAAATTGTAGGAATCGGCAAGTGAGCAAAAGAAGAGGACCGGTCAAACCGGTGAAGAAGACCTTGTCTCCCAATCAAAAGGACAACAAGGGAAAAGAGATCGAGAAAGAAGTCAAGAAGATTTGGCTCAAAAAGGAATCAAAGAGCTCTGCTGAGGAGAAGACAGAAGGAATATCATCATCTACTGATGGTGATATCTCTTCAACAAATTGAGCCTAAAAGGCTTAGAGGGAACCAGTAGCCCGTTTACTGTTCCCGGTAGGATTGGTGAGCAATAAACTCAGTCAGTAAGTAAAAACGGACAGTTAAGTATTGATCAACTGAGGTTTGATCAATAGGTAAAAAAGGCTTGAAAACTAGTTGACGAAAAAGGAAAGAAAGATTAGGTAAGGTAATTAATGCTATAGCTGTTAACAAATAGTTATCGTTTGGTAATTACCGTTAGACCCTAAATCTATATAAACGAAGGAGAATTACTTATATCACTTTACTTTGCGATTTGTGATTTATGATTTCCTATGCTTGTGTAATTTTCTCGTCCTTTGATTCAAGATCACTGTTGAGTTATTTTCTTAAGGACGATCAAGTGATTTTCTGAGTAAATCAGTTGATAGCAATGGCATCATCATCTTTTGTTGTCAAACTGATCAAAAGAAATCTTGTTGACTGACCTGTTTACGATATTATGACAGAACAGTTTAGGGAGAACGACATGTCTGGTGCACTGTCATCTGTGCCAAATGGAGTTCTCATGACTTAATATGTCACAACCTTTATTCATGCTAAGCAAGATGAACTGGGTGAAACTTTCATCCAGGGCGAGTACCTCATTGTGTTTAGACGGAAAGCTTCAGGATAAATACATGAAACTGGTATCCTCAAGGTTGATAAACGGAGTTTGCTATCCAACCGTGTTTCGACCAGATTGGATACGAATGGTTCTCAGTCGCGTGCATGAACCTGGTTTCTGGCTTATGAAAGGAGCATGTACTCAAATCACTAAGGAGGATCTGCACAGAGTGATCGGGTACAGCGACAAAGGGGAAGCCCTCACCCTCAGAACCATCTCCAATGCCGTTGTCGCCAAATTGACAAAATCAAAATCTTATAGTCGTTTGATGACCGTCAATGATATTGAAGATGAGGGAGTTCGGTTCGCATTTGCAGTAATAGGTTATAAAATCTATCAATCAAGCAACCTAAACATTGTGCTGGGAGGAGCCATTCACGCCGCTCACCGGATTATGCACGACAACGTGCAATATGACCTTTGCGCCATGCTCTAAGGGCAGATCTTTGAAAATCTAAAGAAGCTTGGTATTGTGAAGAAGAAATTCCTAAAATACGAAACGTTACTGGTATGTCTATTCTTCTACTATCAGAATTACTTTCCGGGAATAGGCAAGATTACATGGGAAACTGATAGACCGATGATGATTCAGATCAGTGATATGGTCAACAAACTAGGAAACCAGTTTAGTAAAATCATGGCTGATTATTTTGAGGCATTCCAGCTGAGGATGCACGCCAGGGAAAGGATTCCCTCAACTATCGTTGAATCTGACAAAGATGAGGTGTGTTTCCTAGTAACCACTGATCATTGCATCATTTAGGCTGTCAAACCAAAAACCGAGTACGCGTTGGAGCTTTATGAGATCTCTAAGACAGCCAAGGCATATCTAGATGCCTTACAAGAGGGGACCTAGATCTCTCTGCATACCGGTTCGGAACATATGAGGAGATAATGGAAAATCTGAAGAAGTCTTCAATAGAAGAACCAGAGAAGGTATATGTGAAGAGGAATCCTACACCGAAAAAGAAACCGATAGCAGATCAACCCAAAGTTCAGAAGAAGAGAGCACAACAAGTGCCCAACACTCAAGGAGAAGAATAGGAGGAAATAGAGACTGAAGACACAACTCCTTCGTAGAAGAAAATCTGCTAAATCGGTGAAGGAGGATGCACCAAGAGGAAGGAAGCTGACAATTGATGAATTTGTGACTGGGTTAAAGAATACAGGTGGTATGGGATCAGTTAGGAGATATGAATTGGCAGATGAAGAAGATAGGAGAAAAATAGAAGAAGTTGTAGTTCATTGTATTCACAAATTCAACCTTTCTCCTACTGAACTTCATAAGATTGTGCGTGGCAATCTTCAAGAGATTCTTGAAACAAGATGGAAAGCTTCAATGGAGAGAGAAAAAGATCTAAGAGTTAGGGCTCTGCTTGAAGTTCAGAATCACTTAACTCTGGACGAGGTAACTCATCAAGCAGAATTGCATAAACAAAATTTCTGTATAAGAAAGAGGATAAGTCAAATGCTTGTTGGCGAAGTTGACAAAGTGCATGAAGAAGGTGTTGCAACATGGACGAAGCTTCTTCAGACCCAACAAGCAGAAGAAGCATGCCAAAAGAGCACTGAGCCATCAGTCAAAGATATTGGTAAAGGAAAGGGAATTATGGTAGCAGAGGCTCAAGTCAAAGCAAAGGTATCGATTGAACCAGTCATCGTCGTTATCACTCTTGACATATGTGGTGATTGGTTCCACCAACCATACTAGTATCTCCAGAAAAAGGTAAGACTTGTACAATGACTGTAAATGATATTGTAGATGAAGTCATGGATTTTGGTGAAGTAGCCAATGCGGCTAAATGATTTAGTGTGTTAGGAGAGGAAGATAAACAAGCGATAATAATGGCCCTGTTGGAAACGTTCTTAGATTTCAACAGAAGTCCAAGAGACTATAGGTCTAAATTTCCTCTTGAATTGAACACTAGACTTATGAATAAATGGAGATCCGGTCTAGGCTCAAACACTAAAATTGTCAAGGAGACATTGTCACAAGTACAACCTGGTCTCAGTGAGGATACTATTAAACTTTTGATAGAGGAAGTATCAATGAATTTGGATACTAGGAATAGGGTTGCCAAGATAGTAAATGGTTATGAAAAGGAAGTCTATCAAGAGACACTAGATTTCTTGCAACAATATCACTTTAGTGTTCTCAATACAACAGGTCCACAGGATGAACCTGAGATAGTTCAAGAACCACTGGTTCAATTCACTGCTCGTGAAGAATCAACAATTGGTGAGCAGGAAGTTCCTAAGGAACAGTTCACATCCAGTGAACAAGTGAATCTAGGAGAGGAACAAGTACTGGGAGAGTCATCGGTCAAGATGACTACTGACAATACAATAGGTGAAAAAGAAATTGTTGTGGGTGAGCTACATACTGCTGAGGAGCAACGCACAGAGCCACCACCGGAACAGGAAGTTCCACCTTAAGAGCAATTACATCCGGAAGAGGAAGCCTACCCAGAGGAAGAAGTGCAACCGGGAAGACAAGAAAATCAAGAACAACAGAATAAACAAGAACAAAAAGTACCTGTCAACACTGAACAGGAAAAGCCTATTGAAGAGCAACTGGAGCAAGAAAAGAGTCAGAAGGAACCATTCAATGTTCCAAGCTCATCCTCATCTTAAAGGAAGCTAACCTTTGCAACCGAGTCAGAAGCCAAGAAAAGAAAAGTTAGCGACACTGTGGTTGATATAAGAAAGATGTCAACTAGACAGCTTAAGGAGCTCACTAAGAGGAAGAAGGCCATGGTCCTCACTAGTGTCAGAAACATCTTGTACAACTTTGTACCAGATGCAAATATTGATGAAGAACCTATGATTGATCAATTGGAGATTCTGGCACAAGCAATTGGAGAGGATGTCACCGATCTAGAAACAGTTGTCATTGATCATTATGAGAAGAAAAGAATAGAAATTCTCCATAAATAGGTTGAAGAATTAAAAGTTACAGTATCTACCAACACAAAGGCACCTCATCAACAGATACAGGTTGCAAGAAGTCTAATGACAAGGGCTTCAAACTTCGATGTTTTTGTTCAAGATATCACAGAAAAGTCATCTAAGACTTCAGAAGATATAAGAGTTCTTTCTTCTCAATTTCATATAAAGAACTCCTCTGCAACAGAGTACAACAGATAGATGACTAGTCTTTCTCTAATTTTGAGAAAAGCTTTAGAAGAGAAGACAAAGAGAATCCAAGATCTCATTGGATTCCAATTATTTCTGGCCCCAACATTTGATCTAATGCAAAGGATTGCAATAGAGGCTGAAAATCTGATCAAGGAACCGGACTACAAGACTATAGAAGACATGGAGAATATAATTGTATCGTTGCAAGCAACACAGAAAAATCTAGAACATGTCACCGGTCAGTGGAATCCTTTTCTTCACACAACGAGTAAAATTTACAAGGATATCTTTACTAAGTTACAAATATAATCCAGAGATATAAACCCTTTGTCCTATGGAGGCAAAAAGGGGAAGATGATCAAATCAAGAAGACTGGAAGAAGATCAGAAAGAGAAGGTCAGAATACAGGGTAGATTCAGCTCAAGAGCAGAAGCACAACACAGGCGAAGTCTTCATAACAAAGAATGGAAAGTGATGTTTTGCCACCAATGGCAAAGGGGAAGATTGTTGGCATATTTGAGTTGTCATTGGATAAGTTTTAGGCAAACATCAATCCCACCGGTAAACCGGTAGACCACTCATTCTCTTTAAATAGGCACCGGTAGACCTAACAGAGTATATGTACCGGTAGACCAAACCGGGGAAGTCATAGTCAACTATCTTTTAACTAACTCTTTGACCAGGAGTTACTGCACTAAATCCGAAAGACTTTGAGTTAACAAGTTGATCGGTTTGAGGCGCGTTTGGCGGTTTTAAAGCCAGAGTTTGTGGCTTTAAAACAAAGAGTTATCTCTTGCGAAGGAAATGTGTTTGACACGCATCTATTGTTTTCTTCACAAAATAGATAAAGCAAAAGCATGCATCAGATGTTTCCTCAGTGAACTAATACTCCACTAGGTGATGAATCCAAAAGAGATCCGTAAACAAGTCGTGCATGAGAAAAGCAATTAGGGCAAGGACTCTATATATTCTTTTACGTGGCAAGAATATAGTTTGCCCTCATTCTGCCAAAGCAAAGAGTGAACCTGTACGCTGAAGAAGTTAAGGTGAATAGAGAAGAAAATAAAAGAGAGAAGAGTGTGCAGAGAAGCACAACAAAAAAGTAGAAGATACTAGCAGTGACTGGTGATGTTTCTCAGTTGAGTATAATAGAGATCTTATCAGGCTATGCAAAGCCATTTGTAAAAGGTCAAATCCTTCTATTGTTTTCTAACAATTACAATAGCTAAATCCCAGTATTTTGCGTGGACATTAACAAGTCCCTTGTACTAAATCCCTTAACTGGGTGACATCTTTTTAGGTGTTTTAAGTCCTCTAACCAGGCAGGCACTAACCAACCTTATTGTATCAAATCCCTTAACCGGGTCGCATCTAACATTGTGTTGTAATCCTTTAACAAGGAAGGCTCCTAACAGGGCGCACTTCAGAAGAGTGCAAAATTTGTGAAGTCTCCTCACACTATGGTTTTCACCCAATTTGGGTTTCCACGTGATAAATCTGGTGTTACTTTGTGGTTGATTGTTTGATGTTGTTCTAATGCTTAAATCTGTTTTGATTACACTTAAAGTGTACTCCATCAGATTTATATTGCAAGTTTTATAAGTGTTGATTCACCCCTCCCCTCTCAGCACCAGTTGGGACTGTCAATATCTTCTGAGAGAAGCTACAGTCACAAGAGGTTTAACAGCCAAGCAGAGCGAAAGGGTTAACAGGTATGATCTAATCAAATAGAAAGTGTCAATTCAGATCATTGCTTTTACATTGTTAAAGCATATTCAAATCCCTCTATCAGGGTGAACCCTAATAGGTTCGTTGTATAAATCTCTTAACTGGGTAACATCTTAATATGTGTTTAAAGTCCTTTTGCAAGGCGACTTCTAACAGTGTCAAGATCTTAACAGGTCTTCTATCAAATCCCTTTACTGGGTAGCACTCTTACAAGTGCTTTGTAAGCTCTTAACAGGGCATCTTTATTATTGCAGTAGTGAAGTTGTGAGCTCTATCTCACCGTGGTTTTTTCCTTCTAACCGAGGGTTTCCACGTACATATGCTGTGTAGATTTGAGTATTTCTATTTCTGTTTAAGAATGGTTAATTACATTCTGTTTATTCTGCAAGAATCTATATACAAGGTTTAATAGAGATAGAAATAGTATTTACCGATTCACCCCCGCCTCCTCAGTAACCGGTTAGGAATAACACAATTCACCACAATCACATAATATCATAATTCTTAAACTGCATATATAATTTAATAAAGACAGTTATAAATAGATTTCTTTTGTAACATATGTACTCCCAATATTCATACCCAAATTGCAGGTCGAAATTATTAAATTATGATCTGCTCTTATCTCTTTATGTCTTGTCTTCCCTTCTGATGATTTTGGACGATGGCTTCTTTCCTCCTAAATATCCTTCATACATGTGGTTGCTAAGGAGAGGGACTTCAAAACAGATAAGGATAGAGAGTATGCCTAGATTGAAGTTCATGATAACAAAATATGGTGAAAATAATGAGATTTTATTTTTGGAATCAGATCTTGGTGTCCATAGGCCAAAGGTAATAGAAATTTTGATGTTGCATTGTTCACAAAAAGAAAAAGATTTGCAAGAAACCCCAAGCTCCACATAAGTGCTCATTGAAAGCAATCAAGATTCATCTCTTGAAGAAAGTGAAGACATGTTGAATGCTTGGAATGATTTCTCTTTTATACTTTATTGGTGAAAGGGTCACTTATTTTCATAAGGATTGAGTCGCCACTTTTCATTGTTGCCTTCGTGAATAATATGTTACTCCCTCAAATTTATCTCCCTTGGATCCTCCTCAAACGAAACCTTCTCCCCTTTATATCTTGCAATGTGAGGGAGAAGTCACACCTCTTCATCATGTCTGCCCTCTAAAGAGTCACAACCTTCCATAATTACAACCTTTTGAGAGATTCACAACCCGTCATCATTTCTACCCTTTGGGAGAGTCACAACCTTTCATTATTACAACCCTCTGAAAGAGTCAACCCTTCATAACTTTTCCCTTTTAAAGGAATCACTCCCTTATTTTCTTCTCTGTTAATTCTTTGTTGATTCTCACCTTCCCTTCTCTCTTCCTTTCTCTCTCCCTTTCAACTGAAGTTATCTTCTCCCTTTTATATCTCATTTTTGAGGGAGACAACTTTTCATCTCATGCCTTTTGACCATTCATTAAACCTAACTAAATTTTAGTTATGTTTAATTTTATTCTTTTATATATATAAATTTAATTTAATTTCAATTCTTTTATATTATAATTTTATTATTGTTTATTATTAAATGCTAATTTAAAAAGGGGACATACAACAAATTTTAAGCCATTGTATGGTTAATGCGCATAAAATTAATATCTAAACAATTAACGTGAGCATTGTTGCTCCAAGGATAACTATCCTTCATATTATATAATAGATGATCCCATGTAGTAAAAATAGGTAATAGTTGTAAAATGGTTTAGAGGAAAACTCAACACTAGTATTGCAGATCATCATATTTGTAACTCTCCCTGTCAGAAAACTTATAGATTTTCCCTTCAACGGTCACAGAACTGTGGCATAATATGTTTTTTTGTCTACTAAGAGTTGGAATATGGTAATACCAAAATGCCTATCACAACCATTGATACTTCACCTTTTTTTGTCTTGGGGATGGCATGTTTTCAACAAGGGTCTTTTCTATCTGTGGTAGACATTATGCTCTAATATTTGGATCAATTTATAAATGAATAGTAAGCTGCAATAAATTTTTAATGAAAAAAATAGCATTTGCACATTATAATTATTTTTTAAAAAAACTAAGAACAATTGGAGTATGCAGCGAAAAAATTAAGGGAGAAAATAAATGGGTAGGGTTTGATTATTTGATAGCTGGGGTTGTCTGTTTTTTCCATTAACCTAATATGAAATAAAATAAAATAAATGTAGAACACAATGTAAATTTGAAAATAAAAAATAAGAAACAACAAAATTTTTTAACTTACCTCTGCAGCTCCAAATCAATATTGACCTCCTTCAAACCCTTCTTAAGCTCCCCTAGATAGGTCAATGGCAGCAATTAATCTGTCCAAATGGGATATCTCCAATCACTGTTTTGTCCTCAATCAATTTTCTGACACTCTCTCCAATAACTCAACTTTCAGTCAAAAGGTAGTTTTTTCTCCTCGTGTTTGAAAACAAAATGAATGGCTTTTTAGGGTAAACATAACTTAAAGTGTTTTTGTTGAGTGACGTGTTTTTTGGTTTTTTTATTGCATTTTAGACCCAGCTGCACAGTAAAGTCTTGGCGGCAGAACTCTCCGAATCTAGTGAATCTTGCAGACTCACCTCAGACCCAAGTCCCGAGTCCCTGCATCTCTTTTGCCTTGGCTCATGCCAAGACTCACTGAGACTAGGTAAGTCCTCGCGAGTCGTGTAACACCAATTCATATATGCCCGTGTTACAAAAGAGTGGCAAAACGTAGAGCAATTTGACCCCTGAGGTTATAATATTGCAATGATTTGTTACTTCCAAAAATTAAGCCCATGGAATGCTATTCTGTACTTGACTTTTCTTCACACGTATAACCAGGCTTTGCCCTAAAACTATAATTTAATTTCTTTTTGGTTAATGTTCCAAAATATTATGTATATGAGAAGTGGAAATGGTTACAACAAAATAAAATATCAGAACCCAGCCATAAATTTGTGGGGTCTGAAGTTCAGCAGCTTATAAGACCTTTACATTTTCATTTTTGAAAAGGATACAAAATAGAGACTATGCAAATAGGAACTATGATTTTGAGACTTTACTGGAACTCCAAAAACTTAAATAAAATGAGAAGTTAAAATTACAGCAAGGATAAGTAATGCCTAGCTGACTTTAGACTTTCTAAGACATAAATGAAACATGGGCTTTAATTGAATCCTAACAACTAATACGGTCTTTTGTCAGGGCATTTTAAAATTTGATTATTTGTTTGGCTCACAGAATACTGATGTTACTGCAGCTTTGGAACAGAAGAAACAAAAGTATCCCTCTATTTTACAGCAATCGCTGCTCTCTCCAAACTTGTGAGCAAGCCGACTTATGTGGTAATATTCCAGTTATTTAAACAAAAAATTCAAGTTACATCTATACATACATACATATCTATAAGTAATCATTGATCGAGATTAAATAAATTATCATTTTCCTATAATTTTCTTTTGCTGTTGCAGGTCATTCCGGAGAATGGCCTTGAGGTCAAGATGTCAGGCTCTGCTTTGACAGGGGATCCTCCAACAACTTTATCTCCAACAAGTTTAGATGTTATTTGGCGATGTATGGCATGACAAATAATGTTGCTAAATAGTGCTAACTTGCATTCTGTATAAAGAAGATTCTTTTCTTCTTGGACTAAAATATTTTCAAATTTACAGGCGAGAAAGCTCAAGATACTCCATATGCAGTGAACATCACTGTTCCAATAGAAGGCTATCCTCCAGTTCATTTCATCCTAGGAAAATTATGTGGTCCGATTTTTCTTTTAATAGCCTTATGTATTTGGAATCCACTAGATTTTTCCATATAAAAGTAGAAATGCAAAGAACTACTATTCATTAGCTTCCACAATTTAATCAGTAGAATATGGTCATTCTTCCTCGTTGATTGCATTGTGAGAAATATGAATATGTAATCTGTTGCAAGCTAGACTAGATCAAATATAAAGAGCACTTTTTAGGTTATTTGTTACCTGTTATGGGAATGTATTGCATCTATTTTAACTAGGTTATTGGCATGTCAGTCTATGTTCTTAAGGATACTTGATGTTTTGATACTGCAAGTAAAAGGTTTTACTGATGGTTCTAATAAGATTGTTCTTTTGCAGAATATAGGCAAGCAATAAGAAGCGATAATACAAGAGGATGGGCAACATTTGGTGTACTTTGTTGCATGTAAGTTATGTTGAGGAATTGGCTCAAACAAGCGTTATTCTGTCACCTTGCTTAGTATTTGTTATGTCCCCTTTTAGGATCACCTTATACTTTTCTCTAAATTCACAAGTCCAAAATGAAACAGGTGCAAAAATGTAGTTAGAGATGTAATTCTTACTCGAATAAGATGAGATAAGCTGGTATAAATATCTGAAGTCTGATTTCTCATATCGGGTTGATCTCTCAAATCCGTCTCCTTTATCAAATGGAATTCTTGTGCTCAGTCTGCTCTCAAAATGTGAATAATACTTTGTCTATTGTTGTTCCTTTTTTTGCTTGTAATGATATCTCCTTTATACTTTATTGGTGAAATAGTCACCATCTTTCAGTAGAATCAAGTCACTACCTTTCATTGTTGCCTTTGAGAATAATATATTATTCCCCAAATTGCTCTCCCTTGGATTTCCTCAAATGAAACATTCTCCCCCTTATATCTTCCAATGTGGGGTAGCGTCACACTTCTTCATCATGTCTACCCTTTGCAAATGTCACAACCTTCCACAATTACCATTCTTTGGATGAGTCACAGCCCTTCATCATTAATGCCCTTTGAAAGAGTCACAACCCTTCATAATTGTCCCTCTTTGAAAGAATTGCAAACCTTCATAATTACCACCTTTTTTGTAATGTCCCCATTTTTTTAGTCTATTGGGATTAGCTTGGTTCGGTGACCCTCGCAGGCTAATCAGGTGATTAGAGGGGGTCAGTTGGCGGAGCTAGTGTTGGGATTCCATTGTAGAGATTCAGATTATCAGGTCTGCTCTTCGTTCGGGTCAATTTGGTGAACTTACTATTTTTAGTAAGTGGTATTTTGGGGTATGGCCAGATTTAGCAGGGCGTCTGCAAGGGGTGTCAGATGTTTCATGATCGAGTTTCAAGGAATCTCCAATTTGAGAGACTTACTATTTATAGTAAGTCTATTTTGGGTAGTTGGCTATTTGTGGTAGTTGGTTATTTTTGGGTAGGACAGTTGAAGTTTGAGAATTGATGTCAGAAATGAGTTTGCGCAGTCAGTGGGGTTCAGTGGCTTTTAATTTTAAGTTATCGTTATTAAATTAAATTATTTTAATTTAATAACTTTATTACTTTATAACTTTAATGTTATAAAATGAAGTTGTGATTAAAAAGCCTTTTAAGTGAAAAAAGTGAAGTTGAAGGTTTTTCCGGAAAAGCTATATATTCAATTCGAAAAAGCACTTTACTCATCCATTGTTCATTTTGATAAAAAATATTATGAAGTCTTTTGTTGAGAGCTTTCAACAAGGGTTTGAGGACTGATTCCTCTCTGTTGCACTTTGAATCATTCTTGTGGTGGTGAATTGTGCATTTGATTTTGCTAAAGAAATTCTGATAATTCATGACTGCGAATTGATGTTGATGTATATCAATTTGGTTCAAATATAAATTGAATCCATTTCTTCTACAGCTGGGATTCGATTTTTCTTTGTATCTAGAGGCTATTGTCAGTTAGGGAGGCTGTTGTATCTCCAAAGAGGTTGCATTTAATTTTGATTGAGCTACCTCAACGTTTTTCCAGACCTAGGAATTTATTCTTGAAGGTGGCGTGCTAATTTGGGAAGCCACGTTTTTTCCTTGGTGTTGTGAGTGGCCAATATTCAGCCACATGGGTCTTTCCTAGGGCTGCGTGGAGTCCTTCCTGCTGCGACTTCACCATATTGGCGGTTGTGTGTTCTTGTGGGGCTGCGAATGATATCTTAGGCCCTGCGTTAATTTATTTGGTGGCTCCATTTTCTTGTGGGGCTGTGTGTGATACCTCAGGCCTTGCGTTAATTATTATAAGGAGTTGTGTTTGATTTTTGGGGAGCTGCGTTAGTTAGTGGTGATTCCTGTATCACCCTTGCAGTCGTGCCACATCCTGGAGATTTTTAAAAATTCAAAAAGGTGCAGACACTATTATATATATTTAATTACCAGGAGTTTTATATAAGCAAATTTGTAAGTTTGAATATTTCAAGTGAAGTGTTGGAATTTGAATTAATTGTTATTTGAATCATTCAATTTTGGAACAGTTGTGTTAAAAGATTCAATTTTGTCAAATACAAACAAAAGTGTTAGCAAATTCAGAAAATTAAAATATTTACAGCTAAGACCCAAGCAGGCTCTTTACAGTGGTATCAGAGCATTTTTCCTGCCATCCTGTGGGGTCTGGATTCATTTATATTCTGAAGTTTTTTTTTTTTAAAGTGATCAGCACTTCCACTTTCCCTAGCTATAGATAAATACAAGAGGCCCAGTTCTGGAAGTCACCGTAACAGTATGGGAAAGAGAGAGGAATGAAATACTTTAGTAGAAAGTATGGAGAGACTTAGACTGCATCAGCAGAGATTGGCAGAGAGTTTGTTGGACCCAGTGACAGTAGACATGGCAGCAAGGTATATGGTCTCTACCTTTAGAAGACCGACATCGAGTTTGCAGGGGAGAAGGTTGGAGTTTTCTCCGACAAGTGTCCATGATGCTGATGTTCCTGTATCTAGTTCAGCACCCGCTAATCCTTTCCGCAGTACTGATGATGGATCTATTACACAGGAACCAGTAGATGTTTCAGTACCATTGGTTGACAGCAGAGCTAAGCACCATCAGGTTGAGGTTCCCAGAGTAGTCACTAGGGTTTGTACAGAGGCAGCTGATACTGTAGTTATCATTGAGTGTTCAGACTCTTCTGTGGAGGGAGTTATTATTGGAGATTTTTATGTCAGTTGTAGTAGTGTTGCTCAAGTTCAGGAGGCAGTTGCTTCCTCAGATGGGACCGAGGCATTACAGCGGGGTCAGTTGATGACAGTTCGTGCTCTAGCATTATTGGTGCACAGCCTAACGTTGAGTCATGTGTGCAGAGTTAGGTGTCAGCAGTTGAGATTTCAACAAGAGATGTGGAAGCTGATAGTATAGACACATCTGACAACACTTTTGAGGATGTTGTGAGCTGCATTGGGGATGACACCCCCTGTGAGATGTTGGTTGATGACTGGGAGAAGCGTATGAGCTCTGATAGCTCTGAGGTTTATGATAGCAGTCGCAGTGTGGGATCAGTACAGGAGAATGGTTTTCTCCTATGTTGAGGATGTGAGCATGAAGCTATCTAGTGATGACACTCATGATGGAAGTGTTGCAGTTGAGTTGGGTGACGTAGATTCATGCCACAGTATAGTTGATTCACATGACGACATTGAGTCGTGTATGCAGCCAGAGTTAGTGGAGTTGTGGATAGATGATGTGAACACTAGCATCATAGATATTTTTGATATTGAGAGCAAGGATGATAAGTGTTGTAGTGTTTCTGGCTTTCTATATCTGACTTTGGGTGTGGACTCAGCGTTGTCATATGGTGGTGGTGGGTTCCAGGATTTTGTGTTACAGGGACTCACAGATGAGGATAGGGAAGCATATGAGTGGTAGGAGTTTCTTACAGCCAGGGCTTCCACTTCTAGAGAGGGGGTTACTTCGTCGGTGACTCATGAGGATGATTCGTCCTGCAGTGGGACATGTTTGATTTATCAAACCTTGGGGGAGGACTCTGAGTTGTTACTGAGTGAGGATGGATCTCAGGATCTGCATTGTCAGGTGGTTGCAGAGGACGAGGTAGCAGGAGATGGTGTTGAGTTGGATTCAGCAGCAGCTTCCTCGGAATTAGATGAGGACGAGTTTGATGCCTATACTCAGTTTGTACATGTGTACTCGGATGAAATTACACAAAGATACGGTGTTCTTGAGGGTAGTTTGTTGGATGCAGCTTCCTCTCATAGTGTGGACAACACAGTTGAGGTTGTTCATAGGAGGCCTGTTGTGCAGAGTCATCATGTGACTAGCCAATTGCGAGTTGATGAGAGAGATATTACTTCTACTCTCGAGAATTTTGACGCCACTCGTCAGTTGTTGGCTATTAATGGTTGGGGTTCTATGATAGATGATCATAGTGGTGGTTACCTTTCCTTGACAGAGATTCATTCCTTGCGGGAGGCTGTCAGGATTTTGAGAAAGAACTATTTACAGTTGGTAGCCGACTGAGATCACCTAGTTGAGTGGGGGAGTACAGCATATGAGGTACTGATGGACAGAGAGGAGGAGGTGAGTGAGCTCACTTAGAAGCTGACAGCGACTACTGAAGCTTTAGAGGGCACTCAGCGGGCTCTTCAGGAGTCGCAGATCCAGTTAGAGGAGGTGACCGTGGAGTTGGAGCATTTATGGTCCACACCAGCCCCAGACCTAGTTCGATTGCACATCGAGGTGGTTGGTGGTGAGTTTGTTTCTAAGGTTGGGGATGTGCAACATGATGATGGGGCAGTCACATCTGTGCAGGATATGGGTGCACTAGTTACGGATGAGGTAGGAGTACCAGTGAAATCAAGCTCTCATGTTGATTTGCTTCCTTTTGCTGGAAGTGAATCTATTTCTTCATCTCATATAGCTGATAGCGTGGGACAGTTGGCAGTGCCACATTTTCAAAGGGGTCAGTTGTGGATTGCGGGGGAGCAAGTTGACGCTTCCACATATAATTTCTACTGCACCGACTCATTCTTGGAGTATTTACTTGAGAGTGCAGATGTGCGAGAGGATTCATACAGAGTGTCTCAGGGTACTCTCATCTGAGGCTCTTGTGCTATTCGAAGGTTGGTAGGGAAGATTGTGGAGACTCTATCTACTATGCTTCCCCATAGGGATTTTGAGGTTGGGTTTGTTGAGAGGGTTGCTCAGGTTCCTACCCAGCCTGCAATTATGTGGAGTCAGAGATTGGAGTCTTCTCATGATTCCCAGTTTGGTAATGATGAGCTATTGACGGAGATTGGGGCTTCCTACCGGCAATATACAGTGGGGTATGTTCATCATTTGTCTTTTGACCCACAGGTAGAAAATTGGATCTCACGCAGGGGTAGACCGGCTTCAGTTTCCTACCATCCATTATGGGATGGATTAGCACCATCTTTTGCGGATGGAATTGGCAGTTGCAAGTTAGACTACTTGCAACATCCACACACCCAGGACTGTTTATCAGAGGTTAGAGTTGGTAACAGTGATTCAGACACATTTGGTCATTGTCTTCTTCTCAGTGTAGTTGGGTGTCAGTGTGAGTTAGGCAGGGACTCGAGTTTTGGCATAATTGATGTTTCAGTTGGGTTGAGTTCTGCTGGGTTGTTTTCTGCATCGGCATCTGCAGTTGGTCTTCAGATGATGTTTTCAGTGATGTTAGTTATTTGGGTGTCGAGGGCAGTTTCTCAGATGTTGGTGTCTATACTGTTGATGTTGGGATTTTTTTCACAGGAGTATGGTGAGGATCGGGACATTACTTATGACCATCCTTGGGATCCAGGTGGTTTGTGATGTTGCTTGTTGTTCCTAATTGCTTGAGGACAAGCAATCTTGGGAAGGGAGGACTGTAATGTCCCCGTTTTTTTAGTCTATTGGGATTAGCTTGGTTCGGCGACCCTCGCAGGCGAATCAGGTGATTAGAGGGGGTCAGTTGGCGGAGCCAGTGTTGGGGTTCCATTCTAGAGGTTCAAGTTATTAGGTCTTCTCTTCGTTCGAGTCGATTTGGTCGACTTACTATTTTTAGTAAGTCATATTTTGGGGTATGGCCAGATTTAGCAGGACGTCTGTACGGAGTGTCAGATGTTTCAGGATCAAGTTTTAGGGAATCTCCAGTTTGAGAGACTTACTATTTATAGTAAGTCTATTTTGGGCAGTTGGCTATTTGTGGTAGTTGGTTATTTTTGGGCAGGACAGTTGAAGTTTGAGAATTGATGTCAAAAATGAGTTTGCGCAGTCAGTGGGGTTTAGTGGCTTTTAATTTTAAGTTATCGTTATTAAATTAAATTATTTTAATTTAATAACTTTATTACTTTAATGTTATAAAATGAAGTTGTGATTAAAAAGCCTTTTAAGTGAAAAAAGTGAAGTTGAAGGTTTTTCCAGAAAAGCTATATATTCAATTTGAAAAAGCACTTTACTCATCCATTGTTCATTTTTATAAAAAATATTATGAAGTCTTTTGTTGAGAGCTTTCAACAAGGGTTTGAGGACTAATTCCTCTTTGCTGCACTTTGAATCATTCTTGTGGTGGTGAATTGTGCATTTGATTCTGCTGAAGAAATTCTGATAATTCATGATTGCGAATTGATGCTGATGTATATCAATTTGGTTCAAATATAAATTGAATCTATTTCTTCTACAGCTGGGATTTGATTTTTCTCTATATTTGGAGGCTATTGTTGGTTAGGGAGGTTGTTGTATCTCCAACGAGGTTGCATTTAATTCTGATTGACCTACCTCCACGATTTTCCAGACCTACAAATTTATTCTTGAAGGTGGCGTGCTAATCTAGGAAGCCACGTTTTTTCCTTGGTGTTGTGAGTGGCCAATAGTCAGCTACGTGAGTCTTTCCTAGGGCTGCGTGGAGTCCTTCCTGCTGCAACTTCACCATATTGGCAGTTGTGTGTTCTTGTGGGGCTGCGAATAATATCTTAGGCCCTGCGTTAATTTATTTGGTGTTTCCGTTTTCTTGTGGGGCTTTGTGTGATACCTCAGGCCTTGCGTTAATTATTATAAGGAGCTGCGTTAGTTATTGTTGATTCCTGTATCACCCTTGCAGCCGTGCCACATCCTGAAGATTTTTAAAAATTCAAAATGGTGCACAAACTAACTATTATATATATTTAATTGCCAGGAGTTTTATATAAGCAAATTTGTAAGTTTGAATATTTCAAGTGAAGTGTTGGAATTTGAATTAATTGTTATTTGAATCATTCAATTCTGGAAAAGTTATGTTAAAAGATTCAATTTTGTCAAATACAAACAAAAGTGTTAGTAAATTTAGAAAATTAAAATATCTACAGCTAAGAGCCAGGCAGGCTCTTTACATTTTTGAGGAGCCACAACCCTCCATAACGTTTTCCCTTTGAAGGAGTCACTTTCTATTTTCTTCTCATTTCTTTTTTCTTCTATTAATTCTTCTTTTCTTCACACCTTCCCTTTTCTCTTCTTTCCTCTCCCCATTTCAAATGAAGTTCTCTTCTTAATTTTTATATCTCACGTTTGAGGCAGTCACTACTTTTCATTTCATACCTTTTGACCCTTCATTAATTTAACTAAATTTAATTATGTTTTATATTAAGTTTATTATTTTATATTTTTAATTTAAATTTAATTTTTATTCTATTATATTATAATTATTATTTATTATTAAATCCTATTTCATAAAGGGGATATCATAGTATTGTCAACATTTTAAATCTTTGTAGCTCATTGATCTAACAATATAGTATTCCAAGCACCCTGCCAACCTATTCGAGCATAAAGAGATTCTTTATGCATATATCATTGACTCGGACTCAGAGAGTACTTGCCCAACCCAAAAATTTCAACTGGGCAAATACTCGACAACTTAGAAAGTACTAGAAATTAAATTTCTTAAAGAAACATTTTTTTTGTAAAATTCAATTACAAAATGTATTAAATAAAAAATTAACATCTCATAAGATAAATTGCATGGTTTTATAGTAAAAACATGTGAAAAATGTATTTTAACCAGCGGTTTACCTGCATTGACACTTTTACCCACTTTTTTTGTATCTATGAAAACGCAAGAGTTAAACTTATGAAACTTGCCCCCCCCCCAAAAAAAAAAAAGAGTACTTGGCATCTTGGAGTGTACTCGCAGAGTTTTCAAACTATGTTGACATCAGCATACAGTAATGGTTGAATAAGTTTCATCTAGAAATTTTTTTGATAGGATTGCAATTCTAATTTTGTTGAATTGCCCTTGTCCATTTATTCATGTTTTCTCCATGTGTTCTAGCAAGAATTTGTGTAATGTTGCTATAAAAGTTTACTTTTCTTCTCTAGGTATTTTATTTTTGTCGTTTCACCTACATGGTATCGCTTTTTGGACTCTGGAGGTGTTGGAAATATATGATTGGTTGTCAATTGTCATTGATGTCAAACATAGAATTACGTAGTCTTCTGAAGGAGTTTGAGTTTGTGGTCATTCAAGCTTTGTGGTTCAAAAGTTTAGAATTCTTGGAGTTGTGGGTGTGTGTACTGATCATATGGTGTTGTTGAAGACAAATATGTATCTTGTGTGGTTTCAGAACAGTGGAAGACAAGTATGTATCCAGTATGGTTACAGAACAATGGAAGATAGGTATGTATCCTGTGATCATGGGAAGATGGTGTTTTACAGTGCCTCAGTGTTATCCTTTTATATTCCGAAGTATATACGGTTTGGATGTCTATTGTTTAGTACTAGTGGTATTGTGTTGTAGAGCAGTTAGCAGTTTTACAGTTGTAGTTAATTGTACTTTTCGAAGGGTTTTCTGTTCCGAAAATCAAGGTTGATGATGTGCTACTTCTCATATAGATGGATTTAGGTTTTGGTCTTTGTTGTGGCATTCTCTGGTGATCAAAAATGTGTTCTTGGTGTTCTGGAGACTATCATCTCATGTTGCAGTTCTTTTCAATTGTTGTTATGATCCAGAAATATATTGGGGCACCTTCTGACGTGGCATGCCGACATGGCTTCTGACATAGCGTGTTGACATGGCTTTCGATGTGGCATGTGGATCTCTCCATAGCGTGTGGAGGTTTGGTTATAGCTGGCAAGTTGATAGTTTGCTTCTACACATTTGAATTATCTTAGGTAGTAGTTCTGATTATTGCAGATCTAACATTGGGATGTGTGTAGCGTGTTCTTGGTTCGTCTTTCTCCTGGGATGGATCATGCTTTCAGATTCTGGTCTGGGTGTTAAGTGTCAGATTTAGGTCCAAGTCTTATACTTAATGCTTATCTCTTATCTGGATGGGCTCTTGCTATATGGGACCTATGTTTTTAATTTTTATCTCTTATCCATTTTTGTCCTCAGTTCAGATGCTTTAGGCATAGGACTTATTTGCATTTTGCTATTGCCTTGGCCGACATGAAACTTATTTGTAATATCTCTTTACTTCGTTGACCTTGACAGTCCCAACTAATGCTGAGAGGGGAGGGGTGAATCAACACTTATAAAACTTGCAAAATAAATCTGATGGAGTATACTATAACTGTAATCAAAACAAATTTAAGCATTTGAACAGCATCAAGCAATCAACCACAAAGTAACACTAGATTTATCACGTGGAAACCCAAATCTCGTGAAAACCACGGTGTGAGGAGACCTCACAAATTTTTCACTCTTTTGAAGTGTGCCCTGTTAGGAGCCTTCCCTGTTAAAAGATTACAACGCACTATTAGATGCGACCCAGTTAAGGGATTTGATACAATAAGGCTGGTTAGTGCCTTCCTGGTTAGAGGACTTAAAACACCTAAAAAGATGTCACCCAATTAAGGGATTTAGTACAAGGGACCTGTTAATGTCCACCCAAAATACTGGGATTTAGCTATTGTAATTGTTAGAAAACAATAGAAGGATTTGACCTTTTACAAATGGCTTTGCATAGCCTAATAAGATCTCTGTTATACTCAACTGAGAAACATCACTGGTCACTGCTGGTGTGTTCTCCTTTTCTGTTGTGTTTTTCTACACACTCTTCTCTCTTTTCTTCTCTATTCACCTTAGCTTCTTTAGCATACAGGTTCACTCTTTGCTTTGGCAGAATGAGGGCAAACTATATTCTTGCTAGGTAAAAGAATATATAGTCTTTGCCCTAATTGCTTTTCTCATGCACGACCTGTTTACGGATCTCTTTCAGATTCATCACCTAGTGGAGTATTAGTTCACTGAGGAAACATACAATGCATGCTCTTGCTTTATCTGCTTTGTGAAGAAAACAATAGATGCGTGTCAAACACTTTTCCTTCGCAAGAGATAACTCCTTGTTTTAAAGCCACAAACTCCGGCTTTAAAACCGTCAAATGCGCCTCAAACCGATCAATTTGTTAACTCAAAGTCTTCTAGATTTAGTGTAGTAAATCCCAGTTAAAGAGTTGGTTAATAGATAGTTGACTATGACTTCCCCGGTTCATCTCAACATAACGAAGTCTTCACTTGATCGGTTAAAATCCTTATGTAGTGAACAGGTAAGAGCTTTGACCTGTCACACTTGTCACCTTTCCTTCCTTTGTCCATACCGGTTGCATCCTTTCCCCCGACACCTTAATTGTTTACTGGTTGCCACTTCCTTGCATATTGGTTGCCTCTGACGAACAGAAACAATCTCTTGTTCATTGTACGGTGTTATTGGTTGTCAAACCAGTCTGTTTCAATTAACTGATATTTGTGGTGATTCATAGGTCCAACACTGGTGGTCTCTTTAGACCTTTAGATTGAGATGACAAACACCTCTTTCCTCTTTTGCCAATCAATGACAATACTTAATTGCCATGTACTGGTAGCAAGCTTTTTGGTTACCATCTCTTAATGCCAACAATCTCCTCCTTTGGCATTGATGGCAAAATCTTAATTGGCAATGTTGACACCTTTCTTGTGCTTATGTTCTTTTGCCAAACTTTCCCCCTTTTGACAATGATGCCAAAGGCTAGTCAGAAAGACTACCTTAATGAAATCTGCTCCCCCTTCGAGCAGTAGTCCTTTTCATTAGTCCAGATAAAATGATGTGAATTCCTCTATTTGAAGCATAATGAACTAATGAATACTTTTGCAATTTTACTGATGATCAGGGAGGGGTATCACCCCTTATTTACCTCTAAGATACTCAAAAGTACTCCTCGGTAATGACTTTGTGAAGATATCACCAATCTATTCTTTTGTTTGAACATACTCCAATCTCACTTCTTTGTTTTGCACCAACTCTCTCAAGTAGTGATACTTGATTGCAATGTGCTTAGTCTTGGAGTGCATGACAGGGTTTTTGGATATATTTATTGTACTTGTACTATCACAGTAAATTGCAATCGGTTTAGGTGTCTGTTCTTGGATTCCTTCCAGTAGCTATTTGATCTAGATTACCTATGTGCAATTGATTGCTACAACAACATATTCAGCTTCTGTTGTGGACTATGAAATGCAGTTCTGTTTTTTGCTTGTCCATGACACAATCCTCCCACCGAGAAAGAATCCACCACCACTTGTGCTCTTTCTGTCATCAATATTGCCATCCCAGTCTGCATTAGTGTAAACCTTTACTTAGAAGCCTCCCTTGTGAGGAAACCACAAGCCATACTCATCAGTCCCCTTTAGGTATTTGAAAATTCTTTTTACTGCTATTAGATGTGTTTCTTTAGGATTTGCAGAGAATTTTGCAACTATGTCAACCACATGTGCAATGTCCGGCCTACTGTGTACTACATACTGTAATTTTCTTATCATAGACCGATACAGTGTTTCATTAACTTCTTTTGCATCATCTTCCTTTGATAACTTGACATTAGTTATCATTGGTGTACCAACCGGTTTGGATTCTTCAAGTCCAAAAGTCTTAAGAATTACATACTTGGACTGAGAAATTAAGATACCTTTTTTTAGCTGACAGACCTGTAGTTCAATGAAGAATTTTATGGCTCCTATCATGGACATTTCAAATTCTTTTTTCATTTCTTCAGCAAAGGCTTTGCTCATCCTGTCATCTCCTCCAAAGATGATGTCATCCACAAAGATTTCAGCAATCAGGTTCCCATATTTTCCAATTTTGAGATACATGTTGTTATCCCCGGTTCTTGTGAATCCTATGATCAGGAGGTATGAATGTAACCTCTCATACCAAACCCTTGGAGCTTGCTTTAGCCCATAAAGAGTCTTTTTTAGTTTATAGACCGTACCACCCATTTGTGTGAATGTGAAGCCTTCCGATTGTTCAATGTAGACTTCCTCCTCCAGTACTCCATTCAGGAATGCAAACTTGACATTCATTTAGTATACTTTGAATTTCTTGTGAGCAGCATAGGCTAGAAGAATTCTCACTCCTTCCAATCTGACCACAGGTGCAAAAGTCTCTCCATGATCTAGTCCAGCCTCCTAAGCATACCCTTTCCAGACCAGTCTTGCTTTATTTCTTATGACTTTTCCTTCTTCATTCAGCTTGTTCCTATAGACCCACTTTGTACCAATGACATTCTTATCATGTGGTCTAGGCACAAGCACCCATGTATCATTCTTTTCTATTTTCTCAATTTCTTCCTCCATGGCCTTGACCCAATTTTCATCCTCTAGAGCTTCCCTTATAGTTTTGGGCTCTATGTAGGAAAACAAACAAATATTCTCTTTGGCCTTTTTCCTGGTCAAGACATTAGCATGTTTGTCACCAATAATATTGTTGGTTGAGTGATAAGTGACATACCTTGGGAGAACCGGTCTCGGTTCTCGATCTAGTTCTTCCGGTTGAGAAAATTCTTCAACAGGGTCATGAACAATTTCTTTTTCAATATCTTGTTTTGGTTTGTAGACTTCAGGTTCAGCCTCTTGTTCTAGAGGTCTGATCTTATGTTTTTCTCTTTCATCTTCGGTAGATATTTCATTAAATTCCAAAAGATTTCCAGCATTTGGATCCAGTAGACCGTCATCCTTATTATGACCAATCCTCTTTCTTGGTTCTGAATGTTCATGAATTTTTACATTGATACTTTCAATTATTTTTCCAGTCCTTTTATTCAGACACCGGTAGGCTTTACTCTTAGTAGAGTATCCCAAAAAGATACCTTCATCACTCTTGAGATCAAACTTGCTAGAGTGCATATCTCTTTTAATGTAATAATTGCTACCAAAGAATTTGAAATAGCCTACACTAGGAGTATGATTGAACCATAGTTCATAGGGGGTTTTACTAGTTCCTTTCTTGACTTGAACTCGGTTCAGTGTATAGACAGCAGTGCTGATGGCTTCTCTCCAGAAGTGATGAGGAAGATCATTCTAAATCATTAAGGTTCTAGCACAGTCAATCAACGTCCGGTTTCTTCTTTCTGCTACCCCATTTTGTTGGGGAGTCCTTGGTGTTTATAGCTGCCTTTTTATGCCATGTTCCTCACAGTAGTGAATGAACTCTTGAGAAGTGTATTCACCTCCTCTCTCTGATCTCAGACACTTTAGGCTTTTACCGGTCTCCTTCTCCACTCGAGCCTTGTAGATTTTGAATATGTGAAATGCCTTTGATTTTTCTCTGAGAAAGAGTGTCCACATCATCCTTGAGAAATCATCTACAAAGAGCATAAAGTACCGGTCTCCGTAGTAGCTCTTTGTTCTCATAGGTCCACACAAATCTGTGTGCACAAGATCTAGAACATTTTCAGTAGAGAAGGATTTACTACTGAAACTTGTTCCTGTTAGTTTTCCTAACTAACAATCTTTACAAATACCCCTTTCAGGTTTTGTTATCTCAGGGAGTCCTCTAACTGATTTCTTTTTGCTCACTTTGACAATGTTGTCAAAGTTTATGTGGCAGAGTCTCTTGTGTCATAACCAGCTATTGTCCTCTTTGGTTACAAGACAGATCTTGCTTGATTCTCCTTTTACTGATGCAATGAGACAGGCTCCTTCCATTGAATCCAGGTAGAACAGGTTCCCTTTTCTCTGTCTACCGGTTGCAATTTGAGCTCCAGACTGATTTTTGACAACACAAGAACCTTGCTCGAATTTCAAAAGGAATCCTTTGTTGTTCAGTTGTGCAATGCTCATTAAGTTGTACTTAAGTCCTTCAACCCAACACATCTTCACAGACAGCATCATTGTTGAGTGCAATAGAACCTTTCCCTTTGATAGCACAGGGAGCATTATTTCCAAAGGTTACTGATCCGTTGTCATTGAGCTTCAAGCTAATAAACTTGTTCTTATCACCAGTCATGTAGTGAGTGCATCCACTGTCAATGATCCAATCATCATGCTGACGAGATCTTGAGATAAGTGCCATTTCACTTACCACTAGGCTCTCTTTTATTGCAACAAATACAATTTCTGGATCCTCAGAGTCTTCAGATTCATTGTCTGTGACTCCTTCTGCAAGGTAGCATTCCTTCTTTGCTTTATTCTTGAACCGGTTACTCTTTTCTTTGTTGTCATTGTTTGGACATCTTGCAACAATATGTCCTATCTTACTGCAAGAAAAGCATTTCAGAGGAAGCTTTCCTTTGTACTTCCCTTTCCCTTTGGGAAATCTCCGAGCAATGAGTGTTTCAAACTCATCTTGCTCCATCTCTTCTAAGAGTAGATTCTCAACAAGATTACCAATCTTACTGGTAGAACAGTTGCCGGTTTCTCTTCCCTTTTTGGTGGAAGAGGTATTGATAGAAGACATAAAAGCTGCTTCTTGAATGGGTAAGCTATTATCAAAATTGCTCAATTCAAATGCAGTTAACTTACCAATTAGGGAGTCAAGAGTGACTTGATCTGTGGTTACTGATCTAAGCTCTTGAATGGCAGAGATCTTGATGGCATACTGAGGTCGGAGCATTCTCAGTATTTTGCTAACCACCTCCTCTTCACTGAGTTTTCCTCCAACATTTTTGATGGAGTTGATCACTTCTTTGATTCAGTTGCTATATTGCTCCATGTCTTCTCCCTCATTCATCATCATATCATCATACTTTCATCTGAGGCTCTCGACCTTGGCTCTTTGAACGTTTGGGTCACCTCCATATACTAGTTGCAGCTTGGCCCACATGTGAGCATTTTCCAAGTGTTCAATCTCAGCATAGACGTGATTTGGTAACGTGTTGGCTATCATATCCATGGCAGCCGTGTGCTCTGTCTTGATCTTCAATTCATCAAGAGTAAGGGTACCAGTTGGCTCAGTTTAATCGTTGGCTACATGAGTCCAATATTGATCGTTAGTGGTCTTCATGTACAGTTTCATCCTGTTGCACCACAGAGTAGAATTTTCCTTTGAAAACTTAGGTCCCTCCTTTCTCATCATCTTGACTTTTTCCTTTTTGCGGTTAAGAAGTAAAGAAAAGAAACCGAGGCTCTGATACCAATTGACAGTCCCAACCGGTGCTGAGAGGGGAGGGGTGAATCAACACCTATAAAATTTCTTCCAAATAAATATGATGAAGTATACTGATAACTTTAAACTAAGTAGATTTAAGCATAAAATAACATTAAGCAATCAATCACACAGTGACACCAGATTTATCACGTGGAAACCCAATATGGGTGAAAACCATGGTGTGAGGAGACCTCACAAATTCTGCATTCTTCTGAAGTGCGCCCTATTAGGAGCCTTCCCTGTTAAAGGATTACAACGCATTGTTAGATGCAACCCGGTTAAGGGATTTAATATAATAAGGCCGGTTAGTGCCTGCCTGGTTAGAGGACATAGAACACCTTACAAGATGTCACCCGATTAAGGGATTTAATACAAGGGACCTGTTAAAGTCCACCCAAAATACTGGGATTTAGCTATTGTAATTATTAGAAAACAATAGAGGGTTTTGACCTTTTACAAATTGCTTTGCACAGCCTGATAAGATCTCTTTTATGCTCAACTGATATACATTACCGGTCGTCTCTGGTGTGTTCTCCTTTCCAGTTGTGCTTCTCTGCACAGACTTCTCTCTCTTCTTCTCTTTTCTATTCACCTTAGCTTCTTCAGCATACAGGTTCACTCTTTTTCCTTGGCAGAATGAGAGCAAACTATATTCTTAACAAACCAAAGAATATATAGAGTTCTTGCCCTGATTGCGCCTCTCATGCATGACCTAATTACAGATCTCCTTCAAATACATCACTCGGTGGAGTATTAGTTCACTAAGGAAACATCCGATGCATGCCCTTGCTTTATCTGCTTTATGACAAAAACAATAGATGTGTGTCAAGCACCATTTCTTCGTATGAGATAACTCCATGTTTAAAAGCCACAAACTCCGGCTTTCAAACCTTCAAACGCGCCTTGCACCGATCATCATGTTAACTCAAAGTCTTCCAAATTTAATGTAGTAAATTCCGGTCAGAGAGTTTGGTTAACGGTTAGTTGATTATGACTTCCCCGGTTCAACTCAACATAATGAAGTCTTCACTTGATCGGTTAAGATCCTTATGTAGTGAACAGGTAAGAGCTTTGTCCGGTCACCTTTCCTTCCTCTGCTTACTGGTTGCACCCTTTCCTCGGTTGCATAGCCTACACCGGTTGTATCATTTCCTCGGTTGCTAAAGCACTTAGCTTAGTGACCGATTGCGCTTGATGAGCAGATATAGTCTCTTCTTTCTTGCATAGTGTCACCGGTTGCCAAATCAGTCTCTTTACATACAGACCCATCACTAGTGTTCTGCTTAGATCTTTAGACCTTAGTTTGAGATGTCAAACACCTCTTTTCCTCTTTCCGCTTTTGCCAATCAATAACAATACTTAATTTCCATGTTTTGTACTGGTAGCAAGCTTATTGGTTATCATCCCTTAATGCTAACAGCACTAACCGATAAGTTTGAAATGGATTGCAAACCGGTGTGCAACCTGTTAGTCATTTGCATCCTGTGGTGTCTTGCTAGACCGGTTGGACAAAACTGGATCGGTTAAAGTACATTGTTTCCTTTGTAAGTATTACCAGTTCAACACTGTTGTTCTTTCATGAGTACCAGTCATACGTACTGGTGTGTGTGTCTATTACCCGTGTGTTTGATGTTTTCCATGATGACAACTAAGCTTTATGCCAACATATACTTCAATGAATTTTCTTTGTGGCCAAGTGCTCACCATGGATTTTCACTTTTCCTAGTTTGGATTTTCTATGTATAAATCTTGATGTTCTTGTGTTGGTTCTGTTCTTTACTTGCATATTGTCTCATGCGGTGATTACTAAAGTTAGTTGTTGGAGTTTTGTCTTATGCTGATTCACCCCCCTTCCCTCTCAGCATCTGGAGTGTGTTTATCCGGAGGTTTGTTATATCCATAGAAGTATAAATCTGCAAAAAATTCTGATTATACCTAATCAATCCTGAATATTCGAGCTTGTCAATGTTTTCTCCGAAAAAATCCTGATTCATAAAAAAATCATTGACCAAATTTTCATTGACCTTTTTGCATTTAAAGTGCATTAAAATCATATTAAAATCCTTTAAGAATGGCAAAAAAGGTAAAAAATCATTGCAAAAATCTAAGAAACCCTACAAAAAGCTCACAAAATTGATGAATCACTCAAAAATAGGGTTGATTCTAGGATGGAAATGAAGTCAATGAGGAATTGGCTTGGAAAAAATTTGTAATTTTGTCCCTTTAGTTCTCTTACCGACCTCTGGAAAACCTTAATCGGAGGAGCGGAAGGAGCATTAACAATCATCAACGAAATTTTAAAGGGCCTCAATCATCCTAAATTATCAGGGGCATGTGAGATAGTGTTGAAACAACTAATGAATTTGTTTTAAGTCGTAGTTTCAATATGATCTAAGCTCTTTGCATGCCTTGCCCCATAGATTTTGATGAGATCAACTATATAATTAATATTATACATTAATTTTAAAATTATAATTATTATGCACTAATATAGATTGCCCTTTAACGGGGAAGCAACGACCCCTTGTAGCTTATAATTAATATTATAAAGTAGTTTGAAAATTTTAATTATTATTGACTATTAATATGTATTAATAGCATAGAAGCAAAAAACAACAAAAAATCACGATTATACTTAATTAATTAGGAGTCGGCATGTGCAGTGATTTATTCTCCAAAAAATTGAGATTTTTTGGTCAACGACTTTCAATGTTTTTTTTGCAATTTATCAGACGATTAATTGGCAAAAAGTGACGGTTAATCAACAAAAAAATTGTTGGAAACTAGTAGAAACTTTAAATGCGACATTGACGGGAAAAACTTGCAAAAACATGACGTGATTCTCTACGAAATGGACGAGCGACGTTGAAGACGCAGTTGAGAAAGTTGGGTCAAAAGTTTTGCAAAGTCTCAAAGTGTTGCAAAGTCGGGTAATAGCATGGGAGAGAGGCAATTACAAACAAAAATTTTCTCTTTCTACTTTGAATATATTGTATAGCTTGATTGATACTATTTCTTTTTTAACATTAATTTTGTTTGTATAAATTTTAAATACTTAAACTGTTGCAATATGAAACAAAAGAAGAAAGTAACAAAGCTGTCTTATTTATTAGTTGTGATATGATCTAAAAGAGTAGGGTAACAAAGTTTTGCCTTATTTATTTTGGAGAAAACAAAGAACCCTACAATAATCATTATATTCATTTTAGGCTTGTCAATTATGACATATACGTTCTTACTTTTAATCAAATTGCTAGATATTTATAACTTTACTCAAAATTGAAATTAATTATTCGTGCAATTCAGTCTCTTAGTTCAACATATATAAAGTTGATTTGGTATATACATGTGTATATATCACTTCACATATGTGTAGATCATGCCAACTTTGTATATAATTGTTTATTGAGTATATATATTAAAAGGAACTTGAGAGAATTCTAGAAAATGAATTCTCCTTATCAATTGATGAGATTAAGGGGCTTTCTAATGAATGGTTCATAAGGCACAATGCTTAAGCAAAGTGGCCTTAACTGTTGGCATATTTGAGTTGTCATTGGATAAGTTTAAGGCAAACATCAATCCCACCGGTAAACCGATAGACCACTCATACTCCTTAATAAACACCGGTAGACCTAACAGAGTATATGTATCGGTAGACCAAACAGAGTGTCTACAACCGGTCTTACAGAACATACAGCGGATGTATGAACAACCGGGTACAAGATCAATACTGGTCAACTGCATGACAATCCACACCGGATTATGCGGAGTTAGTTTCAGTTAAAATTGGATTATACGGAGCATTCACCGTTTAGAACTGGAGTTAGTTTTTTAATAGGAGTTAGTTTTATTTCTATGCGAATGTTTTAAGGTAAACTCAAGATTATTTTGCAAAGCTTTTTGCTGCATGATTTATAGGTGAGTTTATATCTTGGCGGTACTGAGTCGAACTTTTATTAAGATTAATTTCTTATAAATATAGGTCATAGGACACAAAAGAAGTGTTGAATATACAGAGCAAGAGAGATATCTTCTGAGAGAAGCTACGATCACAAGAGGTGAAAGGCGGAGAGGTTCAACAACCAAGCAGAGCGGAAAGGTTAACAAGTATGATCTAATCAGACAGAGTGTCAATTCAGATCATTTCTTTTACATTGTTAAAGCATTTCTCAAATCCCTCTATCAGGGTGAACCCTAATAGGTTTGTTGTATAAATCCCTTAATCGGGCATCTTAATTGGTGTTGAAAGTCCTTTTGCAAGGTGACTCCTAACAGGGTCAAGATCTTAACAGGTATTCTATCAAATCCCTTATTGGGTAGCACTCTTACAAGTGCTTTGTAAGCTCTTAACAGGGCATCTTTATTACTGTAGTAGTGAAGTTATGAGCTCTGTCTCACCGTGGTTTTTTCCTTCTAACCGAGGGTTTCCACGTACATATGTTGTGTTGATCTGAGTATTTCTATTTCTGTTTATGAATGATTAATTATATTCTATTTATACTGAAAGAATATATATACAAAGTTTAATTGAGATAAAAATAGTATTTACTGATTCACCCCCCCCCCTCTCAGTAACCGGTTAGGAATAACAATTGGTATCAAAGCCACTGGTTCTCAAAGATATAAAGCTTAACCACTTGAGTAAAAGATCATGGAGGGTTACGGTATCAGAAGCAGCTTGAGGAAGCCAATGACATCATTGTCTCTCTTGAGAATAGGCTAAGAAGATCCCTTGCTAAAAGAAAGGAGTTGGCTCTGCAGTTGACTGAGAGCAATGAAACGATTGAGGAACTCTTTGGGCAAAGTGGATCAGATGACGCTGAGGAAGCAGTCTCTGAGCTTATGGAGAAGAATCAAATCTTAACCGATCAGATCTCCAACCTAAAAAGGGAGTAGGAAGATAATGCCCTAAGAATGATTGAATTAATTGAGAAAAAAAGGAATGCTGAAGATGAAAGAAACACTGCAGTGAAATCACTAGCAGCTTCTAAGCGAGCAAGAAATCTGGCAGAAGAAGCAGTAAGAGAAAGTGATCTTGTGGTTCTGCAACTTCAAGAAGACATGCAGATAGTCACTTAAGAAAATGCACACATGCAAAACAATTGGCATGATAATGATGATGCATGCAAGAGGTTGGCAATTGAGTTGTATTGAAAGATCCCAAAAGGATCCTTTCACCGAACTTCTATAGATTTTAATTAAAATAATAGATTTTCCTGTGTTTTCTTTGTGGTCTTAGAGAATTAGACAGAAGTTGCAGAAGGATTGTTTGTTTTTTTTTTGTATTTTCTAGATATAAGTAAAACAATAAATAACAACAGCAAATATGAAATAGTATGGAAACAACGTGCAATAATATAATATTCAGTCAACTAGAATAGCTACAAATCGTACCAGGCAAGATATGCAACCAGTATGCAAGCAAAGGTGTTTACAAACAAGGAATGATGACGCCAGCTGCAAGAATAGACCAGTCATGCACCAAAGGGTAGAGATGGTTGACGTAAGCCAACCGACAACCCACATGCCAGCTAAAAGGTAGTCGTACGGCTGCTATAGTCACGCCAAGGCAGCAAGAAGATCCCAATGTGCCAAACAAGACCCCCAACGTGCAATGCACAAGCACTCCCAAATGCTGAACTTGACAATCTTTGTCAATTGCTGAAACAATACTGTAGAATGCTGCTGAAACCATCTATTGGGGTTTGCGTCCCAATAGCCAGGCTCTGGGGTCTGCGTCCCAGTCCTCTAGAATCGCTCCTCAGAGAAAAATTGCAATTACCAAGAATGAAGATGTAAAAGATGATGAAATAATGAGTCAAATCTCCTTTTATCTCCTTCTCAAAGCCAATTGAACCCTAAAGGGAGAATATGCCTTTCCCTTTATTATAAAATGACATCTTCTCAATTAAAGGCCTTTATGTATAGAAAAAACACCCCTTTCCTCAAATAACATAACTCTAGGTGTCAGAAGGTCTTTGGATGATGAAAATAAGTTATAATAATTCAAGACCTTTCCAACGAGCCATAACACATAGGCCTGCCTGACCAGATGAAGCCAAAATCCCCTTATTACTCCAATTAGATACATAAATAGCTTTATTTTAATTTATTTAAACGCAAACTTAGGAAATATTAAAAATATTTCCTTTTATTCAACTGCAAAGCCAAACCAACCAAATAATCAGTGAACTAGTCCTGTCACCTGTCTGTGACTGATGTCAGGCAATGTGGGCCAACTGGCAGTCCCATCCCTAAAAACTAGGGATGCTCCTAGAAACTAGGGAATATACCCTGTCACCCTAAAACTAAAACCGTATACTGGTCCTGAGGAGCCTGAACTCTGGTCACTGCCACAACCTCCTAAATTTTAGGAAAATCCCTAAAATTAAGGAACTGCCCCGACTAGCTCTCAAATTGACTGTAGAACCAACTCCAGTCACTGAGTATCTAGTGTGAGTCTCTATCGACCACTGCTAGCCTACAAGACTCCAATAATAGGCCAACTCTCATGACTCTGCTAGTCAGACTAGAGAGGGGACATGATATGTATCAACTGAAGGAACAGATGAAAGCTCTCGAAGAAAGTGTAAGAACCCCAAATCGGTCCTTAACTGTTGCAGACGTTTATCTCAATTTGTTGTTTGAAAGTTTATGATTTTTTTGGATTTTCAAGGGTTTTAGAAATAAAAAAGCAAATATGCAATAATCTGAAATTCTGAAGCTATTCAATTAACTGCTGCAACTTTTATTTATTTTCCAAATGAAATACAAAAGGGAATCAAGACAATCCTTTATTGGAAAATGATTAACAAAGGCAACTACAAAATGCATAAAAAACTTGGGAGAATACACCAGTCACTGTAGGAACTTATTTCATTCAATTTTACAATGTTGTGGCTATAAATTTGAACGAGGATAATGGCTGCGACTTATTCTTCCATAAAGCTGAAATTAAATACTATCTTCTTCTTCCTGCTGCTGAAACTAATACTGCTAAAGCACAAATAGAGTCTCTGGATGAAACTCTCTGAAATTCCAAATTCATTGAATATTTCACCAGCTCAAATGGATACACACAGAAGAACTATGTTCTTCAATGGCAAAGCTGAAACCCTTCTCAGAGCTCGAAATCACAATGATCAATTTGCAAAATAACAATGGATGCCTTCCTTCTTTCCCCGGCAAGCATAAATAGGCTTTCCAACCCTAAATCGCAATTCCTTGAAAAGTTGTGATTTCTTTCTTTAAGGCATTTAAAATATAGTCATTAAATAAATTTAATGATTTGGACTTAGGAAAACATGTCAATAAATTAATACATTAATTTGGCCCCCTTCATGATACTTAGACCCATCACTTAAGTGATTTAATATAAAGTCAATTTACAATTTAATATTAAATCCTTTGCCATTTAATTAATATATAACCACTAAAAATTGAATAACTCCCTCAAAAATGAGAATTTGGCTTAACCATCTGGAACTGGAGTTGGCATAATAATTTCCCATGTGATCAAATAATATTTCTAAAAATAGCAGGGCTCCATCTCTATGACTCTAAAAGTTGCTAAAAATAGCAAAACTCAAACAAACAGAGTCTGAAACCTCTCCATACCAAATCAAGAGTGCTGAGCTCTACAAAAGTTGAACCATCAGATAAGCATATCTCCTCTGTGCACAAATTGACCCTCTATCCATCTCTTCTAGCCTACGAGGGTCCAATGATAGGCTAATCAATAGCTAGAATGATGTCTCTAGCTAGAAGGGGACATCACAGTCCGCCCTTCCTAAAATTGCTTGTCCTCAAGCAATCTCTACTGCAATGTAACTCCACTCCACCGGAGGTCCAAAAGATGAACTGCATCATGTCCCATACATCTCGAACCAACTCTTGTATTACCAACATAAACACAACTGCGCAAGGACAATCATCATGCCAACTATTTAACCCCTACGCACATGAATAGTGCATCAAAATCAAAACATGTTCAAGAAGGGCAAGGATGAACCAGTATACTCTCTGCACACTGAACATGCTGCAATACTCAACTGTAAACCCTGTCTGAAATCTAGATCCACCCAAAGAATCCCAAACTCTACACTCAATGCTCAACTGAATATCCCAATTCACTCTGTAGAGTACTCCATACAAACCATGTGGCATCAACATAATACCATTGTATGTCAACCCCAACCAAAGGAAGAAGCAAACCACTAGCTAGAACAATTCCTGGATCCCATAGACAATAAGGAAGTCTTCCAAAATGAACTTCCTTAGACTTCTATTGTTAACCTTTGATCCCAACTTCACCATACCAAAAGTGGTGAAGCCAGCCAATAGGACCCACCAAAAACTGCAGTTCTAACCCTGTTGCCACCCGAGTCCCAATGCAAGTGAGACTCACATCCATCTGTACTGTGGAGATAAGAACTCCTAAAGGTATTTGTATCACAACCACTATCTCCATCCTTTGCTAATCTATCATGGATATGATCACTTTGCAAGTAGCTTCCCACTAACTTGTAGCTACTGATTCCATCTACTAAAGATGGTGAATACCAATCCCACAAAAGACGGTATAATCCTGGAGCCAATCCACATCGACATATAACCAAATCCTCTACATGTGGATCAAAAGAAAAATGATAGGCACTCCTCGCTATATAGTTTTGGTAAAATGCTCTGATCTCGGTCAAGGGCTCATCACTAACAACTTGAGAATTAGGAAGTGGCTCCAACCTCTGACCCCGAATAACTGATTGGGCAGGATCATTGGTAACTCTCTCTACAAACCCAACCACGAAATCTCTGTGAGGGAGCATTGCAGTCAAAGTATCTACAATTGCTCCTACCAATTGCCAATTCTCGCGAGAACCTCGGATGAGAGTACCCTCAATGACTCCAAATGGTCCCTCCTGCAACTTTGGACTCTCAAGTAGGTATTCAATAAATGTATATGTGCAATAGAAACGATATGATGCAAAATCAATCCTATCCTCTGAAACCTGCAGTTGATCACTCGGACCCTGTGATACAAGTTGTCTATCACCATCAACTGCAAGAGATGAGGTAACTGACCTGATTCTAGGAGAGGGAAACAAATCAACATGAGAGCTATACTCCCACCCAGATGACACTGTACCAACCCCCTGTGTAAATGATGGAGTAGTGCCCTTTGCTAACACACAACTCTTTGATAAATCCACCACTGCCACACAAGAGCTATCAATAATTTGTCCCGCATCATCTGACGACATGCTGACCGCTGGAGAACCTGATACAACAAGAGGCTTTGTACAACTCTCAACCAAAGTACTCATCCCACTTGAGTCTATTGCACCCAAATCTGTGATGGATGTAGCTACAACCTCACTACAACCCGTGAATATCAACACATCACTAATAACCACTGTAGGAAGCTGAACTGAATCTATAGCTAGTGAAGGTTGTACTCGGATCAATTCCACAGTAACATCATCTAACTGTAACTGCGACTCCTGAAGAGCCAGCTGAGTGCTCTCTAATATCTCTGCAGTCGCCTCAAGCTCATGAGTGAGTTCAACTACCTCTTCTTCCTTTCCCATCAATGCATCATAACAAGTGCAACTGCACTCAAGAAGGTAATCCCTGTCAGCTAATAACTGTAAGTAATTATATTTCATTATACTTACAGCTTCTCGTAGTGAATGGATCTCTACAAGGGAAAGGCCACTATCACCGTGCTCATCCAACATAGGAGTACCCCAACCACATATGGCTAACATCTAACGGGCAACATCATAGTGCTCAATAGCTGTAGCAATCTGACTATCACTCACCTTCAATTGCCCGATCAAATGATGTTTTTGAACTCCCCAACTCCCATGTAAGCTCTCTGACCCACAATCCACACTGTGATAGGAAGCTGTATCCTCAATGCTCATCTCATGATCAACAACATCATGTGTGCTATCATCTCCGCACACATCAACAACCGAGGTACTACTATTAGGCACTTCAACAAATGGCATGTCTGGTAAAGTGGAATCTACCACTACAACAGTCTCCTCACACACTCCCACTTCCAATGTAACTGTAAGTCCCTCTGAAGATCAATCCTGGGACCTATTACCAACAAATAAAATTTTTGAATCATTTTCTAAAGTCTGATATGAAAATCAGACTCGTTGAAGCATGAGTCATCCTCATAAATTACATCAATAATACACAAATCATGAGTACTAACATCATCCACCTGTAAAACCTCTGCTATCTCATGTGGATGCAAACATAACTCACTGCTGTCATAAAAATCAAAATTGTTATCATGGCTGATAACAACTTCTGGATCGCTGAAAGTATCAACATTCTCCTCAAAACTCACCTTCTGATCTTGGACATCTATTAGAGTTTCGTAAGTATGAATAACATCACAAGAAACTTTATCTTCATGTGGCTGATTGAATGCAGCTGGTTTATCTTCAAACATCACCAACTCCTCCCTAGTCTAGAAGTCATCATGAAGTGTTTTGTTTCCAACATCTCCCTTAATGTAAGCCTAATTTTTAATCTCCAGTGGATCAGCTACATGTCGATCACTAGTTGCCGAAAGTTCATTGTAAAGATTCCTTGATGTCCCACCTGTAGAGACCTCTTGTTTCTCTTCCTTTTTGTTTTGTGATGTAGACCCCTTAAAAATGGATATCATATGTCGTACTAAACTGTCCATGGTAGCCGGGTTTGAAAGCAATTCATCTATTCTTTTTTTTATTTTGCTTAATCTTCTCTAAGTTTTTCATTATGGCATTTGTCTGCTTCTTGGAAATAATCATACTATGCAACTGGTTTTCCTGTTTAATTGAGTTCCTAGACTTTTCCATAACTGAAACAACTGCAAGAGTGCTGGTCACTCAAAATCAAATGTGTGAGCTCAATGATTTTTTTAAAATCAAACCTCAAAAATTTATACTGCTTGAAAATGGTATGCAACTGAAAAAGCTGTTATGCAATTGAAAAATCTGACATGCAACCTCACAGGATGGCAGGAAACCGCTCTGATACCACTGTAAGAACCCCAAATCAGTCATTAACTGCTGCAGACATTTATCTCAATTTGTTGTTTGAAAGTTTATGATTTTTTTGGATTTTCAAGGGTTTTAGAAATAAAAAAGCAAATATGTAATAATCTGAAATTCTGAAGTTATTCAATTAACTGCTGCAACTTCTATTTATTTTCCAAATGAAATACAAAAGGGAATCAAGACAATCTTTTATTGGAAAATGATTAACAAAGGCAACTACAAAATGCATAAAAAACCTGGGAGAATACACCATCCGCTGTAGGAACTTATTTCATTCAACTCTGCAATGTTGTGGCTGTAAATCTGAAAGAGGATAATGGCTGCAACTTATTCCTCCATAAAGCTGAAATTAAATACTATCTTCTTCCTTCTGCTGAAACTAATACTGCTGAAGCACAAATAGAGTCTCTGGATGAAACTCTCTGAAATTCCAAATTCACTGGATATTTCACCAGCTCAAATGGATACACACAGAAGAACTACGTTCTTCAATGGCAAAGCTGAAACCCTTCTCAGAGCTCGAAATCACAATGATCAATTTGCAAACTAACAATGGATGCCTTCCTTCTTTCCCCAGCAAGCATAAATAGGCTTTCCAACCCTAAATCGCAATTCCTTGAAAAGCTGTGATTTCTTTCTTTAAGGCATTAAAAATATAATCATCAAATAAATTTAATGATTTAGACTTAGGAAAACATGTCAATAAATTAATACATTAATTTGGCCCCCTTCATGATACTTAGACCCATCACTTAAGTGATTTAATATAAAGTCAATTTACAACTTAATATTAAATCCTTTGCCATTTAATTAATATATAACCACTGAAAATTGAATAACTCTCAAAAATGAGAATTTGGCTTAATCATTTGGAATTGGAGTTGGCATAATAATTTCCCATGTGATCAAATAATATTTCTAAAAATAGCAGGGCTCCATCTCTATGACTCTAAAAGTTGCTAAAAATAGCAAAACTCAAACAAACAGAGTCTGAAACCTCTCCATACCATATCAAGGGTGCTGAGCTCTGCAAAAGTTGAACCATCAGATAAGCATATCTCCTTTGTGCACAAATTGACCCTCTATCCATCTCTTCTAGCCTACGAGGGTCCAATGATAGGCTAATCAATAGCTAGAATGATGTCTCTAGCTAGAAGGGGACATCACAAAAAGAAATCAAACACTCAGAAGATACAACGAAAGCTCAGTAAAGCTTGATGAGCAACTAAAGGCTCAAAGAAAGCACAAGGATCCCACAGGACTTGGGTTCACTGGTCAAAACACTAAGGAAACCGGTGAGTCATCTGGAGTCAAGAAAGGCAAGAAGGAAAAGAAGAAACCGGAAGAACAAAAGGGTAAAAAGTCCTTCAATACTTCTTGCAATCACTGTGGCAAACTGGGACATAGAACAAGTGACTGCAGAAGTGTACCGGTAAAGCCTACTAATAGTTATTGCAAAAACTGTTACAAGTATGGCCACAAGACCACTAAATGTAGGTCTCGCCCCAACAGTGTGTCCAGTGGAAGCAGGGGAAGCCTCAAGGGCTATTGCTACGCATGCAACAAGTTTGGACACAAGGTTGATGAATGCAGATCCAAAACAATGGCATTCAGATCCCCACTGAGACCGATATTCCCTAAGAGGAATGAGAACCAACCAATTGTGCTGATTGTGGCATGCATAGCCATAATGACTCCTGGTGTCGTTCACCCAAGAAAAAAAGAGTAAATCCCTAGAAGGCAATTGGGATAGTCTGTTACACATGCAACAAAGTTGGACATCTGGCCAAAGATTGTAGGACCCAGCCAACGAACAAAAGAAGAGGATCGGTCAAACTAGTGAATAAGACCTTGTCTCCCAATCAAAAGGACAAGGGAAAAGAGACCGAGAAAGAAATCAAGAAAATATGGTTCAAGAAGGAATCAAAGAGCTCCGCTGAGGAGAAGACAGAGGGAAGATCATTGTCTGCTGATGGTGACATCTCTTCAGCAAACTGAGCCTAAAAGGCTTAGAGGGAACCGGTAGCCTGTCTACTATTCCCAGTAGGACTGGTGAGCAATAAATTCACTCAGTCAGTAAGTATAACTGGAAGAAGGTACCGGTCTATAATATGAGCCGGACAAGTAAATGATGTCATCTCAACCAAGGTTTGATCAACAAGTAAAAAGCTTGAAAACCGGTTGATGAAAAATGAAAGAAAGATTAGGTAAGGTAATTAATGCAATAGCCATTAACAAATAGTTACCGTTTGGTAATTACCGTTAGACCCTAAATCTATAAAAAGGAAGGAGGATTACTCATTTCAGTTTACTTTGCGAATTGTGATTTATGATCTCTTATGTTTGAGTAATATTCTCGTGCTTCGATTCATAGTCATTGTTAAATTATTTCTATAAGAGCGATCAAGCGAATTTCTGTGTAAACTGGTTAATAGCAATGGCATCATCATCTGTCGCCAAGTTGATCCAAGGAAATCAATTTGACCGACCTACTTACGATATCATGGTTGTACAGAACAAGGAAAATGACATGTCTGGTGCATTGTCATGTGCCAAATGGAGTTCTGATGACTGAAGATGTCACAACTTTTATACATGCTAAACAAGAAGAATTGGGTGAAACTTTCATCCAGAGCGAGTACCTCTCGCTGTGCATAGACGGAAAGCTTCAGGATAAGTACGCAAAGCTGGTATCCTCAGGGTTGATAAATGGAGTTTGCTATCCAACCGTGTTTCGACCGGATTGGATACGACTGGTTCTCAGTCGCGTGCATGAACTTGAAATCTGGCTTGCGAAAGGAGCATGCACTCAAATCACCAAGGAGGATCTGCATAGAGTGACCGGGTACAACAAAAAAGGGGAAGCCCTCACCCTAAGAACCATTTTGAATGTCGTTGTCGCAAAATTGACAAAATCAAAATCTGACAGTCGGCTGATGACCGTTAATGATATTGATGATGAAGGAGTTTGGTTTGCGTCTGCAGTGATAGGTTATAAAATCCATCAATCAAGCAATATCAATAGTGTGCCGGGAGGAGCCATTCACGCCGTTCACCAGATCATGCATGACAATGCGCAGTATGATCTTTGTGCCATGCTTCGAGGACAGATCTTTGAAAATCTAAAGAAGCTCAAAATCGTAAAGAAGTTCCTAAAATATGGAACCCTACTGGTATGCTTATTCTTTTATCATCAGAATTACTTTCCGGGAATAGGCAAGGTGACATGGGAAACTGATAGACCAGTTATGATTCAAATTAGTGATATAGCCAACAAACTGGGAAACCAGTTTAGTAAAATCATGACTGACTATTTCGAAGCATTCCAGCTGAGGATGCACGCCAAGGAAAGGATTCCCTCAACTATTGTTGACTCTTACAAAGATGAGGTGTGTTTCCTAGTCTCGACCGATCACTGCATCATTCAGGCTGTGGAACCAAGAACCGAGTATGCACCAGAACTGGGGTATGAGATATTAGTAAAGACAACCAAGGCATATGCAGATGCCTTACAAGAGAGTGATCTGGATCTGTCAACCTACTGGTTTGGAACGTTTGAAGAAATTCAGGAGAATCTGAAGAAAAAGTCATCGGTTAAAGAACTGAAAAAGGTCTGTGCAAAAAGGTCTCCCACACCGAAGAAGAAACCGGCAGCAGATCTACCCAAAGTTTAGAGGAAGAGAGCACAACAAGCGCCTAGCGCTCAAGGGGAAGAACAAGAGGAAATAGAGACTGAAGACACAACTCCTCTTCTTCGTAGAATAAAATCTGCTAAACCGATGAATGAGGATGCACCGAGAGGAAGGAAGCCGACAATTAATGAATTTGTGACAGGGTTAAAAGAAACAGGTGGAATGGGATCAGTCAGAAGGAGATATGAATTAGCAAATGAAGAAGATAGGAGAAAAATAGAAGTTGAAGTTCATTGTATTCAAAAATTCAACCTTTCTCCTACTGAACTTCATAAGATTGTATCTGACGATCTTAAAGAGATTCTTGAAGCAAGATGGAAAGCTTCAATGGAAAAGGAGCTAAGAATTAGGGCTCTGCTTGAGGTTCAAAATCATCTAACTCTAGACGAGGCAACTCATCAAGTAGAACTACACAAGCAAAACTTCTTGATAAGAAAAAGGATAAGTCAAATGCTTGTTGGCGAAGTCGACAAAGTGCATGGAGAAGGTGTTGCTACATAGACCAAACTTCTTCAGCAACAACAACAGGCAAAAGAAGCATGCCAGAAGAACACTGAGCCACCAATCAAAGATATCAGTAAAGGAAAGGGAATTCTGGGAGCCGAGGCTCAAGTCAAAGAAAAGGTCTTGACTAAACCGGTCATTGTCAATATCACTGACAACAAAGGTGGTGATCTGGCTCCACCAACCATACTGGTATCTCCAGAAAAAGGTACAAGGCTTGTACACTAACCGTTGATGAAATTGTAGATGAAGTCATGGATTTTGGTGAAGTAGCCAATGCAGCTAAATGGTTTAGTGTGTTAGGAGAGGAAAATAAACAAAAGATAGAAGTGGCTCTGTTGGAAACCTTAATAGATTTCAACAGAAGTCCAAGAGACTATAGGTCTAAATTTCCTCCTGAACTCAATGCAAGACTAGTGACAAAATGGAGAACCAGTCTAGGCTCCAACAACAGAATTGTTAAGGAGACACTGTCACAGGTACAACTTGGTCTCAATGAAGATACTATTAAACTTATGATGGAGGAAGTATCAATGAATTTGGATACTAGGACTAGAGTTGCCAAGATAGTAAATGGTTATGAAAAGGAAGTCTATCAAGAGATCAAGGCAACAAGTCCACAAGAAGAACCTGAGAAAGTACAAGAACCACCGGTTCAATTCATTGCTCATGAAGAACCAACAACCGGTGAGCAAGAAGTTCCTAAGGAACAGTTCACATCCAGTGAACAAGTGAATCTAGGAGAACAAGTTCTACCAGAGGAACAAGTACTGGGAGTCATCGTTCAAGATGACTACTGACAATACAACAGGTGAAAAAGAATTTGATGTGGGTATGCTACATACAGCTGAGGAGCAGCACACAGAGCCTCCACCGGAACAGGAAGTTCCACCAGAAGAGCAAATGCATCCGGAAGAGCAAGTCCATCGGGAGGAGAAGAAAATCAAGAACAGCAGAATAAATAGGAACAAGAAGTACCTGTCAACATTGAACAGGAAAAGCTTGTGGAAGAGCAACCGGAGCAAGAAAAGAGTCAGAAGGAACCATTCGATGTTCCAAGCTCATCCTCATCGTAAAGGAAGCTAACCTTTGCAACCGAGTCAGAAGCCAAGAAAAGAAAAGTTAGCGACACTATGGTTGACAAAAGCAATATGTCAACTAGATAGCTTAAGGAGCTCACTAAGAGGAAACAGGACATGGTCCTCTCTAGTGTCAGAAACATCTTGTACAACTTTGTACCGGATGCAGATATTGATGAAGAACCTATGACTGATCAATTGGAGATTCTGGAACAAGCAGTCGGAGAAGATGTCACCGATCCAGAAACAGTTGCCATTGATCATTATGAGAAGAGAGTAGAAATTCTCCATAAACAAGTTGAAGAGATAAAAGTAACAGTATCTACAAACAAAAGGGTGCTCCAGTAACAGCTACAGGTTGTAGGAAGTCTAATGACAAGGACTTCAAACTTTGATATTTTTGTTCAAGATATCTTAGAGAAGTCATCTAAGACTTTAGAAGATATAAGAGTTCTTTCTTCCCAATTTGATGTAAAGAAAACATCTACAACATATTTCAATAGGGAAATGACAAGCCTAGCTCTCATTCTGAGAAAGGCATCTGAAGAGAGAACTAAGTGAATCCAAGATCTCATTGGATTCCAATTATTTCTTGCCCCAACATTTGATCTAATGCAATGGACTGCAATAGAGGCCGAAACCCTGATCAAGGAACCAAACTACAAGACTGTAGAAGACATGGAGAATATAATTGTATCGCTGCAAGCAGCAAAGAAAAATGTGGAACATGTCACCGGTCGATGGAATCCTTTTCTTCAAGCAACAAAGAACATTTACAAGGATATCTTCGCAAAGTTACATATATAAATCCTTTGTCCTATGGAGGCAAAAAGGGGAAGAAGATAGAGGTGGAGAACAGAAAGAAGATCAGGAAGAGGTCAGAATACAGGGTAGATTCAGCTACAGAGCAGAAGCACAAGCACAGGGGAAGTCTACATGATAGAGAATGAAAAGTGATGTTTTGCCACCAATGCCAAAGGGGAAGATTGTTGGCATATTTGAGTTGTCATTGGATAAGTTTAAGGAAAACATCAATCCCACCGGTAAACCGGTAGACCACTCATACTCCTTAATAAACACTGGTAGACCTAATAGAGTATATGTACCGGTAGACCAAACAGAGTGTCTACAGCCGGTCTTACAGAACAAACAGGGGATGTATGAACAACCGGGTACAAGATCAATACCGGTCGATTGCATGATAATAATCCACACCGGATTATGCAGAGTTAGTTTCAGTTAAAATCGGATTATACGGAGCATTCACCGTTTAGAACAGAAGTTAGCTTTTTAACAGGAGTTAGTTTTATTTCTACGCGGATGTTTCAAGGTAAACTCAAGATCATTTTGCAACGCTTTTTGTTGCATGATTTATGGGTGAGTTTACAGCTTGGCGGTACTATGAGTTGAACTTTTTATTAAGATTAATTTCTTATAAATACAGGTCATAGGACACAAAAGAAGTGTTGTTGAATATACAGAGCAGGAGAGAGATATCTTCTGAGAGAAGCTACGGTCACAAGAGGTGAAAGGCAGAGAGGTTCAACAGCCAAGCAGAGCGGAAAGGTTAACAGATATGATCTAATCAAAAAAAAAGTGTCAATTCAGATCATTGCTTTTACATTGTTAAAGCATTTCTCAAATCCCTCTATCAGGGTGAACCCTAATAGGTTTGTTGTATAAATTCTTTAACCGGGTAGCTTCTTAATTGGTGCTGAAAGTTCTTTTGCAAGACGACTCCTAACAGGGTCAAGATCTTAACAGGTCTTCTATCAAATCCCTTTACTGGGTAGCACTCTTACAAGTGCTTTGTAAGCTCATAATAGGTTTTCTTTATTACTACAGTAGTGAAGTTGTGAGCTCTATCTCATCGTGGTTTTTTTTTCTAATCGAGGGTTTTCACGTACATATGTTGTGTTGATCTGAGTATTTCTATTTCTGTTTATGAATGATTAATTATATTATGTTTATACTGAAAGAATATATATACAAAGTTTAATTGAGATAGAAATAGTATTTACTGATTCACACCCCCCCCCCCCTTCTCTCTCAGTAACCGGTTAGGAATAACATTAACCTTGGAGGAAACTCCTTGGTTAAGCGTGTTGTAGCTGTAATAGTGGGATGAGTGACATCTTGGGAAGCCCCAGTGCTTCAGCTCTATGAGCATCATCTAGACGCAATGAGTGCTAAGTGTTCCATTCATTTTCATGAGAGATGGGTTCTTGTGAACTAGTACTCATGAAACTTGGGACAATGAGTTTAACTCAAAAACTACATAGATGAATCTTGATAGCAATATCACAATTTGACTTGTGGAAAATATCTCCTACTTATCATTTGATGAGCTTAAGGGGCTTTCTAATGAATGGTTTGTAAGGCACAACACTTGTTGAAGGTTTTGCAAATGGGGTTGCAAGAAAAGTGGGCTTAACCTTGGAGGAAACTCTGTGGTTAAGTGCTCTTGAGTTGGGGTAGAACTGGGATGCGTGACCTTTCGGGAAGTCCCTGTGCTTCACCTATATGAGCATCACCTAGATGCAATGAGTGCTAAGTGTTCCATTCATTCTCATGAGATATGGGTTCTTGTGAACCACTACTCATGAAACTTGAGCCAATGAGTTTGACTCAAAAACTACACAGATGAATCCTAATAGCAATATCACAATTCGACTTGCTGTGGAAAATATCTCCTATTTATCAATTGATGTGCTTAAGGGGCTTACTAATGAGTGGTTCGTAAGGCACAACTCTTGTTGAAGGTTTTGTAAACGGGGTTGCAAGCAAAGTGGGCTTAACCTTGGAGGAAACTCCGTGGTTAAGCGCACTTGAGCTGGAGCAGTATTGGGATGGGTGACCTCCTGGGAAGTCTCTGTGCTTCACCTCTGTGAGCATCACCTAGATGCAATAAGTGCTAAGTGTTCCATTCAGTCTCATGAGGGATGGGTTCTTTTGAACCACTACTCATGAAACTTGGGTCAATGAGTTTGAGTCAAAAACTACACAGATGAATCTTGATAGAAATATCACAATTGGACTTGCTGTGGAAAATATCTTCTACTTATCAATTGATGAGCTTAAGGGGTTTTCTAATGAATGGTTTGTATACAACACTTGCAGAAGGTTTTGCAATGGGGTTGCAAGCAAGTGGGCTTAGCCTTGGAGGAAACTTTGTGGTTAAGTGCACTTGTGCTGGAGTAGTACTCATGAAATTTGGGTCAATGAGTTTGACTCTAAAACTTCACAGATGAATCCTGATAGCAATATCACAAATGAATTCTACTTATATGAATATGAAGATTTTGTTTTTATTGACAATATTTTGCGAAGAAGGTTTCATTCTGATTTTGAAAAATAAGAAAGCCCATATCATATTTTGGTGCTACTTCAAATCATAGATTGATTGAAATTTATACAAACAATATCACTGTTAAAACTGAGTCCTCCAAGTTTAAAATATATCAGGAGGAGGTTGTGCAAGTGCTTTGAATCATTGTAATAAGTCCTTTATCATCTATGCTATGGAAATGTCCTCTAATTTTAAAGAAAGAAGTTCTTGACTGCTTTTCTTCAATTTTCACATTTTTTTGTAAATCCTATTTTTTCCCCATTTTTTGCCGATTTTTTCAAACAATCCTACTCTGGTTTGCCGATTTATTCGCCAAATGATTTATGATTCTATGGTTATATCAATTCATGGCAAAGGTCATCAGCAAGAAGCAAACCTAATATTCTGAAGCAAGATGCAGGTAGAGGATAGAGACCAGCAACTTGTTATTAAGTAAAGGATATCTGATAGATGGAATTAAATGTCTCAACCTAGCTTCAGAACCGGTGAGAATGGATCACTAATTTCTCCGAGGGCTGAGAAGTTAGACATCATATAGATGGTCATCATCTAAGAATTGTGGATTGTCTAGTGACATGCCATTTGTTTATGGATTGGTCCTTTAAATGACATTGTGGACTTTAGGAGTTCGGGCTGGCTAATAGGAGTCAGGACAAATCATATGCATTAGTTAACCAAGAGATGAGATGTTGAAGTTGTTTTTTAACCTTTCTGTGTTTCCATTACTACTTTGAAATCATCAATCTTACATGGTGTTTACCCTGAGGCGATTTGTCGGGATTTTTATATCAGTCATCAAATGAATTTGTTGAGCACTTTTGCCTTTCAACATTCCAATTGCTCTTACCAATCTTAGTGATTTTAGGCTTTAGCATTTACAAAGGCTTTGTTTTATGATTCTTCCAACTTCTTGATGTTCTTCAAGCCATATGTGATCTCTGGTTCTTTGTCAGGAATTACTCACTGAATATAAGGTTAACCTTTCGATGCCTTTTGATGAGAACAATATTTAGGCTTGATATCTTAGAGTTCGCATCTCTGCCAAATTTTGTGAAATGAGGTCTTTTATGCATAATCACTCGAAGGGACTGCATGAGACCCCATGATAAATTGAAGGGTGGTATTTCACAATTTTTTAACATCAGACTTTATGCTCAGGTTTTGAAATTGAAGATCAAAGAATACGAAATTTTGGAGAGAGTGTTCTTTGACCTGTTCCCTGAACATTGTTAAATATATGCCAAAGTTTAGCCTCTTGTATACTATTTTCCTAGTTCCTTCCCTGTATATCTATTGTTTCGTTTAATACTTCACAATACTATACGTGACAATATTTGTAACCCTAGCACTAATTATCTGCTGTATTCTGGATTGTTAATGCAGTTTGATAGTTTTATCGACAGCATTCTGCTGTGCAGGTTTTATTTACAAAACTCGAGTTGAGCATCAGGTTTATATCTTCCCCCTGCCCCTTGCAACATTTCCTTTGTTAATATTATTTTGTCTATCATCCAATTTCGTGGTATATAATAAGAATATGGTCGAGCGTCAAGAAAGGAAATCGCAGAATGTGCAAAGTAAGAGACCACATTAGTCCTATTAACAGAATCCACCTGTTGATTTGTATTGCAGAATGGCCTATATGCTCTACCTGGTATGACTATTTTAGCAGCTTGCATTGAAGTGGTGAGTTCTGTTAGCTGTTGATTTTGTAGTCCGTGTTAATTTCATGACTACTCAGAAATTGTTAACATCCAGATTCATCCTTGTTAAATTATGGATAATTATTTTGTTTGAATTTTGAATTGTAGGCAAGTGGAGTGACCAATGATGGCTATAGTCCAGCTAACAATACCAACCAATCAACATGGGAAAGGTCCAGTGTGTCAGGTCATGTTTCACAAAGGGTTCCTGATAATAAATATGGAACAGTAGAATGAAATTACAAAGCAGTAGCCAAAAATCGTGAACAGAACATGACGGAATGTTCAGAGCAGAAAAGTCCGTATTTGAAAATACTTTGGAGGGGATTTTAATATTATGCTGGTAGAATTACCGTGTAGCGTGAATAGCCATCATTGTTGACGAACCTTGTCTCCTTTTCACATTTACATGCAGGAACTTTTTAACATGGTCCAGATTCTATTGTGAATTTTCTTCTTTGGATAATAAGTTTGCGGTTCCCAAAACCATTTATAAGGTTGTTGAGATACGTGCAGATTTATCATGGTTAGAATGCTGGTTTTGCGGTAAAGTAGAAGCCACTCAATGTAGTCTATAAGTGCCTCTTGTCAATTATTTTATTTTATTTTTATTGGAAGAATTTGAACTCAGTATCATTTAGGTGCTTACAATATGGCTTATGTCATTATACCAAATGTCCTTTGATAAATGCTTCACCAATTTTGGTCATTAGTCTCTTGACACACGGTTGGGTTTACAAGTAAAATGATCCAAGTTTAATTCCCTTGGGGAGTGGTCTGTTGTACAAAAAAATATGGAAGGGAAAGAAAGTTTTTGCCTCACAAAAGACTTGTTTTGTTTTCAATTTTTGTTAAGACTTGTTTTCTTCTGAATTTTATTTGTGAATGAATTAAGGAAGGAATTTTAATGATGTTCATGAGATCTAGTGGTCTAAGAGACTAAAAGACACCAAATTAATCTTTTTTAAAACTTCTTTATCATGTTGGTTCTTCTGTTATGAATCTTGAGTAAGAAACTTGTCATTTCGTGAAATCTTCCCTCAAAAAATTCATTCAAACTGTCTATCTTTAAGTCGGTATCAAACTGATTATGGTTATCTTCATATACTGCCCACTACTTGATAAAATGTCATTTAGTTTCTACAGTCCCTTGCTTCAAAAAATGCAGGTCTTGTCTTCCCAATCATCTCTGTAAAATTATATCTAAAATAAAATTAGCTAATTTGGAAATGTGAAACTTTGATGGTTACAATAAGAAATATTAGCAGCATACAACTAATGTAAACTTTATCTACATAGCTTTAACGGTCTGCAATAAAATGATGAAAATGATTATTAAATTGAATAAGCAATGGCAGAAGACAATTTATGCAAACTTTATCTACATAGCTTAAATTGTCTGCAATAAAATGATGAAAATAATTCTTAAATTGAATAATCAATAGTAACAGACAACTAATGTAAACTTTCTGCAATAAACTTTATCTACATAGCTTAAATTGTCTGCAATAAAATGATGAAAATAATCTTTAAATTGAATAAACAATAGTAACAGGAAACTAATGTAAACTTTCTGCAATAAAATGATGAAAATAATCCGTAAATTGAATAAGTAATAGTAACAGGCAACTAATGTAAACTTTATGTACATAACTTTAATGATATGGAATAAAATGATAAAAATGATCCTTAAATTGAATAAATAATACTAGAATACAACTAATATAAACTTTATCTACATAACTTAATAGTCATCAATGAAATGATGAAAATGACATTTAAATTGAATAACCGAGTCCCCTTAAATTCTTCATTACTCAGAATAAAAATACTTAAATAATTAGAAACATATTTTTTTGAAAGTAGATATTTAAACTTGCGAACTTTACGTAATGCATATATTTGAATTTGCATTGCATGATTCACTCTGAATCACATTGATTACTTCGATGACATCTAGAATCGATCAGCGTGAATATAATTTCTAGCATTTGTTTGACAACTTTGACTAGACAAGTTTACATCATTTCAGAGCACATCGCCTTGAATTAAGATGTTTCATATTAGAGTAATTCTAGTTTCTAATGATCCAATTCGGAAAGAACTTTTGGAATTTTTGAAAAAAAATATATTTTAGTTTTGGTTTTGAATTTCGTTTTTAGTTAAGTTTAGCAATTTAGCACTTGTATATATATGCCTTTCTTAAATATAGATAATACAAGTGTAATCAAGGAATTTAATTTACTTTTTTATTTTATATATCTAAGTTTTATATAATAATCTTCTTAGGATTTTAATATGATTGGCAAAATAAGTTATAAGAAATATTTTTATTAATAATCTGAGGGGTAGTATATGTACATGTCTCTATTCAAGATCAATTTATGTTTCCAATTACATCTCTTTTAGATATACCACTATCTGGTGTACCAACAATGTGAATATAATGTGATTTTCTCTATCTACCTTTGTATGCACCCAAAACACTTACTTTTCTTAGCAATCATGAAGATGTGTAACCAAGGACTAAAAAAGAGACCAACTCATACAAAAAAATAAACAACCTTGCAAATACACAAATTGTGGTAAAGCTTTTGAAAAACCCTCAAATGGGTAGTAAACTCTAGGAAGGGTGAGCATTGCTCCTCGTGACACTAATCTGTATTTGTAAAAGTGTTAGTTTGCCTCTTAAAATTTCAAATATGGCTACATACTATCCTAAAGAGAACATAACCTACAAGTACACTTGCAATAGTAAAAATGAAGGATTGAAATCTCTATGAATGAGAGAAATGAACATGACCTCTAACTCCATGGTAAGGGATTGCTACTCCACACTTCATTTGTCCAACACTTAGTTTAATTAACCTAATTGGTTCATATCACATCTTTTGAAAGTGTTCAATTGAATTCTTGAAGGAAATGTGCTAAACTTTTGTAGCAACATACTTTCTTCTTCCTCTCACCACCACCTCATCTAACTAGTCTCAACTCTTAGCCTTATGACTTTGCCTCTCATTGTTTGGAAGTTTGTTTTGCATTGCTTTGATAGTATCCACTATAATCACCCAAAAATGGTCTAGTAAACCTTAAGCTCCACTCTAACTTAAAAAATTTAAATGCTAGACTAAATCTTGTGCTTAATCAATTTTGCATATTTATTTAATCTCTTGTTTCTTAATCAAATCATCATTTTATCATTTATTTGATTATATCTTAAAATTTGACCATTTTATCTTAAGCTTTATTTAATTAAGAGAAACATGCTCCCTTTTAATTAAATAATAAATAAAAATAAAAATAAAAGTGCACTTTTCAATGAGATGGAATCTTTTGACTTTTAAAAAAGGCTTTTGCTTTTTTATCTCAACCACTCATTATTTTGCCTCTTAATCATATCCATTGATTTTGTCTCTTGAGAATCTTGAGCACATGGATCAACCAAGATTTAATGTTCACCATTGCTCATTTATTTTTGCCTCTTAATCTTGATCGTCCGTTCATTTCTAAATTCATTTATAATGAGACTCTCTCCTCGTTCTTTTAGATCTTATCTCTTGCAGTATTCCACTCTCATAGCATTCTTAGCTTCTTGAAATCTTGAAAAAATTTTGCAGGTTCTTGGAGTCTTGTAATCTTAGAATATTTGAGTCTTGCAAATCTTGGCATCTTGGAGCTATGACATTCTTAGATCTTTCATATTGAAGCGTTGCATCATCATTGTCATTTTATTTGTTGCATCTAGCTTAATCCATCTAGCTTAGATCTACTTTTCTTGCATTCTTGCATATCATTTTAGCTTAGATCTTGCATCTCATCTTAGATTTACTTTTCTTTGTATTTCTTACACATCATTTTAGCTTAGATCTTGCATTTCATCTTAGATCTACTTTGCATTATCATTTGAATCTTCCAGTCTATGGTGCACCTTGCAAGGGTCTTTCTTTAAGGTTCATTTTGTTAGGAATGGGAACACTGAGAGGGGCGGTGAATCCGTGTTCTACAATATTAATTTTTGATCCTTAACTCAATAACTTAATTTTTTAACTGAATTTAAAGCATGTAAAGTAAACAACCATAACACATAACAATAGATATGATTACGGGAAAACCTGGTTAAAGGAAAAACCCTAGTGGGAATTAATACCCATTAATAATTGTACTTGTGTATTATGAACCTGTTAATGTTCCTTTGCCCTGTTAGGAGTAGTCATTACAATGCTTAAGTACAATGAACTTGTCAAGGGTCGGATCTTGTTAGGAGTATTTTATAATTAACCATGTTAGGGGTGAGGACACATTGTCCGAGAGCTCACTGCTCAAAGGGTGAGGGCTACAACCTTCTGGATATCAAATACACACTATATCTGCAAGGTGAACTTCTGCTATGACACTGCTTGTTTGATCAGTTCTTTCTGTGCGATGATGTTTTAACCTCTTGTAAAGCTATACAACATTCTTACTACTCTTCGCTGCTTCTGCTATTTCATCTTCGCATATCATGACATCCTCAAATACAAAAGCACATGTCTTATTTATAGGCGCAACTAAAACAATTAACTAAGTCGGCCTCTAATCTATTACATACAATGCTTCCAAATGAATTGGCTCAAGTGTGTTTACATACAATGTTATTAACATGTCTACAACACATTTACAATAGGCGCATAGCCTTAACAAAATAATATTATAACCGCTAATTAAATAATGGTTGTCGGCTGCATGCTTTGTCTTGTTCTGTCGCTCACTGTACCTTCTTCATACTAACTCATTTGATCATGCGTTCTTAGACTTAGCATGAATACATGCTTAAAAGCTTATCTTCAAGGGTGCATACCAAAAATCGGTCATATGCACGTGCCCTAATGCTCTGTTCATCAAGTGCTTCGTTGACTGTCTAGACTTCCATACTTAGCGAGATTCTGATCTTTTGAGTAAGTGCGCTGCCACCAAAACTCCATATGACTTTGTTGCCATAATGACAACACTAATATAAGTCATATACACTAGTATAGTCAACTTTCCAACAATCTCCCCCTTTGTCATTAATGGCAACAAAGGAATATGGCAAAGTTGCTAAACTACATCTATACACACAATCTTCAAAATCTTTCTAACATATATACTCTTATCTTATATCTCCCTTCTATTACTCCATATGACTTTACCCCCCTTTATATACACTAGTACATATTACTCTACTCCCCCTTTGACATTAATGACAAAGGTGCACAAAAATGGAACTTCAAGTACTTACACTGATAGTACATCATGATATGCAGTCTGAAGGTTTGCAATTTCTTGCTGCCAAAATGCCTTTAGTGCATCTATTGTCTAGAGATGGCACATAGTGCATAAGTCAGTTTCTCCATCTTCTCCAAATCTGAACTCGGACCTTGATCATATGTCACCATGGTGGCATCTATCTCCTTAATATTTTGATTCAACACATCTAGAGAGGGTGCAAGTGCATGTCTTAACTATGTTTTCCTAGCCCTTATCTGAGCCATTTCTTTCTCATCCTTCTCAATCTTATCCACTTGTCCTTGGTAAAAATTGTTACACATATTTATATTTGTGGATGGATCTTTTACAGATTTTCTTACTGCTTCTATCAGAGATTCAGTGTCTTGAATCTTCTTGGAAAGTTCTGTAGTAAATTTATCTTTATTCATGCAATCAGCTATTATTTTCCTTCCTTTAGTTGTTGTCTCCTTTAACACTGCTTGACCAATCTTTAAAGAACTAAGGTCAAGTGTGAAGTTACCTATCAATTCACTTAGCCTCTTCTTAAGATATTTTTCTTCTACAACCTTGGATGTTGATTCTTCTAGGCTTGAGAAGTTTTCTTTAAAACTTGTTAGGATGTTGCTTACATCATCCACTGAATGAACTTTTATTACCTTCTTTTCCTCAGGCAGTAGGTTGTTCAGTATGCTTACTGATTGAACAAATAATAGATTTCTCATTACTTGTTTCTCCTTTGCTTTTTCCATTGCTAACACACTGATCTTTATCAGGTCTTCTTCTCCCCATGAATCTAGACTTGTTGTGTCAGGAGTCAAACTTGACAACAATGACATTGATGGCTTGGGAGTGAGAGGTGTGTTGTCAATAACTTCAGTCTTTACCTTCACAAGCACTTCAATAGAGGGCTCATCTTCAGGTTCATTTTCTTTCTCTTCTTCTTCTTTCTCCTCTTCTTCTTTTCCTTTTCTTCTTCTTTCTCCTCTTCTAATTCTTGTCCAGTTATGTCTTCAATCTGAACTTCTCCTTGCTACTTGGGTGAATTATCATCGCATAGAATTTCTACTTCTTCAATGCTCACAAATGCTTCCTCAAACTTATCTAAGTCCTTATCTATTTCCGCCATTGATATTTCAACATTATCAATCATAATGGTGTCATCCTTAGCTTCAGGCATAGGCACAACATCCTATGGACCTGTCATAGGTGCATTAGGACTCTTAGCTGCATTTTCTTTCTTACAGGGAACTTGGGTTGCAAGCGCAATAGATGGATGCATGTGTTGTTCCAAAAATACCTTCTCAAATGCCTTTTATGTATCCTTTGCAACCATCTCATAGTCCTTATTCATAATCTATAAGGTTCTCAATTTGGTTCTGAGGTGAGGCTTCACCAAATTCCACAATAAGGTTTTCTCTTCAACTGAACACACTGGGAGGTTATCATCTAAAGTCTTTTCTCTTATTCTGAAATCTTCTTCATTTGCATGTCTCTTCAAGGAATCCAAAATGTTCCATACATTTTCTGGAATGACTATCTTAAGTTCTAGAACTGTCTTCTTGAACTTAATCATATGTTTTATTATCATACCATGGATCTCTTATTTATCTATCTCATGGTACTTTTCATAGAACTTAGCTATTTGATCAAATTTTCCTTCATCAACTACTCTTGATCTCAATACTTCTAGACTCGGTAGGAATCCTACCTCAGGAGGTGCTTGCATATTTCTTCCTTGGCTTCTTGTTGATCTTGCTGATGGATGGATTGTGTCAGACTATTTCTTCCTCTTAGGCATCTTGCTAGGCTTGAGAGGTTCTTGAGTGGACTCCAGATCAATAGTCTCTGTGGGCGCAAGAGTGTTATCATCAGTTTTACTTTTCTTTTCCTTAGGATCTTCTAATTTCTCAATTTTCACTTCAAAAGAGGGTGCGCTCTCAAGTTGCATTGCAATCTTGGCTTCCCTTGCCTTATCCAGATCTTCTTGTGTTACACCATGGATTTTCAATATCTTAGAGGTGATCTTTGATGCTTTTCTCTTGGTCGCAACACTATACAAGACTGAATCTGCTTGTCTTGTCTTCTTCTCATAGGTACCCCATCTAGGCCCATTAGGGTCTTTTGGTGTAGATAAAAGAACTTGTGCATAAGCTTCTAGGATGTGTTCTTCCACTTCATAATCAAGTGGATAAATCCACTTAGTTCTAGGCTCCACTGCTTCCATGCATGTGATGTCTGACTCTACCATGAAACATGTGATGTCCTTATAGTTCTCTACAATACTCTCAGGTATCCTATACCTTTTATGCATCTTAATTCTGAATGTCTTTATCTCCAAGTCTATGAAATCCTTCAAGGTGCTATCAGCTGATGCCTTGAATGAGATTTGTGGCATTGTAGGAAGACTCTTATCAAGGTAAAGATCTGATACTTTACCAACAATATGGAAGTACATATAGATGATCAGTGACCCAAACCTGAATATTTTTCTCTTATCATGTTTGATAGCCCTTATATTGTCCATCAACTATGCACGCAAGATCTCACACAAGTTGAACTCTCCATTTTCTCTCACAATTCTGATAGCTACTAAAATAGTGGCTACGGACACACTATTCACCCTGTTTGCATGTTGAAATTTATAACCTAGTATCATTTCCATAAGCTTGATATCCTTCTCTTCAATTGGCTCTATGGTCATGTCACGCTTATCAATTTGGGACTTACAAGCATGTTCCACCAGTTTCCTGACACCCTTGCCAGTGGGAAGAATGGCACCGGTCTTAGGAAGTTCGGTCATCTCATAAATGAGATCGGTAGTTATTCTAACAGGGACTTCTATCCAGAATAGGTCATCATGTATTCTTCTCAGTAAAATCTTAATCCATTCTGATTCATAGAACTCATATGCAATCACATACTCTCTGATAGGGTTATTAGTAAGGTGCGCAAACTCATCCATGAATGTCATGTCTGGTTTCATCATTGTTTCCATGTGCAACCTTATTCTATCCAAACCTACTAGTTCCTTCTTGCAATAAATGTATGCGTGTATGTCTTCTACGTGCATCACTCCTATAGGAGTTCTAGAAAATGCCCCTTCAAGGTCATCTAGGACTGACTTGAAAGGATGCTTCTTAAATATGTATCTCTTCCTTTCAGCAACATCAAACACAACTGGGGTGGCCATTACTTACTTGGTGAATCACTTAAATAGGTTTCCAAGGGTTTCTGAATCGTCGCGACTGAACTAGGGTTTCGCAACCAACTATCACACTTCTTCAACTGCAATTCTTCAATATCAACTGCTTGATCTCCTATGTTCTTAAAGGCTCGATATCTAATGCAAATGTGCGAATAAAGTATCTCCAACGAGTATAAAAACAACTTTCAGCAATTAATGCTTGCCGCCATAACATAGAAAGCAACAGAGAATTCAATCTTCATTTCTACTAACAATCAAGCAGTGCACTCTTGCATACTACATCAGCTAGTATCCAAACTGTTATATCCAAAGGCGCATACTCTGACAGTGAGTATACCAACCACGCAAGAGTCTAGAGCTAATCTAGGCCCCCTATGACCATGAAGGTCATTCATCCAGAAGTAGAGGGTGCGTCCATTACGGATGCATCCACTACATACTCATCAACATTATCCTTGCTTCTGTCCAAATCATGCTCGCATCTTTTGAGGCTTTCACAAACTTGACTTCTCCATATTCATCCAAAATTGACTTTTGAGTCTCACTGGGTCTTTCTTGTCTTTGTGCTTTTGATCTGCAAAACTTTCATATGTGTCCAGCCTTGTTACAGGTGTGATAAATAAATGGAGGCCTTATATTCCTTGTTGCATTGATGTGAGTTACCATACTACACTATCTAGCTGTGTGACCATTATAATTACAAATCTGACATGTAATGTTTTGTGGACTTATAGCATTCTATTGTGGATGATTTCTCTGATTATGATTTCTTTTGTTTGATCTAAAATTCATAACTCAACGTCCAAACTTATTGCATGAATAACAATAACCATTGAAAAGTCTTACCTCTTTACAATCTCTTGCTATATGTCCATGCTTGTTATAGGAATAACAAGTTTTGTTTAATGGCTTGCGTTCATCCTTAGATAGTTCTTCAGTTTGATTTACAGTCCTCTTAGCTTCATGAGCTTTCATTCTTTCTTGCATAGCATCAATCTGAACTTGGGCTTCATTGTATCCAATACCAGTGGTATCTCCTTTTAACTTCCGTGCATACAACAATGACTTTATTAGATCCTTACTTTTGTGTAGTTTGTCAATATGATTATTTGCCTCAGTCAATTGAGATTACATCTTTGTCTTGATGTTTTCTAACTCCAAGGTTTTCATGTTAGATTGCATAAGCTCTTCATCTAGTTGTTTGTTTTCTTCGACCTACTCATCATAGGATTCTTGATTATTAATTAACTTTTCATCCAATTCTTCAATCTGATCCTTTAGAGGTATGTTTTCTTCATTCAGCTTTCTAACCATTTTTCCCAAATCAGTTTCTGAACAATCTTTCAAGTCTTTTCTTAGTTTCTTGATGAATACTTGTGATCCATTGAACTTCAATTTCAGTTCTTCAATTTCCTTTTCAGCTTTGTCAAGATCTTTAAGAGCTGCTTCAAGATTCTTCTTCAGATGTTTCATTTCAGTTGTATCCATGATCTCCTCAAGTGGTTAAACTTATCTCAGAGGACCAAATCTCTGATACCAATTGTTAGTAATGGGAACACTAAGAGGGGGTGAATCAATGTTCTACAATATTAATTTCTGATCCTCAACTCAATAATTTAATTGCTATACTGAATTTAAAGCATGTAAAGTAAACAACCATAACACAACACTAGATATGATTACGGGGAAACCTAGTTAAAGGAAAACCATGGTGGGAATTAATACCCACTAATAATTGTGCTTGTGTATTATGAACCTGTTAATGTGTCGTTGCCATGTTAGGATCAGTCATTACAATGCTTAAGTACAATGACCTTGTCAAGGGCTAGACCCTGTTAGGGGTATTTTATAATTAACCCTGTTAGGGGTGAGGACACATTGCCTGAGAGCTCACTGCTCAAAGGGTGAAGGCTACAACCTTCTAGATATAAGATACACACTATATATGCAAGGTGAACTACTGCTATGACACTGCTTGTCTGATCAATTCCTTTTGTCCAATGAGGATTTAACCTCTTGTAAAGCTATACAACAGTCTTACTACTCTTTGCATGCTTTTGCTTCTTCTATTTCATCTTCACATCTCATGACATCCTCAAATACAAAGCACATGTCTTGTTTATAGGCGCAACTAAAATAATTAACTAAGTCAACCTCTAACCTATTACATACAATGCTTCCAAATGAATTGGCTCAAGCGTGTTTACATACAATGTTATTAACATGTCTACAACATATTTACAATAGGCGCATAGCCTTAACAAAACAATATTATAACCGCTAATCAAAATACTGACTGCCGGCTGCATGCTATGTCTTGTTCTACCGCTCACTGACTGTGTCACTTCAACTTGTTGTAACTTCTTCATACTAACTCATATGATCATGCGTTCTTAGACTTAGCATGAATACATGCTTAAAATATTATCTTCAAGGGCGCATGCCAAAACTCAGTCATACGCACGTGCGCTGATGATCTGTTCTTCGGGTGCTTTGTTGACTGTCCAGTCTTCCATACTTAGCTAGTTTCTGATCTTCTGAGTAAGTGCGTTGTCACCAAAACTCCATATGACTATGTTGCCATAATGAAAACACTAATATAAGTCATATACACTAGTATAGTCAACTTGCCAATGCATTTGAGAGCCACAATTCATAATATCTACATGGTTCTTGCACGTCATGGATAGGAAGCTATAAGCCACTTCTTGATATCTTTTTCATGGATTCCCTCAAGTGTAATAGTTTATAGAAGTGACCTTACTTTTTGGTACACATCCACCAACTAGTAGAATGGTTCAAGCCAAACCCTTACATTGTCACCTCCAAGCCTTCAGGCAATGACTTTTCTTGCCATATAAACATGAAAGGTTCACTTTCCTCTTTTTCATCTTCTCCATTTGTTACTTTAGATTCATGTCCCTAGTAATGGGACAAGCCACTGCCTTAACCCTTATTGCTAACAAATATGCAATCATAACCAAAAGAGGTAATTCATATCACATAGTAAGTGAGAAAAACACAAAACTAAAATAAGAAAAAATATGTTGCCATGGAAAACAATTGTCTAGGAAGATGCACAATTTTTCTCCCCAAGGACATGAGTAGATGCTTAGAAATATCATGTGTGGTTACTCAATTTCTCATGAATCCAAAGTGTCGTGGCCATCAAATGAATGGAAATAGTCACATTGTTAGGAAAAACATACAATTGACCCCAAAGGGAATATATTGTGGTTAGGGAATGTGAACAATTATGCCCAAGTAGGGAAAAATATGTTACCAACTAAAAATGTTGCCCGTCAAAGAATAATGGCTGTTTTTGGAGAGGAATCCCTTTTTGTAGGGACAAATGAACAATTGTGCCAAAGATGGAGAACACATTTCTTAACACAAGGAAAATGGTTGATACCTTATAACTTCATTTCCACCACTTTGAACTCTATTATAATCAACTAAACTCATGTGGCACCCCTGTATCCTTGTACAATTATTGGTCACTACAACATCTATTGGAAATGATTTGTAGCTTTTTGTAAGTGTCTATAACTTGTGACTAGTGTCTTGTAGTTGAACTTGATTACTCCACCTAAAATTGATCCTCCTTTTTGTGACACCTCCCAAACCAATGAGTTTTTGGTCCATAAAATCTTGCATGACCAAAAGGAAACATAGAAATATCCTTTCCTCTTGGAAAATTTAGAGCTATCTATTACCAAGGTCAATCATAGATATGTCAATTCCCTCATGGCATCATGATCCTACACAAAGGGCTGGCAACTTCTACTACATTTGTGACAACTTTCTCCATGAAGGAATTAAACATCAATTCACTTGGAACAACCCTCTAATGAAGCTAAACAACAATGGAGGTGAGAGATCTTCTACTTGGCCCTCCTCTTAATGGATTGAAACATTGTAGGTATGAGACTACAAAATCAAGTAACAACACCTTACTCAACTTAGTTGATATGAAGCCTACAATGTCAACTAACAACACCTCATTCAAGTTATGTGGTTTCATTAGTTCCACTAACTCTCTATACAATTCTATTTGAGTGAGTTTATAACTTCCACATGAGAAACAAAATTTTGAAGCTTCTACATGTTAGAAATCTAAGATGCATAATCAATATCTTTTTAAGAGAGAGACAGAGAGACAGAGAGAGACAGAGACAGAGAGAGACAGAGAGAGAGTTGTAAATGAAAATAAAGCAATTATATACTTATGATTTTAAGAGAAGTGCAAAGGTCAAGATGATAGAATTATATTAGGAGCTCAGAGATACGTTGCAAAAGAATGATCACATGGATCAAAGTACATGAATACCAACCTATGCAAGAGCATCACAAGGTATGAAAATGAATGCCAAGTCCTTTTAAGATGTGATCCGATTTGTAATAGAGGAAATTTTAATTTTTCTATCTTATTTCCTTGATGTATGTATAGTAAAACTATAGTGTACTAGAGTTAGAATAATATTCTAACTTCCATGAGATTGCCTATATGATGATAATGTAGATCTAAGAGAAAAATATGAACTTCAAATACAATAATGATATACTTCTTTACTTGAGAATACTTGATATGGACCTCTATTGTAACTTGTAATAATGCTTGTAGATTTCTGTATTTTCCAAGTTACTCTTTCAATGTGTATATATATGATATAATGGGACATGCCTCCCGTAGGGACACGTGAGATATGTCTCTTGATAATTATTTTAGTCATTCATTTGTTACCACTAATATATACCATTCAACTGATTGATAATGATTGATTTACAACTTAATAACGATGATGCAAGATAGTCGATATAATAATCGACTCACATATAATATATGACAATGACAGTCTATATGGGTATCGACTGTGATAACCATGGTCAATTCTTACTGTGATCATCACAGTTGATACCAATATCGATGCTCATAATATATATTAATATCAATGATGTGTATTGGATGATAGTGGTTATCGGCTATGATAACTGTTATACACTGAATTTGCGCCTCTGATCTCAAGCTCTCTTGGTCTTAATAATCCAGTATAACAAGGGAATCATCTCAAGGTTGTGGGACCTTTGCTAACCAAGATGAGACCTCCAGGTTCTAGGCTAGTTCCTCTTGAATAGTCACCTTAGTTTTCTTCTTAGATAGGAAAGTAAATCTTTTGAGGGAAAGGGTTAGAAGGAGTGCATGAAAGGGAAATGACTGAAAGCAAACTACCTACTAGGTGATGCACCAAAATTAGGGTTTGGATCTTAGTATAGAGGGATGAGATCAATGGAGGAATCAGGTCTAATAAGTCACCACTCACTAGATAGGTTTGCATAAGTATTTCATAGGAAGGCTTGAATAGAAGACTCAACCTATGACCTGCAAACAAACATCCTCCTCTGCAACTAGGTGTAGGAATGAGACAAGACTGTTAGGGGTTGTAGCATACCCACAAAACATCTAAATCAGATCAGACACAGTAACACACAAAATCACAAAAAGTGAGAGGGACTAGGAACCCCAATTTCTATTGACAGCATTCATAAACTTCAATCCAATAAGAGATAACTCACATAAGAAGGCATGAGGACAACAAGAGTGTCACACAATGCTTTTCCATATCTGAATTATCAATGGGAGATTACAAAGAGTAGAAAACTAGAGGACAAAAAAGTGTCTCAGATAGCTTTCTAGGAAAGAAACTTTCCTTTTTACAAAATCTAAACTCTCTGAGCACTAAGGCTCCAGAAAACAAATTATATACACCTCTGCATGCAGGCAGGAATCAAAAGTTAACCAGGGTACAGATTTTCCAATTTAATAACCAACCCTAGCAATCAAATTTGATCATAAATACAATTTTGCAAATATCTCAACCGATCAGATATTTCTCCTTGCGTGCCCATGCCTGTACTGATCCTGCCTGCAGATCAACAACCTTGATCCATCTACCTCCCTGCAAGCCCACTGAGTCATGAATACTCTCAAAATCTGATCAGATACTAGAAAGGACCCAAAACGGCAGCCTAAAATCTCTACAAAATTCTATCCAACTGCAACTGCCTCCAAAGTCATAACTTTTTAGCTACTTGCACTTGCAACATCCCCCTCAGAAGAAAGCCCGCAAAAAACTGGCCGCACCACCTTGAAAATATCATTGGTCGCATGATCGCATGAGCTCAAAAGCCTTCATGCGATCATGCGACAAGCCTTTGAAAACTTTCCTCTGCTACCGCATAGACACCTAGACCCACAAGACATCACACCTGTCAAACCTTACCGCGTGGCCCAACAAGAACTGACCACACGGGCTGGACCCACGACAACATCGCCAGAAAGCACCAAAGAATCCAATGGTGGTCGCATGATCGCATGGGATCAAAAGATCCCATGCGAACATGCGACTACCATAGATTTTGAATCTACGGGGTCCTTACTACCTCCAGCCCACTGCAGGATAGACACATCACCACCAGAGGACCCACCAGTAGTTGCCACAATGCTGAAGTCCCTGCTGACCGTTAGAAAGCTTGTCGCATGGTCGCATGTGGTTAGGAAGTCGCATGTAATCATGTGACAAGCATGAAACTGCACCACCAAAATCGTTGTGAACTGCCTTAACTGTGACCGCTGATGGTTTATCGCATGGTCGCATGGGCTCGAAAAAGCCCATGCGATCATGCGACCAATCATAAGATGTTAACCACTGACTGCTGGCGACTTGTTGTTTGCTTGACTGTTGACTGGCCCCGCGGTTATGTTAGAAACTAGGACCCACCTGGTCGCGATAGCGCGCTTAGGAAATATGCCACCTCACTCAAAAAATGCGGACCCACTGAGATTCTAATCCAACTGTTGTCACATGATCTCATGGGCTTGAAAGATTCCATGAGATTATGCGACAGCCATCGGATCTCCACTGCACTTGCACGACTATGAGGAACTGGGACCCGCCTAGTCAGAGTTGCACACTTGAAAGTCAAAAACACAAAGGGTTTTTAAATTGGAGGTCGAAAACATAGAGAATTTTTGGACCAAAAGTCAAAAACATCCTGAGCCTTCAGAGAGAAGGTCAAAAACACACTGGGTTTTCGGGCCAAAAGGTAGAAAACACACTGGACTTTCGACACTAAAAGGTAGAAAACACAGAGGGTTTTGACACTTGAGCATTTCTTGGAACAAACAGGATGCGGCCAAAAAGGGAATGACAGGGAAATTTTGGGCAACATTTTGGCGACCTCTACGGGATGTCAGCCTACTATACATTTAAACCAATTGCCTTGAAAATCCATTGGGCATGGGGTTATTTCTTGAGCACAAAAACTTTTTGACAGGGAGAGGGACAAAACTATGCTCGAGCACTTCTTGGGCTAGAAAGCTAGGACAGAAAATAGGAAAAACTTAACCTATCCTAAACTAACCAGTTACAAAAACCTGGTTAAACAAAACCATTCACTGGTTGTGAAAAATAACTTTCCTTCTCAGATTACAATAATCCGCATGCTTCTGGGAAGCTATTAAAAGACAAATATAGGAGACATGCAGAATCACCTGCTTGACAAAGATCTGGCTGATATAGATTTTGCTCACTTGGTCAAGCTGATTGTAGGCACCATCATTCTAAGGAGAAACAACAAGCAACAATAAGACCTTACTTGGTCAATGGGGGCAATAAGAAGATCTGGTTCATTTTCAGCCTCAGCTTCTGGTGGAAAACCACATTCAGATGGTGGCATGATTTGTACTCCTTTGATAACCTCCATCCTGGCCAAATATCTGATAGGGCAACCATGAGAGATGCTGGACCTGGAGCTCTTCTTGATAAACTTAGGCTCTTGAGAGATTACTTCAGTCTGGTTGTTCTCTTCATCTTGCTGGCTGGAAATGACTATCTCCCGCAAATTGTAGGTGTTCTCTGGAAGTGTGGGCTTGCCATCAACATGCAAGCAAAAGTACTCCATCTTGTCCCAAAATTGATCTTCTTCCTTTTCTTCTTCATTCTCTTGTAGGAGAAGTGTCCTATTGTCAGCACGATTATCATGATTTGTTGAGGACTCATTTTTCCTAACCTGTTCAGAGAGAGCCACCTTTAGATCAACAATCTTCTGCTCTATGCTCTCCTTTTCTTCTTCAAGTTGAGAACATTTCTCAATTTGCATCTGATAGCCTCTTTTATATGTTTCAGTGGTAGAAGCTAGGAATCTTATATTTTTCTTGAGATCCTGCAGCTCTCTTTCATGAAACTCTTCATGAGCTCTCAGTTGCTTTTCTTTCTCAATCTGAAATTCATTGCCTCTATCAAACATGGCCTCCATCAAAAAATTTTGGTCTTGAACCACCCTTTCACAGTTATTCTTATGAACTGCCAACTCTTCATAAGCATCCTTCTGAGCTGCTAATGTTCTTTGGAAATCTTCCTCTTTTTTAGCCATAGCATCACTAACCTTAATTAAATTTTCTTTGTAAACTTTGTTCAATGTGGCCAGATTACTTGCAAGGGCTGCTTGACTTTTTTGTTGTCCTATAATGACTTCTTCACACTGCTTCCACCTAGCATCAAACTGCTCCTTTGCTTGTTCCCGCATACTCCTTTTTTGTGTTTCCAACACCTCCTCATAGTGTCTCTTTTGTGTTTCCAACCCTGCAGCGAGCTTGGCTTCATTTCTCTTGTATTGTTCTGCTAGATACCTCCTATAACCTTGATCCTGCTGAGCCAAAGCTTGTTGTTGTTGGATCTGGGCACGATGAGCATGTTCTTTCAAAGAAATCATCTCCTCTTGAGGTTGCTGGTATGAGTAATTCTGCTACCATGGTATTGGAAGTTGGGTGGGTGAGGGGCAAGCATGGGGTGTATATTGGTTCATTGTTGCAACTGGGTAGTCCTGCATGAAATCAGAAGTACCACTATTCTGATAAAGCTGACCTCCATGAAATGAAGGGTTGTCCTCATGAAAAGAAGGATGGTAATCCATCTTAGGTACTAAATCTCCTTGAAACCAGTAAATGTGAATTCAAAGTCACCAGATATGCAAAACAATGACCTCCCAAAGGTCTGCAACTTGCTGGAAGCATATCAGAATCAGCAAGAATTATGAAAACTATGACCTCTTAGTCCCACCGAGTGTGCCAGAAATGTTATACACTGAATTTGCACCTCTGATCTCAAGCTCTCTTGGTCTTGATAATCTAGTATAACAAGGGAATCATCTCAAGGTTGTGGGACCTTTGCTAACCGAGATGAGACCTCCAAGTTCTAGGCTGGTTCCTCTTGGATAGTCACCTTACTTTTCTTCTTAGACAAGAAAGTAAATCTTTTGAGGGAAAGGGTTAGAAAGAGTGCATGAAAGGGAAATGACTGAAAGCAAACTACCTACTAGGTGATGCACCAAAATTAGGGTTTGGATCTCAGTATAGAGGGATGAGATTAATGGAGGAATCAGGTCTAATAAGTCACCACTCACTAGATAGGTTTTCATAAGTATTTCATAGGAAGGCTTGAATAGAAGACTCAACCTATGACCTACAAACAAACATCCTCCTCTGCAACTAGGTGTAGGAATGAGACAAGACTGTTAGGGGCTGTAACATACCCACAAAACATCTAAATCATATTAGACACAGTAACACACAAAATCACAGAAAGTGAGAGGGACCAGGAACCCCAATTTCTATTGACAGCATTCATAAACTTCAATCCAATAAGAGATAACTCACATAAGAAGGCATGAGGACAACAAGAGTGTCACAAAATGCTTTTCCATATCTCAATTATCAATGGGAGATTGCAAAGAGTAGAAAACTAGAGGACAAAAAAGTGTCTCAAATAGCTTTCTAGGAAAGAAACTTTCCTTTTTACAAAATGTGAACTCTCTGAGCACTAAGGCTCCAAAAAACAAATTATACACACCTCTACATGCAGGCAGGAATCAAAAGTTAACCAGGGTATAGATTTTCCAATTAAATAACCAACCCTAGCAGTCAAATCTGATCATAAATACAATTCTGTAAATATCTCAACCGATCAGATATTTCTCCTTGCGTGCCCATGCCTGTACTGATCCTACCTGTAGATCAACAACCTTGATCCATCTACCTCCTTGCAAGCCCACTGAGTCATGAATACTCTCAAAATCCAATCAGATATTGGAAAGGACCCAAAACAGTGGCCTAAAATCTTTGCAAAATTCTATCCAACTGCAACCGCCTCCAAAGTCATAAATTTTTAGCTACCTGCACTTGCAACATCCCCCTCAGAAGAAAGCCAGTGAAAAACTAGCCGCACCACCTTGAAAATATCATTGGTTGCATGATCGCATGAGCTCAAAAGCCTTCATGCGATCATGCGACAAGCCTTTGAAAACTTGCCTCTGCTGCCGCATAGACACCTGGACCCGCAAGACATCACACCTGTTAAACCTTACTGCATGGCCCAACAAGAGCCAACCACATGGGTCGGACCCACGACAACACTACCAGAAAGCACCAAAGAATCCAACGGTGGTCGCATGATCGCATGGGATTGGAAGATCCCATGCGAACATGCGACCATCGTAGATTTTGAATCTTCGAGGTCCTTACTACCTCCGGCCCACTGCAGGATGGACACATCACCACCAGAGGACCCACCAGCAGCTGCAACAATGCTGAAGTCCCTGCTGACCGTTAGAAAGCTTGTCGCATGGTCACATGCGGTTAGGAAGCCGCATGCGATCATGCGACAAGCATGAAACCGCACCACCGAAACCATTGTGAACTGCCTTAACTGTGACCGCTGACGGTTTATCGCATGGTCGCATGGGCTCGAAAAAGCCCATGCGATCATGTGACCAACCGTAAGATGTTAACCACTGACCGCTGGCGGCTTGTTGTTTGCTTGACTGCTGACTGGCCCCGCGGTGACGTTAGAAACTAGGACCCACTTGGTCGCAATAGCGCGCTTAGGAAATATGCCACCTCACTCAAAAAATGTGGACCCACTAAGATTCTAATCCGACCATTGTCGCATGATCTCATGGGCTCGAAAGATTCCATGAGATTATGCGACAACCATCGGATCTTCACTGCACTTGTACAGCTATGAGGAACTGGGACCCACCTGGTTGGAGTTGCACACTTGAAGGTCGAAAACATAGAGGGTTTTCAAACTGGAGGTCAAAAACACAGAAAATTACCGAAAGTCAAAAACATCCTGAGCTTTCAGAGAGAAGGTCGAAAACACACTAGGTTTTCAGGCCAAAAGGCAAAAAACACACTAGACTTTCGACACTAAAAGGCAGAAAACATAGAGGGTTTTGACACTTGAGCATTTCTTGGAACAAACAGGATGCGGCCAAAAAGGGAATGATAGGGAAATTTTGGGCAAGAATAACCATAGTCCATGTTGACTCTGATCATCACGGTCGATACCAACTATGTCTTTATTGATTCTTGCATTTCCGTTTGTTGCTTTCATTGATTATTAAATTGATTCTCATAATTGACATTATAGTCGATGGACCACACATGAAATCTTGTTTAGTGTATTATCATCATCATTATGTACATATATATGATAATTATTTATTATTTATATATATATACTAATAATCCTAACCGATGCCTGAGAGGGGGGTGAATCAATCAATTCAACTTATTTAACCTTTTTCTTTCTTTCCTATCCTGTTAAACTGAATACAACTACTTTGTAATACTATTCAAATATAATGCTTGCTTAAGTAACTTGAACAGAAATCACATACACAAGCTAACACATGATATATATGTGGAAACCCTGGATTAGAGGGAGAAAACCATAGAGGGATAGAACCCACAAACTTCACTACTACAGTAATAAAGCTTACATGTTAAAGGCTTACAAAAGAACTTGTTAGGATGCTACCATGTCGAGGGATTTGATATAGATCAGTTAAGATCTTGACCCTATAATGAGTCGCCTCACCAGAGGACTTAAGAAGATCAATCAAGATGTCACCCGGTGAAGGGATTTATACAATGGAACCTCTTAGGGTTCACCCTAATAAATGGATTTGTATGAGCTTCACACAATAAAAGAAATGATCTTCTTTTAGACACTCAATCTGTCAATCAAATCATACCTGTGATTTTCTCACTCTTCTTGGGTGTTCAATCTATGTCTTTCACTCATGGTGACTATAACCCTTCTCAAAAGACTCAGCTCTTACGCTCTACTCTCTTTCTACGCTCTTTATTTTCAACAAAACTTCTAATGCACGAAGACCCATATATATAACGATCTTCACATTACCACACTGAACTGTGGTACCAAGTTGTATCTCTTCCAAAATGTCATTGTTCTGGAAAGTGATCTGAAAGTCTCACATGCAGAACTCTTGATCAAGCCAAAATGCTCGCATACGGAACTTTAGTTTATCTCGAAATGCTCGTAGAAAAACTCTAGCTCATCTCAAAAAGCTCCACAAAAACCAGATCAAATTATAAAGCACAAACTGGTAGATATTATACTTTGAGTGGAAACTAGTGTGCTACCAGTTGAGTCATCTGCCTCTCATGGTTTCCTACTAGATTGGTTGGACAAGACCGGTATTATTGTGACTAGTGTAGGTACACTGGTTACCTAGAAAGTTCAATGGTTGTCGACTGGGACAACTACCAATTCACCAATGTTTCTCTAACTCAAAGACCGTTGTGTTTGATATTTTCCATTGATGACAACTAAGCATAATGCCAACAATCTTCCCCTTGGCATTGGTGAAAAAACATATCATAAAACATGTATCATAACCTGCAAAGGAGTATATACAATTGAATCTCTCAACAAAATACTTCCTATGTCAGGTATCATCCTATCAACTGATACTTCCCCTGTCAACTAGTGTATATACTTCCATTACTGCCCCTGTATCTGGCTTTAATGACCAGTCTCTTCTCTACTGACCATACTGACATAACCCTTCCAATATCTTCCCCATTTTTCCTCCAAGGGAAAAAGGGTGTGAAAAATCATAACTGAAGCCAATTGAAGATGTCCTTGTAGATTTTCATGGAAGAAATGAGGAATGGTTTCCAGGTAGCTATGACTTGGTTAAGGTTATACTTCATTTCTTGCAAAGAGACAATTAGGTTCTCCATGTCCTCAATTGTCTTGTAGTCTGGATCACTAAGAAGTGTGTTAGCATATTTTTCTACTTTTTGCATCATATCAAAAGTGGGAGCTATGTATAGTTGAAATCTAATGAGATCTTGGATTCTCTTTTTATGCTCCTCAGATGCTTTTCTCAGTGTGAGAGATAAACTGGTTATCTCACGACTGTAATTTTTTGTAGAAGAGGTCTTAGGATTGAAATATGGCGTTGTCTCTTTCAGCTTATATTTTTTTTGATTGGTTCTATTCGTGATATCCTTTACAAAATCTTCAAAATTTGAAGTTTTTATTATTAACTTTCCAGCATCTTGAACCTGTTTCTTTAGTTCGTCAGTGCTGGTAGCCATTGTTGCTTTGATTTCTTCAATCTGGTCATGTAAGATATTGATTCTCTTTTGTTCATAATGATCTATAGCTACAACATCTAGATCATTTGTCTTCTCCGATTATTTGTGCCAGAATTTCTAGCTGATTAATGATAGGTTCTTCTCCATCAATATCTGCATTTGGAGCAAAATTATACAAAATATTCTTTACACTGCTGAGTACCATATCTTGTTTCCTCTTTGTGAGCAACTTGAGTTTCCTTGTTGACATTTTTCTAATGCCAATCAATGATTCCCGTATTGGTGGAGTTTCTACTTTCCCTTTCTTAGAAGTAGGGTCTTCTATAAATGATAGCTTCCTTTTCAATGAAGATGAACTTGGTATATCTGTTGGTTATTTTTGTTTAGTGCTCTTTTCTATCTATTCTTCAGGTTGCTTCTCTTCTTCCACCTTTTCTTCTTGTTATTTCTCTTCTTCTTCCTCTACCTTGTCTTCTTTTTTTCTCTTCTTCTTTCATGTTGACCTTGTCGACCTTTATCTCTACTTCTTTCTCTTCAACGATATGTTGGGTAACTTTGGTTGTCTCTACGTTATTACTATATTTTCCTTCAGCCATCCTTGATGATGATTCCTCTATTTCTTTTCCTTCTGGTCTAATTGGTGTAGCCTGTACACCGGTTGGGTTCTTCTCACCAATTTTGTCCTGCTCACCGGTTGTGACTTGTTCACCAGTTGTGTCCTGATCACCTTTATCCTTAGATACCTCGGTGTCCATTAACTATTCTGGTAGGACCGTGTCCTTTGCCTATTGAACTTGAGATGTATCCTTAGGACTTGTTGAATGAGGTGTCTCTATAGATACTTGTTGTGATGCTAGTTTCTCTTGCCTCTTTGCTAGAGTGTTAAAATCATGCTTTTTCCATAATTTTAATGTTTCTTCATACACTTCGTGTTCTTGGCCATTTATGCTTTTGGCTACTCTATCTCTAGAATCTAGGTTCAGTACTTCTGCTTCAATGAGAATCTTGATTTCTTCTTCATCTAGACCTAGTTCTACCTATTCTAGAACTTCCCTTATGATCTTTGCATCTTTTTCTACTCCTCTCCATTTTGTTAGTAGTATTTTATTCAATTCATCTAGGAAAATGGATCTATAATCCTTGGGTCCCCGGTTGAAATCAAGAAAACTCTCTAACAAGGCTAGTTCTATTTTGGCTTTATCATCAATGTCTAAGGCACCAAACCATTTTGCAGCATTGCTAACCTTACCAAAATCTAATATTTCATCAACTATGTCATCAATAGTAAGCGTTTTAGCCTTACCTTTTTTGGAGATGCTAGGATAGTTGATGGAGTTAGATCACCACCGATATCTTCAATGATGTCTATAATAACCTATTTTTTTGTTGGGTTTTGGTTGACCAGTGTATCAATTCCCAGAATGTCTTTGCTTCTCTTAGTATCCTTTTCTAGTTTTAGCGAGGGCTTCTGACATTCAACTTCATCTTTGTGTTGCTCCTCTAGAATGGTTGTCCATATTGCAACTCCTTTGTCATGAAATGTGCCAAATTATCCAATTAATACTTGACCAATCTTTTTTCTGATCTTAAAACTTTGTTTATATGCTTTTACTTGATTGGTTGCCTCTTGTAGGCTCAAGTGGCTTTGCAATTTCAGTAGTGCCTTGATTTTCAGCGCTTTCTCTTTTTCTATTGAGGATTTCCACCTTCCTTTAATAAGCTCTTGTAATTATATATGAATTGAGCCATGAATCTCAATAGGCATTCTCTTGAACTTGTGTAGACTGTATACTATAACATCTTTGATTTTCCTTTTGTCTTCATCATTTAATAGGTTATATCTTCTCTCAACCCTTCACAATCCACATGTTGTCTTTATGCCTTCAACCATTTCATCAATGGTTGGTTTTCTTTCTTTTGGTTCCTCCTTCTTTACCGGTTTCCCAATCTTTTTTATTCTTATATATGTAGTGGTCCGCTCTGTCTTAGTTTCTTCCGAGTCTTCTTCTTGTGATTGCTCGGTTATAGCTGACTGTGCCTTCTTCTTTTGAACTTTGGGTTCTAGCACAATTACATTTCTTTTCTTCGGTGTAGGAGACCGTTTGGCAGTTAGCTTCTTTGTTTTCTTTCAAGGTTCACTCTTCTTCAAGTTTGAACTTATCTCTTCATAAGTGCCAAATTGGTTGGCTGAAAGATCTAGGTTTCTTTCCTGAAGTACCTCAACATATGATTTGGCAGTCTTTGATGAAATTTCATAACCTAGTTCTGGTGAAAATTCAGTTCTTGGCTCAACAACCTGAATAATACAGTGATCAATGCTTACAAGGAAGCAAAAATCATCCTTGTATTTGTTTACAATAGAAGATGGGATCCTTTCCCTTTCATGCATTCTTGTTTGAAAATCTTGGAAATAATTAGACATAACCTTATTGAAGCCATTTCCTAGAGTATTAATCATTTCTCCTTTTTGGACCATAGACGGTCTATTTTTTACCCATGTAACATTTCCCACCCCTGGAAATAATTTTTGATAATAGAAGAAAAGACATACCCATCTGTTAGGATTAACAAGATAGAAAATAACAATTATGTGCAAATATAACTAATATCAGAAAATAATAAACCACACAGAAGAGAACACAAGACACAAAGATTTAACGTGGTTCACCCAATCCCTAGGCTACATCCACCAACAGCGAGTCCAATATTATTATTATCCAGTGATTACAACCTGATTACAATCTGTAATCCATTACAGCTCAATTCCACCGCAAGTACTAAAATATACATCATAATGAAATCCCTAACCCTAAGCCAATATAACAAGGCTTATGTCGGTTAACAAGTTAACCCTAAAATACTTGATGAGTCAACCTAAGAAAAGGCTTGACGAGTCAACCTAGGGAAATTTTTGACGTGTCAACTCAAAAATGCTTGACAAGTTAACCCCAAAAAAATATTTCGAGGTGATGCCCTGAACACCATGATGAATGAAAAGTGTACAGTACTTTCCCAGATAGTACTTTCCTAATCAATCACCACAAGCTAACAATCTCCCACTTGGGGACTTATCAGACACCACACCAAACAAAAATCTCCCACTTGGAGACTGATCGTGTAGCTAAACCGCTACCTTGTGAGACTCCCACTGGATCCAACCACCCTGGACTCAACTGTCCCTTTATTCTATTCAGTCTAGTAGACCAACTGAAGTTGAACAAGAGTTCAACTTCTCCCTTGTTACTACCTTTGTAAACATATCTGCTGGATTATCATCTATATGTATCTTTTCCAGCTTTAACTACCCATCATCCAAAACTAACCGAATAAAATGGTACCACAACTATATGTGTTTTGTCTTTGAGTGCAAAGCAGAATTCTTCGCAAGATGAATGACACTTTGGCTATCTATATGCAGAAAATTACCCATCTGAGGATGTCCCAATTCTTCCATGAAGAATTGAAGCCATATCATCTCCTTGGCTGCCTTTGTAGCAGCAACATACTCTGCCTCTGTAGTGGATAAAGCAACCACCTTTTATAGTCGAGAAATCCAACTCACTACTGTCCCACCAATAGTAAATACATAACTTGTAGTACTCCTCCTGCTATCTATATCTCCTACCAAATTTGAGTCAACATAGCCTTGTACAGTAGTAGTAGAACCCCCAAAATGTAAACACTTACTAGATGTACCTCTCAAATATCTGAGAATCTATTTGACTACATTCCAATGCTCAATACCAGGGTTACTCATATATCAGCTAACGAATCCCACTATGTGTGCAATATCTAGCCTAGTACATACCATAGCATACATTAGGCTCCCTACAGCTGAAGCATAAGGTACCTTAGACATTTTAGTCTCTTCTTCTGGTGTCTTGGGACACATATCCTTAGTCAATTTCAAATGACCAGGTAAAGCTATAGTGATAGCTTTGACATCCTTCATATAGAATCTCTGCAACACCTTTTCAACGTAATCAGCTTGAGATAGAGTTAATTTTCTGTTCTTCCTATCTCTACAAATTTTCATATCAAGGATTTGTTTTGCTACCCCCAAATCCTTCATAGAAAAAGATTTTTCTAACTGTTGTTTCAACCCCTTAATATGATCCATGTTAGATCCAACTACAAGCATATCATCAACATATAAACATAAAATAATGTAGTTGTCATCATCCAACCTCTTAAAATAAACACAATGGTTAGAATTACATCAAGTGTATCCATTCTCATTCATAAAAGTATCAAATTTAATATACCATTGCCGAGGTGCTTGCTTCAATCCATATAAACTTTTCTACAATTTGCACACTAAACTCTCCTTACCCTTGACCTCAAATCCATGTGGCTATACCATATATATTTCTTCATTCAAATCATCATGAAGAAAGGCTGTTTTAACATCAAGCTGCTCTAAATGCAAATCTTCAGTAGCCACAATATTTAAAATGGTACATATAGAAGTCATTTTAACAACTGGAGAAAATATCTCATCAAAATCAATACCCTTTTTCTGTGCAAATCCTTTTACAACTAACCTGGCTTTAAATCTTTTCTTACCTCCATCCTCTTCTTTTATCTTATAAACCCATTTATTCTGTAAAGCCCTTTTACCTGCAGGTAACTTACATAAATCTCATGTTTTATTTTGTAGGAAAGAGTCCATTTCATCTGTCATTGCAGACTCCCACTGAAGCTTTGTATCCACCTGCACAACTTCGTGATAACATTCAGGTTCACCAATATCTATTAATAAAATAGAATACAAAGAGGGAGAGAATCTCTTTGGAGGTCTACTTAGCCTTGTTGATCATTAACATTCACTGGGGTGTGTGGTATTTGTTGTTTCTGTTGTTGCGGAGCATAAGGAACTACTGGAACATCATCTTTTAGAGTATCATCTAGTACTACATAATCATTTTCTTTCTTCTCATGCTGCTACAACATATCTTTGTACACTACTTTCTCATTGAATATGACATCCCTGCTTCTTACAATTTTATGATTTTCAAAATTCCAAAGCCTATAACCAAATTCATCAATGCCATATCCAAAAAATACACATTTCTTTAACTTAGCTTACAGCTTGGTTCTATTTTTAGAATCTATAAGTGCAAAAGCTTCACAACCAAAGGTTTTGAGAAAAGAATAACTCACCTTCTTACCACTCCATGCTTCCTCTGGAATACCACAGTCCAAAGGAGTAGAGGGGCCTCTATTGATTAAATAAACAATAGTGTTCACAGCCTCTGCCCACATATTTTTGGGCAGCCTAGCATGCAACCTCATACTCCTTGCACGCTCCATTATTGTTTTATTCATATGTTCAACCACTCCATTTTCTTGTGGAGTCCTTGGTACAATTTTCTTCCTATGAATACCATTAGAGGAACAATAATCTTCGAATTATGTGCTGCAATACTCACCACCATTATCAGATCTGAGACATTTTAACCTTTTACCAATCTCATTCTCAACCAAGCATTTCCATTTCTTAAAAGTTTGAAATATATTAGATTTCTGTCTAAGGAAATAAATCCATACTCTTCTTGTTGCATCATCTATAAATGTAACATAATACAGAGAGCCACCAAGGGAAGATACCTGAGCTGGTCCCCATACATCTGTATGCACAAGCTCTAATCTCTCTTTTTTTTTTCCCTTCCCACTCTTCACAAAACTAACTCTCTTTTATTTTCCATAAACACAACTTTCACAGAAATCCATATTGACACATTTCAGACCAGGTAAAACTTTGTTTGAATGAAGTAATTTCATACCTTTTTCACTCATGTGCCCAAGTCTATTGTGCCACAATGTTGTGTCAGAATCTACAACAATGATTTGAAGTTCTTCCTGCTCAACTGCAGCCACTGTTCCTGAACATTCATTATCTTCTAAAACAATTAAAGTAGAAGGAACAGTATGACTTGTACAAAGATATAAGGTGCTTACTTTCACACCTTTTGCTACTACTAAGGAACCTTTTGAAACCTTCCAATTTCTATCATTAAAAGTAACTGTGCAACCCTCATCACCTAGTTGCCCTGCTGAAATTAAATTTCTACTCAACCTTGGAACATGTCTTACCTCTTGTAGTAGCCAATGATTCCCATTCTGCAACTTAATCTTAATTTTTCCCTTTCCAACTATTTGACAAGGTTCATTATCTCCCAAATAAACTAGCCCAAAATCCCCTTGGACATAATCAAGAAAGTAACCTCTATGGGGTGTAGCATGAAATGAAGCCCCATAATCTAAAACTCATGAATCATCAATACTTTCTAAAGAAAGAAGCAAGGCATCCTCTTCGGGTTTATTACTTACCACATTTGTCTCCTTGTTACCTTCTTGTTTGTCTCCTTCTTTATTCTTCCGAGACCAACAGTCTTTCTTCTTATGACCTAGTTTTCCACAATACCAATAATCGTTTGGCCCTTTGGATTCGAACCTCTTTCCCTTTGATTTTCCTCTTGATTTCCCATGATTTCCAGAGTTGTTTCCTCTCTCATTTTTTCTACCCCTGCTTTGTGCATTTAAGACACTACCTGATGTGGATCCACCTAAGCTTTTCCTATGAATTTCCTCACTTAGAATAACACCAATAACATCATCATATTTTAGGGTATTAGAACCAGAAACAGAATTACTAACAACCATTACCAAGCTATTCCAACTTTCAGGCAAAGAACACAAAATCAAGAGATCCTTGACTTCTTCATCAAAAATAATATTGACAGAAGTTAATTGATTGGTAACTGTATTAAACTCATTTAAATTATCAGCAAATGACCCACCTTCCACCATTTTCATATTAAACAAACGCTTCATGAGAAATACCTTATTTGAAGCGGAGGGCTTTTCATACAACTTCACTAGGGTTTTCATCAAATCTTCAGTCGTTGTTGCTGAGGTAATATTGAATGCCACCGAATGTGCTAGGCATAATCAAATACTACCAAGAGCCTTTCTATCAAGAATTACCCAGTCCTCATCAGAAATGCTTGCGGGTTTGTTGGCTTTACCTTCCAACGGCTGCCATAGATCCTTTTGATGGAGATAGTCCTCCATTTGCATTTTCCATAACTGAAAGTTCTGCCCATTAAACTTGTCAACCTTTAGCCTACCCTCTTCTGCCATTGCTCCCACTCAACCGTGAGACTCCCACTAAACTGTGAGATCTTCCTGTAGAGGATAACTAAAAAAAAACCTTGCTTTGATACCACTTGTTAGGATTAACAAGACAAAAAATAACAATTATGTGCAAATATAACTAATATCAGAAAATAATAAACCACACAAAAGAGAACACAAGATACAAAGATTTAACATGGTTCACCCAATCCCTGGGCTACGTCCACCAACAGCGAGTCCAATATTATTATTATCCAGTGATTACAACCTGATTACAATCCGTACTCCCTTACAGCTCAATTCCGCCGCAAGTACTAAAATATACATCATAATGAAATCCCTAACCCTAAGCCAATATAACAAGGCTTATGTCAGTTAACAAGTTAACCCTAAAATACTTAACGAGTCAACCTAAGAAAAGGCTTGACGAATGAAAAGTGTACAGTAATTTCCTAGACAGTACTTTCCTGATCAGTCACCACAAGCTAACACCATCAGTGTTCCATTCTTCAGGAATTTCTTCTTAACCATACCGAGCTTCTTCAGGTTTTCAAATATTTGACTTCTCAACATAGCGCATATGTCATATTGGTTGTTGTCATACATGATTTTGTGAGTTGCATGAATAGCTCCACCAGGTATGTTGTTGAGATTGCTTGATTGATAAACTTTGTAACCAATCACCATAGTGGTGAACCAGACACCTTCATCTTCAATGTCTATAACAGTCAGCATACGACTATCATACCTTGACTAGTTAGTCGAGTGACTTCACTATTGGAAATCATTCTTAGAGTAAGGGCTTCCCCTATGGCATTGAACCCTGTTACTCTCCTCAGGTCTTCCTTTGTAATTGGACTAACAAAACCTTTTACCAACCACATTCCTGGATTGTGTACTCAACTAAGTACCAATCGAATCCAGTCAAGATGAAACACGATAGGTTATTTTACCCCATTGGTCAATCCAACCACTTCTAGTCAAGTTTATTTTGCATTAAGCTTTTCGTCCTTGCAGAGCCCTAGAAATTTTCTCAATATGAAATTTTCTCTCAACTCCTCTTGGTTGCAGTGAATAAAGGCAGTTACGTCTTCAGTCAATAGAAAACCATCTGGAATTGATGATAGGGCTCCAACCATATCATTAGACCTCTCTGAATTGGCATTATATCGTATTCGGGTTTCTCTTGTTGATTGATGTCGAAAAGGGTTACAACATATGATGATGATTCCATTTCGTTGGTACGAGAATACACACAATGCTTTGTTAAATTCGCAGAATTTGAAAAGCAAGGATTGCAAACACAAATAAAAAGACTACTCAAGCTTAAACAAAATTATCACAAAAAAGTAAAGTAGTGAAATGAGGAATACGCTTTCCATTTTGTATCCTTGGGCCCCAACGATAATTAGCAAATAGTAAATTTTGTTAATGGTTACCATATTTATGAGCCTTATCAATTTTTACCTAACTTCACCTTTATCAACTGGTTCATCAATGCTTTACCTTTTTTACCGCAACATCCTTGGTTGAAACATCAACCATGTAACATCAACTCATCACCAAGAAGGTAATTAACTAGACCACACAACTTACTCCTTTAATCAATTCTTTGGTCTTAGACCAGTGAGTGCTTCATAGAATCAACT
>BSBK01000541.1:1250000-1260407 GCA_027943335.1 Chamaecyparis obtusa
TTTTTAAATTATTTCTTTTTTAAAATTGAATACAGAATATGGACTAGCTATAAGCGTTTGCATGAAGTGAAATGTTAATAGCTATGGAATAAGAAAGTTCCTGAATGATGACATGTTTGTGGGAGATTTGAATTTGCAGAATTGGGTGACATTGGCTTTTCTGCAAAGATAGTCGGTTATTGTTCATAGTCAATTATTGAGAGTTGTGAATGAAAACATGCAAGACAATAAATGACTACTTTCTCTTATTCATGTCCATTTTATTTCCACTACTAAGTCACCACGACAACCACCTTCAATGGAAGATGTAGCTAAAGGCTTGCAGAGCCTTGAAACAACTTTCATCAAAGCTGCAACTGCTTCCAATTTAAACATCTATAGATCACACCTCCTACACAATACCAATCCCATGTCAGCATTCTAATCTGATACTCAAAGTTCTGCATTATAGATGTTTATAAAATCTATTTAAAAGTTATAGACTTTCATGTTCAGTAGTTTCAACTACTTCTTGTATCGCAAGTTAGACTCATTTCTTATTGGATCCATCTTAAGTTAATTTGCAGTTGTTTTCAACTTGTAATTTGTTCCAATTCATGTCTTTTCAATGCACTAGTTGGACAAAATATATTGTTGTAAATACAAACTTATTGAAACAATGCAAAGTGTGTAACATAGTAACCTATTTATATGACTTCATCTCGTGCTGTGAAAATAAACAGAAAAGAGATTTTAACAGACATTATAGTTGTAATAACTCTACTAGACATATAAGCTATTTTGATAAGATGTTATTCCACTTTTACATCTTTATCATTCTGTGGAGATGTTATGCCCATCAGTATTTGCTACAGGTTTGTGTAACAGGCATCATCATGTTATTTTCTTAAAGCTTCATTTTAAAATGTGCTTCTTCATTTCCTTTATGTATAAAATATAAATTTTCAATAATTTGTATGTTAAAAGTATGTTTATATTATATGTTTCAACATGATTGCACATAATATTAGATTCTAATATTAATGCTTCAATTTTAAAATGTGATTTCTAACATTTTATATTTAATTTCTTTATATTCATTTATCTTTAAATATATTTAATAATATAAAATGTATATACAAAATTTATGTTAGATATATAAAAATTGTTCATGATATATACTTTTATATAATGCCAAATAATACAAGCTACTAATGTTAAAGCTTCATTTTGAATGTTATTCTTCATTTGACCATGCATAAGAATATAAATTTTCAACAACTCTTATGTTAAAAGTATATTTATATTTAACAATGTACAATATAAATACAAAATTTAAATTAGATATATACTAATTGTTCATGATATATGATTTTATATAATCCCCAAAAAAAACAAGATACTAATGTCAAAGCTTCACTTTAAATGTCATTCTTCATTTGACTATGAATAAGAATATAATTTTTCAACTTCTATATTAAAAGTATGTTTGTATAATATGTTTCAATATCATTGCAAAAAATATTACGTTTTATAATATAAAATCTAACATTTTGTTTTTAAATCCTTTATATTCATTTATATTTAAATATACTTAACATTATAAAAAGTAAACACAAAACTCTAATTAGATATGTACTATTTTTTTCAAAATATACATACATGCATACAAATATCAATATCTCTCTAAACTATATGAATACACAAATATTGTATCATACCTTTAATTATTCACTCTATTACAAAATACCTTTAAAAAGCTGTTGTAAATTGCTATTAACTATATTCATACATTTATTTCTTATTAAAGTTGACATTCTAAATAGTTCTTTACAACAATTTCTTTAAAATACTACACATCTCCACCATTCTTAATATTATTGCACCGGCCACTTTGTTGCCCAAGTCCAAAAACATGCAACTGCTAGAGTATGTATTCCTACCCTCCAAACCAATCAATTCTTAATTGTGAGGTCTTTAAAACTTTGTGGCCCAATGGACACTCCTCTTTACAGCCCGCCAAATCCAACTTGTTTTCTAGTGTGTGGACCTTGAAGAAATTATGTCTAATAAATTTTTTAAAAAGCTGTTGTAAATTGCTATTAACTATATTCATACATTTATTCCTTATTAAATGCATTTTATGATAAAATACTTAATAAAAACTATAGTATTAATAATATTGACATTCTAAATAGTTCTTTACAACAATTTCTTTATACACTAACAAAAATATATTTACAGAAATATAAAAAAATATTCTAATAAAACACAAATGCTATGATAACATTATTAATAAAATACTACACATCTCCACCGTTCCTAATATTATTGCACCTCCACTTCTTTGTCTAAGTCCCAAAACATGCAACTGCTAGTATTTATTCCTACCCTCCAACCCAATCAATTTTTAATTGTAAAGTCTTTAGAACTTTTGTGGCCCAATAGACACTCCTCTTTAAAGCCCACCAAATCCAACTTGTTTTCTGCTGTGTGGACCCTGAAGAAATTATGTCTAATGAATTCTTTAAATTAACCCTGTGGACTGCTCCTTGTGAAAGCCACCTATAATGTCAGCTTGTTCTTAAATACACAGTTTAGAAGGTTGGGATGCATGTACAAAATGCATTGCAATTAAATGCTCTCATAATATAGAACACAGTCCACCTTGGTACTTCTCAGACCTTGTGACTCCATTGATATTGCCATCGCGTGAAACACTTCATGGAAGCCAACAAAAAGTTGAGACTTGTTACTCACAATTTTAAACCTATCAGTCTTAAACTCCCCTTAAGTCATAAAATGTGATTGCATGACACACCGGGTTTTTGCAAGTTCCCCTGTAAATTTGTGCGTAGAATGCAGCAAGAGAAATACACGAAATATTCAATAGAATACCTATAAAGAAACAGCGTATCATGAAAGGGAATTGTTAAAAATGAATCACTGGATGAACATACATAAAGCAAGGCAGTCTGGTCCATTGAATAAAAAATCGTCATATCTATTGACAGGGAAAAATACATCATGCTAAACATGTTGCTTAAGTCATTCTAGAAATGATATTTTCTCATGTGGGATTTGATTTGTGAGTTTGAAGGTAGAAGTGTTGGTACTTTGAATATAAGGAGTAATATTCTATTTTAAGGGTGCTTAATTACAAAGTTTTTTCTAAGAGTAAACCTTCTTTGTTTGCAATTCTATTTGTAAAACTTTTATCAAGTGTTCTCCCTTATGAACCATTCATTTTAAAGGCCCTTAAGCTCATTAATTGATAAGTAGGTGATTCTTTCCACAAGAAGTCAAATTGTGATATTGCTATCAACATTCAACTATGGAGGTTTTTTTTTAGTCAAACTCATTGACCCATGCTTCATGAGTAGTTATTCACAATAAGACATCTCTCATGAGAATGAAGGGAAAACTTAGCACTCATTGCATCTAGGTGAAACATTGGGACTTCCTAGGAGGTCAACCATCCCAATACTAATCTAGCTCAAGCGCGTCTAACCATAGAGTTTCCACTAAGGTTAAGCCCACTTTTCTTGCAACCTCATTTGCAAAACCTTCATTAGATGTTGTGCCTTATGAACCATTCATTATAAATCCCCTTAAGCTCATTAATTAATAAGTAGGAGATATTTTCCATAGCAAGTTACATTGTGATATTGTTATAAGGATTCAACTATATAGTTTTTTTCCCAAGTCAAACTCATTGACCCATGTTTCATGAGTATTGGTTCACAAGAACCCATATCTCATTATAATGAATAGAAAAATTAGTAGTCGCGCATCTAGGTGATGTCCACAAAGGTGAAACACTAGGACTTCTCAGTATATAGGTCACCCATCCCAGTACTACTCCATCTCAAGCACACTTTACCATGAATTTTCCTCTAAGGTTAAGCCCACTTTTCTTGCAACCCCATTTGCAAAACCTTCAAAAAGTGTTGTGCATTATGATCCATTCATTATTAAGCTCCTTAAGCTCATCAATTGACAAGTAGGAGAATTTCTAGAGTTGTTCCATGCCTTCAACATGGACAACAATGGCTACATAATAGAGATCAAGTTAGCACACTCCTTGGCCAAGCTTGGTCACAAGCTCTCATTTAGGGAGTTGACATAAATGACAATGGAGGCCGACATGACATAATGAAAAAAATAGTATTGTTGTATTTGTGCCCGCTATTACATTTGTGTCTATAATTACTCCAAAGGTTCAAAGCTTTGAAATATGGATTTATGTCCCTTAACGAAGATGAAGATTTAATTCTGATTGTAATTGTGGTGATCTATATCTATATAGTGTATCTACTAACTACAAAGGTTACTACGGTTAATGGAAGGATTGTCTTTGGGTTAATTTTTTGTCGAAAGATTAAGATGAAATAATGGCTTTGATTTAGTCTGTGGGCCCTTCTTTGAGAACACAGTGACTTTGAATGAGTATGAGAAGTGTTCATTACTATTATTTAGATCTTGGCGACTATCAATAGGCTAACTATGATTCACATTTGGTTGTAATTACATTGTTTTGTTGGGGTCATGACCTTGGTAGACTAAGATTCATATTTGATTGTAGTTAAATTGCTTATGGCTAGGTTAAATGTGATTCAGATCTTATCCATAAAAAGATAGAAAACACTGCAAGACCAAAACCCCTAACATAAAAAAACCATGCAGTTGCCACAAAGAGCATTGTTCCCACGGGTATTAATATGGGACTAAACAAAATCAAAAGAGGTGTCAAAAGCATCATTCTTACCACAATTCCTACCATGAATATGTGTATATACAGGTACAAGAACACTATGGGTATTCAAAACCCTAAAAAAATCTCTCTCAGTGTTGGATTAATGAATTATCTTAGAGACAGATAAATCCATACGCATTTATTGTGAATATATTGTTGGGTTATTTGAGGGATTATAAAAGTGTAATGGGTAAGTGTGGTGGGATGAGACAAATGAAGTCCATGCACAAGAATACATTATGAACTACTTGGTTGGGCATTTGGGTTGCTATTTTACGCATATTGATTTGTGAAGATCCCCGCTTGGCAGACAAATGCATCCAAATGATCATAAACAAGTATGTGATCATTCTACTTAGCAATCTGGAAAAGCAAATGATGTATCATTTTCTTGTTATTGTTATTACCAAATAATTTGGGATCATTACCCCATTTCAAATTGTCAACAATCAGGAGGCATTGACAGGGTTGGTAAGGTTTCTAGAAAGCCCTAAAGTTAATCCTACATGAGATTTAGACTATTTTACCCACCTTTTACATCAGCTATAATAAAAGCATATAGGATGAATGAACATGTGATGGCCTAGGAATGGAACCCTTAGCCCTTTATTTTTAAAATAAACAATTTTTTTTCCATATTACTGTTATCATGTGTAATAAAAAATACATTGTTGGTATCATGATACTCGATTTTATATAAGGTTGTATATTTTCTGTGAAAAAATTTAGATATTGATAAACACTTACATCGTTGGTAGGAGTACTTTCCTTCAAATTCGGAAGCTAATGATGAAAATTTTGTTCAAACTTGACAATTGTCTTGCCCATTCCAAAACTAATATTTGATAAACATAAATTTCCAGTATAAAAATGTTTACTGGGTGCCGGCGTATTGGAAAATGGGCTCGACATTTTTGCCCTAACATCATACTATCAAGAGGTGGTAAGACTATTGTGGTTGGAAACAATCAAATGGATTGTTAATGCAATAAAAAAAGCACTAGTTTACTGAATTACGGAGTTCTATGTGCGTAACCATTGGACTAGGACAAATGAAGCGATCTTTATTTTCTTGCAAATTAAAGAGCTCTATAGTGTTAATAGGCATCAAGCTCTTTTTCTTGTGGGCTTTCCATTTTTTTATTGTTTCTCTAACATATTAAACTTAGTCAAAGGAATACAAATTTTTTTCTTTTCTATTTATCTAATAAAATTATTTTCCACATTAAATACATAGTCGATGTTTTCGTAGGTAATTTACTCTTCACAAAGATAATTAATAGTTACTCACCTTCAAAACATAAATCTTTATAAGTATTCAAGAAGTATAATGTCACTCATCTCTATCTATCTCTCTCCTAATTGATCTTCAATATATCTTGAGGTACCCATTGCACACCAAGGTGCAATTGCTAGTTAATAAAATACTTACACCTCTACCATTCCTAATATTATTGCACCGCCGGCTTCTTCTGTTGCCTAAGTCCAAAAACATGCAACTGCTAGTATTTATTCCTACCGTCCAAACCAATCAATTTTTAATTGTGAGGTCTTCAGAACTCTATGGCCCAATAGACACTCTTCTTTAAAGCCCACCAAATCCAACTTGTTTTCTGGTGTGTGGACCCTGAAGAAATTGTCTAATAAATTCTTTAAATTAACCCTGTGGACTGCTCCTTGTGAAAGCCACCTATAATGTCAGCCTGTTCTTAAATACACAGTTTAGAAGGTTGGGATGCATGTACAAAATGCATTGCAATTAAAGGCTCTCATAATTGCCCATGAATAAAAATTCTACGAACTAATGGAACTCTTCCATTTGTCTATTACCGGTGAATTTCAGAGAATTTGCACTGCATGTCCTCTAGAAAAGCTCTGACAAGAAATTTGAGCCTCTTGAACTAATTATTTAAAGAATTCAACCAGACCCATTTTTTTCTTGCCTCCATTTAAGTAGGTATACATAAATATTTCATTGATCACTATGGTAACTGTCAATTCAGGTATCACTGGAAGGACTACATTCTATAGGGAGTCAACTTAAACATTTGGGAATGCAGATTCATTTTCAGGTGGAAGTTTACATCAAATATTGGAATTTAAACAGAAATAAATAGATTTGATGACAAATTCTAATATAAGGAGTAACTCAATTCCATTGGTATTGTTGAAGGTTCTGATAGGTTGTGACACAGTTTGCCTTTAGGGTTTTAATTAGAAAACCCTAAGATATGGAAAGGCAAATGCTTTCCTGGCTATTGGCATTCAGTGCAATTTTCATGCTCTCTACAGTTGGTAAGTTTTCTCTTTCCATTGCATAGGCTATGAAATGAATACATTGTATGCAGATGAAATGTTTTTTTTTATTGGATTAGTGTTGGTTTTTTATTGTATTGTGTGCAGACATTTGTAGCGCAGAACAGGCAACTTCTTTTTTAGTTTTTGGAGACTCATCTGTAGACACTGGCAATGTTCCAAATTCCAGCTTTCTTTCACCATGGAAATATCCCTATGGTGTTAGTTGGCCTGGTCACCCATATGGAAGGTTCTCTTCTGGCAAAATTCAGAGTGATTTCATTGGTAATATATTTGAAAAAAACTTAAACTATCAGCATTGATTTGGGCATTGTAATTCATTATATATATAATGCTCAGAACAATATCTAAGGGTTTTTTTGATTCTCTGATTTATGCAGCCCAAATGTTAAGTCTTCCACCTCCAGTCCCTTATGGCCTGCTAAATGATTCAACACGTAACATTACAGCATCTAAAGGTATAAACTTTGCAGTAGCAGGAAGTGGGGTTTTTAACACATATGGATTTCCAAAGCTGGGCACCCAAGTAGGGTATTTTAAGGACATTCTTAAGTCACGGAAATATGGTTACAATAACCTCAATCATTCTGTAGCCCTCGTCACTGTGATGGGAAATGATTATGCTCCTGTAAATCTTACACAAGTGGTAAGAAATTAGAATACATACATATCACTGAAATTTTTATGTATCGTGATTTAGAAGAAATTAAAAGTTTGAAAAATTTATAGCGTTTTGAGATATGGGTGTGTGCAGGGGAGAACGAAGTTTGCCATGAGTGTCATAACAGAGATGAAAGTGCAGTTAACCGAACTTTATAAGCTGGGGTTTCGGAACTTTTTAGTATCAAATGTCATGCCTTTTGATTGCCTGCCTGCTAATCTTAAAGCTGGGTCAGTATGCTTGAATACAACAATGGATTTGGTGTCTGCCCACAACAATTATCTGTCAGAAGCCATTTCAGAGCTGTCGAAACTTCAAGATGCAAACTTCCTCATCCTTGATACATTTAAAGCCTTCTCTGTTGTAATCTCCAATCCAACTGCTCACGGTAAAATATAAGATAAATGCTGAATTCTGCAATAGTTTCAACATGATGTTAGTGTTAAACAAATTGGCTGACTTTTTTTTGTGTACTATTGACCAGGAATCCACAAGGTAAACAAATCCTGTTGTTCTTCACGCGAAAGTGCACTGAACTACATTGGATGTGGTCTTTATGATAAAGAAGGAAAGCCTATGTTTCAAGTCTGCAAACACCCAGAGAGAGCTCTGTTTTTTGATTGGTATCATCTTACCCAGAAGGGATGGCAGGTGTTGACTAATCTTTACTATTCCCATAATGGATTTGTGCAAGATGGGTCTTCTTCTTCATCTCCCACATCTTTAGCAGAATGGCTGCAGTCTCATAATGTAGGCTTGGATTCATCTCCTCCAGATTCTCAATCAAATCACTGAATCTAATGTGAGGCATAGCATAAGTATGTAGTAGGTTGAGTTAAGGAGACTCCTGATCTTGTATATTTAGGCTTAAATAATTGGATTTCACAAATCCATTAGAGTAGTCAAATATGCTACCATTGTTTTCTGTCGGACTGATGCAATGGATATATAATCACACTGCTAAGGAACATAAAACTCCTCTAGGTAGCTTTCCTTGGTCAAGTTTGTAGTAGAATTATTATACAATATCTACGTAGAATGCCGAGTTATGATATATGAGAAGATTTGTATTCTTCTTCTCCTGTTCTCTAAACTCTTTCTTCTTACGAGATCTCTATACTTTTGCAGTAAAGATTCCTTAATATATTAGGCTTATGAACGTTTTAGGCATGGATGGATAAAAAAGATCTCTAAAATGTTTTGGGCTCATGGACTTCTTTAAGGTAATTGATGCTTTGAGAATCTCCAAATTGTACTGCGTTCATATTTTTTCTTAAGGTAGTTATGCATGCTTATTCTATGTAATTTTTTCACTTTGATACAATATTAAATATATTTTGAGATTATTACTTACGTTTTTTTTTGAAACATTGAACAAAGCAAATTATAAAAAAAATGCAGATTAATAAATACAATAAAAAGAGATATAACTGAATACAAAGGTCCATAGTCATAAGAATATAAAATCTCAGCAAGGTAACTACAGACAGGAACCAAAACAGCACCAACAATAAGGACAGCTATAACAGTGACAACAAATAGTGGGGAACTTCTTATCAATAGCAATATGACTGTAATAGTATTTCAGGAATATCAGTGATCTAAATTTGCTGAAGTTGGTTTGTAAAAACTTTTGGCTAGTCAATTTTTCTGTTGAAATTTTCTGAAAAAACTTTTTGGGTTAATTTGGAGATTACTAATTTTGATGTTAGTCGGTTCCAAATGGCGAGCTACTTCTTCGTCATTCTTTGAAATATTCTGCAATTGACATAATAATAAATCAAATTGAAAGAAAATAAACCCTCGCAATTACAAATTTCTGGATGAGTAGAAGTATCAGAAAATATAGCTGAACATTTAATTTTTCATAAATGTAAATAGATATCATATCCGAGTGTATCACTAATCACATTTATTTTTCAAACCATTTTTTTCCTAAAGTCTCCCTCCTTCAACTTAAATAGTGACCAAACAATATACATAAATTTATAAAACAACCGACCATTGCCTTTTTGGAAACATGCAGACCTAAATACCTGCTGCATATTTTCATCGGCAAAGAAAAATGCACTTAACTAGTTGAACAAGTAGACATCTTGATCTATCATAATAATCAGGTGGTTTGCAATCAAAATTTTAAAGCAAGCATTTGAGCATCTAGATCAACCTTGGACTTCCAAATTTATACACTTAGAATTGATCCAACATTTATGACTAGATTTACACTTCTATTTTATATTGAAGCAAGGAACTAGTGATATTTTGGAAGGAAGATAGAGATAAATATTGCAAGGAGATGATAAAGAAGTGATGGTATGAATGCAGTTTTTGAATATATTTCAAGATGTAGCATTGTAAATTGTATCTTTATGCAATTTTTTGCTTACCTCAGCCCTATTTTAGTCTTTTTGGCATACCATGTTTGGCATGCTTGATCCAACTCAATTCTGATTGTAATTTCGACTTCTCCTTTCAATTTTGAATCTCAAGTCCTAACTTAGGACAACATTGGAGGGAGCAAGGTGCCTTGGGTGCCCTGCTCCCGCCAATTGGAGCCCAACTTTAAATCACTCAACAATTAGCTTGTTTGAGGATAAATTTTAAACCTATGTTGGCTTGCTTCAAGTTTTGCACACCGAAATGCTTGGTGAGGTATAAAAGCAAGTTATCCTCCCTCATTTTGATATCCATTTAC
>BSBK01000542.1:0-7500 GCA_027943335.1 Chamaecyparis obtusa
CTTCTCTTTCCTAATAGCCTTAACCATGTCCTTTTTAGGAGAATGAAAGAGTTCTAAAGTCGTGGGGAGCAAGCTTACCATCTCGACAGTTTTTGTCGACTCCACCCTCGACTGCACACTCATCCAGTCTATCTCCATCGATTGTGGGTCCTCCATAGACACACCCATTCCTGTTGAAGGTTCCATTAAAGGTAGCTGACAATGGACATTGAGGCCTAGACTGATCAGAAAGCACTAACTCCTAAGAGGGTCTTGTTTCACCTTTATCCTTCTATGTTGCTGACTTATCATGGCACCTTGTACAATCATACTTCGAACCCTCCTTATCAATATCCATCCCCAACTCAGTATTGCCATCATTCTCCATCAAGACCGACTTACTCATGGGTGAACCAGGTTGTGAGCCGAGAAAACCTAGCTCTGGAGACATGAGTATCTAAACCCTAACCCAACACAAGGAGAACTAAAAAGTGAACACCAAGCCAAGGATGAAAGAAAAATAATGACAAAGGACACCTATAATGCAAGGAGCCACTCAGAGAAATGCAAGGATGCCACGGGTTCTGCACTGTGTACAACTGCAAATGGATAACACCTCACCCTCGGGAGCCATACAATTGCAGAGCCCACTTGACAACAATTTAATGTTCAAAGGAAGTATTATGAATGATAATTTCCAATTTTTATATTTTGAAAATATTTGTATAATAGAAACTCACTCTAATAGTATGTTTCATAATGTTCTAAATCTTTCTTTAGAATTCTATAGAATTTTGGGAACACCTTGTCATTAACTTTTTCTTTTCTCTAATTCCATTTATCCCCTTTACATCTTGCAACATAGGAGAAAGATCATGCAAAAATAAATACCAATATGTTTTCCAACTCTAGGAGCCGATTGATGTAAGAATTCAAGTAGCTAGGGTGTAGTTTGATCTTATTTGGTGTTCGTGTTAATCGGTACAACACTTTTTTACCAACATTTAGAGTTTTGAAAGGTCTTACAAACAAGGGGCAATTTTTGAAGCATATGGCATGTTTCTTGTGCTCCTATATCTTGGTCTGCCAAAATCTCTGTCATATTTTTGTTGTATGTTGTTAGGTCTAAGTGACTTGTTTTTTTCGATTGTGGATATTCTTGTTAGCAATATATCACTGCAACTCTTAGATGGTCTCTCTGTATTTGTTACATATTTCACAATGTATTTTAAAATGTGTTCTCATGTGATAACAAGCTGCCAATCTATATTGGCTCTCCATACTAAGATCATTTTGGGGTTGTGTATGTTTAACTTGTCATTGTTTCTTGTAGGTTCATTTTTGTTTGCACCCATGTCACATGATAAAGTAGAGACAGTTTATTCCTTCAATGGAGCTTTGTATCGACTTTGTAGTTTCCCCCACTTATTGTGCAAGTAGGTTCCCTCCCTACATTTTGTATGTCTTTGAACCTGATTGATTATCTCTTTATAGTCATCAGAGCTATTTGTGGAAAATGTCTGAGTTCTGTCTAGTAGGAAAGGATCGTCAAGTGGAGATCAATGTTTTATTTTCTTTTTATGTGATAAATCACAAGGGTTCCAAGCACTAACATATATATCAAAGAATTTTCTTTCTTTTTTGACTTCTACACTATTATTCCAATCAAGTTCATCAATGTCAAGTGCATTTTGCAACCAAATGAATCCATGTACATGAATAGTTCCTCAATGTTACCACTCATATCAGTACTAGTAATCTTTTGCACCTAGGATCCTTTTGATGATGACTTCTTGAAATATTGAGAATCATTGATACAAGTATAATGATATGGTATGAAGGTTGTCAATTGCATTGTCTAAGCGATGTTTATTTGTTTGTGGTGTCGACACATTGTATTCTAAGAGTAGCCATTGTAGGGTCTGGCCACTTTGTGTCTGCTACACTTAATGGAAAAATAGAGTAGATGACCCTATTTGGTTGATCATGGTAATAGTTGGGAACAACACTTGTTCCAATATGGCCTTGTTCCTCTTATAGTACTCCCAAAGTGCACATGTTCCTGAGTAGATTTTGAATCAAGGAGATTCCAAGGATGTGCATGTAGGTTTTCTATAATGGTTGGTATGATTTCTTCTACATTTTTTTATGAGAAGTATTGCAAGTCCTTGAGTACAATGACACATCATAAGATTGTAGATGAAATATCTAAACCTTGGATGCCTTCTGAATAATTAAAGTAAAAATAGGTGGAATAATAATTAAATGTATACCTTATCAATAAATGGAAAAATAATCTACATTGAAAAGCTTCAAATTCACATATTCACAAATTTCATAACCACCACCTCATGATAAAATTTAGAATTAGAAAATAGCAACTTCGATGTAATATTTTCTACAAACCCAAAGTAGAGTAAAAGTTGGTATTCATCAAAAGCTCTGTATATGTGTGTTTAATTGGATGTCTCTGCAAAATTAGTATTATCAAATCAAACTTTGATCTACTATGTAGAAATAATATATATTTATCCCTTCATCTCACACATTGATGTATTGATTTATTTATCTATGTGATATAATTATTATTATATTTACATATAATAATCATTATTATATTTATATTATAATTGTTATTGTAAGCTACAATAATGTAGTTTTATTATATTTATATTATAATTATTATTGTAAGCCACAAAAAATGGAAATGTAGTTTTAGAAGATAGTGATATTAAAATCCAAATTGAAACCAAAATTTAATTACATTTGTTAATAAATATGGACATTAATTAATTAAATAAGGCTAAATCATTGTAAGTTTTCTTACTAAGAAAATTAAAAATAGCTACCTTGTTATCCAAGAGATAGGTAAATCTATTTTTCATACATTTACTAAGGTCGAAGGATAAATTATCTGTAATCTTATAGTAAAAACAATTACATTTAAATCACACATAGCCACACAAGTTTCTTGTTATAAAGAATTTATAATAACTACCTTTTTCCTAGAAGCCAGGTAAACCTAATTTATCAAATATTTACTAAAGTATTCTTTTACTGAATAAAGAGATTTTTCACTATATTTATTTAAACATTTTTTTAAAAATATTTAATTACACAATTTTTTATCTTCAAATTTAATATGTGAATTAGAATCATGTCTCAATTTAAAATCTATTTCATCAGTCATATTGACATAAGTTTTATCTTATTATATTTATGGCAAGAAATTTATTTTTCGCTTAATTTATGATTTAGTTGAATATAATTTGATCAATACAATGAAAAAGAAAAATAAGGGCAACTCTTAGTTCTTTTAGATAGAAATTCTTCAATCTTATTATTTATATTTAATATAGTATTATTTATTGCTAATTTTGTATGTTTGAAACACAAAAAGATCACCAAAACTACTTCTGAATATTTTTAAGAGTATGTGGGCATGCTGTCAACTATGATGGATTATAAATCATAAATCATCTAATAATTATGAGAAAAAGAGAGGGACACCAAAATACTTCTGAGTATTTTTAATAGTATTTGGGCATGTTGTCAACTATGATGGATTATAAATCATCTGTCTTTTAACAAGTCATTTACAAAACTAAATTTTTATTTCCTTCTTATCATTTAAAAAAACTTCATAAAGAGAGGACAAAAGAAAAAAATGTTACAGACAATAAAAATGATGCTACAAATTCTCTTAAGCTCCACACAAAATGAAATTAAACTCAAAGATTTTTAAGAATGTAAGAAAAAAATGTTGCAGACAATAAAAATGATGTCTACAAATTCTCTTAAGATCCACGAAAAATGAAATTAAACTCAAAGATTTTTAAGAATGTCTATGATGCCAAACATGTAATTCTCTACCAATGAAGCCTTATAAAGTTTTTCTTCACATGATTGGACCTTTTGAACAAAAGATTTGCAATTTTATCAAACCTCAATTTTGTTTTACCAGGGAAATTAGAGACATGATCAAATGATTTGCAATTTTGTTTCTTGCCTTTTGAACCATAGATTCTTTTAAAGTCGAAAATAAAATAAAAGATTTTAAATACAAAGAAAAACCAACTTAAAAAATCCAAAGATAACACACTCCCCTCTAACACCAAAACCTATTAAATTTGTACTCTTTGTTGAAGATACATTGTGATTTTGATAAAAGGATGCTCTTACTTTACTTCCTCCAGGAATCACCATTGGTATTATTTGAAGCTCTAATGTTTAATATAAAAGTCCTCTATTATTGATAATGAGCCAAAGCAAAACTCTCTTAGGTGACAACCAACCATCCACAACTCCAATCACCCTGAATCTCCTTATTGACAAATGATTTTTTTCTTAGTAGTACATACTCTCCTCTGCATGACCATTCACTTCTTCCTTCGTTCCTTTTCGCACCTCTGTTCGCTGCTGGTTAATCTCCAGATAAAAAGTCCTCTTATAAGTGCAAATTAGCAACATATCATAGTTTAAATTTAAAAATTATGAACCAAATTACTTTGCATCAGGAAACAACTTTCGTAGACAAGGATCCAACCAATTTCGATATTCGTTCCTACAATTGTTTACCATAGATGGGAATTCCCATTGTTCTATCTGATCATTTATGTATGTACGCACAAGAATTCCTTATATCAGTTAACTGATTACAAATCTAACCATTAATCCATTTTAGCTTTCGGGACAACTTTTATAGGAAGCCCATCGCTCATTCCTGAAGTTAAGGTCAATATGAACGTGGGTTTAAAGTCTACTCTGCCACACAGATCATCGTTCCATTATCACCTTTCTTCAACCATCTCTCCAACTTGAATTCCAAGTAATCAGCGCCCCAAATACTCTCCATCCTTCCCATGGCGTACGAGTGGTAAGTCACTCGCATCCCTTTGCTCACGCTTATGTCGTTCGGGAGCACATCGTCTTTCTGCCTCTATTCAGTATTCACCACACAAATTTACAAGCTACCAAAAAAATTAATTCCTCTACAAGCTAGTCTCGAAGATGTCTGAAAAATAAAATCAAAACCGATTTACTTGGGGCAACATAAAAATGGTAGGGCAAACAAAGGGAGTCTTTAGCCTCTGCTAGCTTCAAAATCTGGTTTGCAGTGTGGTATGCACTAGCAGATGGATGTAATGTGTACAATGTCTGCACGCTGTCTGCAAGGATTAATACAGAACATGCAATGGCCAAAACATGCAATCCTACATTTGTCTTCAGGTATTCAACCCTAAAAATTATCATGCCTAGAATTCCCAATAGTGGTGGGCGAGCGGATGCATTCGGCGACATCCCCTGAAATGCACATCCATGAATGGCACCACGGATGATTTTCTCCAGCTGACAGACAAATCCTTCAACGTCGAATAATTTGTTTCTTACCCACAAGAACAAACACTAAAGGCATGAGACTGTAGGATCTGGATCAAGATTTATGTTGGTGAAGAGAGAGGTTTCTTCAATATCAAAAATTGGCCACCACGAGGATTTGAGAGAAAGGCAAAATGCGACATATCCAAAATAACCAACATTGGAAAATAATTCAAGCCCATATAACCAAATGAAGAAATAACATTGTCCCTATAACCACTCAACACACATATCAAACGTACTCAATAAATATAAATACTTGAAGCACACCATAATCACCCAATGGGGTACAACGTCATATAGTATAAACCAATGCATCTAAATGACATAAAATCATGATAACATTCATTTGAAACACACAAGATAATGCCTATCAATAAATTAAAGCACAATGGTAACCCATTTATTCAATCATCACAAATGAGAGTGTAAAGATCAAAATTCCCATAAATAAAAAGTAACATGACAGAAGCCGTAAATTACGCAAGGTCAAAAATAATTTCTCATGTATGTCATTAATGATATAAATTCGATCAAGAAGTCGATATACAAGCATGAAATAGAGTTAAAAAATAGGGCAATCAACCATATCGTTGATAGTACAATCATTTAAAGAAGTTACAAATATCATATAAAGAAATTTGACCAATAAGTCGACATACAACAAGCATGAAATAGAGTTACAAAATAGGGCAATCGACCATATTGTTGATAGTACAATCATTTAAAGAAGTTACAAATATCATATAAAGAAATTCGACCATCTGTCGATCCAAACTATATAAACAACAAGATACAATATGAATGATAAACATATTTTCTCTAAACCGTCAAAATCACGGTAACGAGGTACCACACTGTCAGCAATCCCTATCTCCTAACCCTCTAGACAAGACGTCCACCTACAAATCTTGAGACGGGAGTGTAGCCTAGGTGCTTTTTCTGCCCAACCATGGATTGGTTAGCTCCCCCGGGGCTTACCCTGAAATGGAAAGCGCACCGACCCTGCTCGAGAAAAATAGCATCTCGACACTGATAGACTGGAAGAATATGGTGCGACTGTGAATCTAACTACTTAACATTCTTTAGTCTAAGTAGAAATCCTAATCACAGGGAGGCAAAGAGAACTAAACATCTACTAAACAAACATATAAATGAAACATATGTGAACAAGCTTTGGCCAAAGCAAATTTTAAACACCAAATTCACTGGCAGGTAAATAAGTATTAAATTTACCCTTCTCTTTCCATTCCACATTACACACCAAATCCTAAGAAAAATTTCACCCTCTATTGACAATTTAATTTCTCTTACCATTCAATCACTCTGAAAATAAAAAGTACAAACAATCCACAAATATAAGTGACAAATTATCCATTTACAAAATAGATTACGATTCAATTTTCCTTCTCACCAGATATTCTTATAAACTTAACTAAAAAAGAAAGAGTAAATAACTAAAAACAAAAGAGTAACAAAATGTCTCTCGTTCCCATTCTCGCTCCCTCTCCTATTCGAAATACAGGTGCTCTCATTGCTCGTTCTGCAACTGCAAGTGCTCTCGTTCGATCTCTTTTGGTGACTGGGGGTGTTGTGTTTGGCTTGGATGTTTTCCCTAAATCAGCATCTGGCTCTGCTACTCAAACGGGTGGGATTCAGAATGTGTCTCAGCTTTCACATTCTTTAGCTGACATTCCACAAGTGTTGTCGGCGTCCTCTGATAAGGGGATTTCTGGGTCTGCGATCTCTTATGCAGATGTGGCTGCATTTGAAGCAGGTATCAATGGAGCTCCCTCTGCTGGGAGGGGGGGCTTCCAGTCCATTCCTTCTGTGAAGTCTATCTCTGTAAGTGATCCCATTGTGATTAATCTAGAATCTGATATAGTTGATGAGATCTTTAAAACTGGGAAGGATTTTTCCTCTATTGCTACAATCTTTAGATTTAGGGTTTTTTGGCCTTCTCTTTCAGACTTACATGCATGGATTTCCAAACATTGGGAACCCATTTTAATTGATTATGTTTAGATATACCCTTTGGCAAAGGGTTTTTTTATTGCAAAGTTTGGAAATGTTGAAGATAGGAAGACTATTTTGTGTGATTGTTGTTTCTCCTGGGAGGAGTGTTTCCCCCTGATGGCCAAA